>OX451217.1:141859269-142175507 GCA_949628195.1 Phasia obesa
TGATCACAGATTTTTGTCCTTTTGGCTCTAGGACGCTTAGTTTAGCCAGAAAATGAGTTTTTAGTTTTTCATATAAAAAAATCTAATTTTTTAATAAAAAATCTATTTTTATGAATTTTATTAGTGATCACAGATTTTTGTCCTTTTGGCTCTAGGACGCTTAGTTTAGCCAGAAAATGATTTTTTAGTTTTTCATATAAAAAAATTTAACTTTTTTAATAAAAAATCCATTTTTATGAATTTTATTAGTGATCACAGATATTTGTCCTTTTGCCTCTAGGACGCTTAGTTTAGCCAGAAAATGTGTTTTTAGTTTTTCATATAAAAAAATCTAATTTTTTAATAAAAAATCTATTTTTATGAATTGTATTAGTGATCACAGATTTTTGTCCTTTTGGCTCTAGGACGCTTAGTTTAGCCAGAAAATGAGTTTTTAGTTTTTCATATAAAAAAATCTAATTTTTTAATAAAAAATCTATTTTTATGAATTGTATTAGTGATCACAGATTTTTGTCCTTTTGGCTCTAGGACGCTTAGTTTAGCCAGAAAATGAGTTTTTAGTTTTTCATATAAAAAATGTAATTTTTTTAATAAAAAATCCATTTTTATGAATTTTATTAGTGATCACAGATATTTGTCCTTTTGCCTCTAGGACGCTTAGTTTAGCCAGAAAATGAGTTTTTAGTTTTTCATATAAAAAAATCTAATTTTTTAAATAAAAAATCAATTTTTATGAATTTTATTAGTGATATTTGTCCTTTTGCCTCTAGGACGCTTAGTTTAGCCAGAAAATGAGTTTTTAGTTTTTCATATAAAAAATGTAATTTTTTTAATAAAAAATCCATTTTTATGAATTTTATTAGTGATCACAGATATTTGTCCTTTTGCCTCTAGGACGCTTAGTTTAGCCAGAAAATTAGTTTTTAGTTTTTCATATAAAAAAATTTAATTTTTTTAATAAAAAATCCATTTTTATGAATTTTATTAGTGATCACAGATTTTTGTCCTCTTGCCTCTACGACGCTTAGTTTAGCCAGAAAATGTGTTTTTAGTTTTTCATATAAAAAAATCTAATTTTTTAATAAAAAATCTATTTTTATGATTTGTATTAGTGATCACAGATTTTTGTCCTTTTGGCTCTAGGACGCTTAGTTTAGCCAGAAAATGAGTTTTTAGTTTTTCATATAAAAAAATCTAATTTTTTAATAAAAAATCTATTTTTATGAATTGTATTAGTGATCACAGATTTTTGTCCTTTTGGCTCTAGGACGCTTAGTTTAGCCAGAAAATGAGTTTTTAGTTTTTCATATAAAAAATGTAATTTTTTTAATAAAAAATCCATTTTTATGAATTTTATTAGTGATCACAGATATTTGTCCTTTTGCCTCTAGGACGCTTAGTTTAGCCAGAAAATGAGTTTTTAGTTTTTCATATAAAAAAATCTAATTTTTTAAATAAAAAATCAATTTTTATGAATTTTATTAGTGATATTTGTCCTTTTGCCTCTAGGACGCTTAGTTTAGCCAGAAAATGAGTTTTTAGTTTTTCATATAAAAAATGTAATTTTTTTAATAAAAAATCCATTTTTATGAATTTTATTAGTGATCACAGATATTTGTCCTTTTGCCTCTAGGACGCTTAGTTTAGCCAGAAAATGAGTTTTTAGTTTTTCATATAAAAAATGTAATTTTTTTAATAAAAAATCCATTTTTATGAATTTTATTAGTGATCACAGATATTTGTCCTTTTGCCTCTAGGACGCTTAGTTTAGCCAGAAAATGAGTTTTTAGTTTTTCATATAAAAAAATTTAATTTTTTTAATAAAAAATCCATTTTTATGAATTTTATTAGTGATCACAGATTTTTGTCCTTTTGCCTCTACGACGCTTAGTTTAGCCAGAAAATGAGTTTTTAGTTTTTCATATAAAAAAAAATCTAATTTTTTAATAAAAAATCTATTTTTATGAATTGTATTAGTGATCACAGATTTTTATCCTTTTAGCTCTAGGACGCTTAGTTTAGCCAGAAAATGAGTTTTTAGTTTTTCATATAAAAAAATCTAATTTTTTAATAAAAAATCTATTTTTATGAATTTTATTAGTGATCACAGATTTTTGTCCTTTTGGCTCTAGGACGCTTAGTTTAGCCAGAAAATGAGTTTTTAGTTTTTCATATAAAAAATGTAATTTTTTTAATAAAAAATCCATTTTTATGAATTTTATTAGTGATCACAGATATTTGTCCTTTTGCCTCTAGGACGCTTAGTTTAGCCAGAAAATGAGTTTTTAGTTTTTCATATAAAAAAATCTAATTTTTTAATAAAAAATCTATTTTTATGAATTTTATTAGTGATCACAGATTTTTGTCCTTTCGCCTCTAGGACGCTTAGTTTAGCCAGAAAATGAGTTTTTAGTTTTTCATATAAAAAAATCTAATTTTTTAATAAAAAATCTAATTTTTTAATAAAAAATCTATTTTTATGAATTTTATTAGTGATCACAGATTTTTGTCCTTTTGCCTCTAGGACGCTTAGTTTAGTCAGAAAATGAGTTTTTAGTTTTTCATATAAAAAAATCTATTTTTTTTAATAAAAAATCCATTTTTATGAATTTTATTAATGATCACAGATATTTGTCCTTTTGCCTCTAGGACGCTTAGTTTAGCCAGAAAATGAGTTTTTAGTTTTTCATATAAAAAAATCTATTTTTTTTAATAAAAAATCGATTTTTATGAATTTTATTAGTGATCACAGATATATGTCCTTTTGGCTCTAGGACGCCTAATTAAGCCAGAAAATGAGTTTTTAGTTTTTCAAAAAATGTAATTTTTTTAATAAAAAATCCATTTTTATGAATTTTATTAGTGATCACAGATTTTTGTCCTTTTGGCTCTAGGACGCTTAGTTTAGCCAGAAAATGAGTTTTTAGTTTTTCATATAAAAAAATCTAATTTTTTAATAAAAAATCTATTTTTATGAATTGTATTAGTGATCACAGATTTTTGTCCTTTTGGCTCTAGGACGCTTAGTTTAGCCAGAAAATGAGTTTTTAGTTTTTCATATAAAAAATGTAATTTTTTTAATAAAAAATCCATTTTTATGAATTTTATTAGTGATCACAGATATTTGTCCTTTTGCCTCTAGGACGCTTAGTTTAGCCAGAAAATGAGTTTTTAGTTTTTCATATAAAAAAATCTAATTTTTTAAATAAAAAATCAATTTTTATGAATTTTATTAGTGATATTTGTCCTTTTGCCTCTAGGACGCTTAGTTTAGCCAGAAAATGAGTTTTTAGTTTTTCATATAAAAAATGTAATTTTTTTAATAAAAAATCCATTTTTATGAATTTTATTAGTGATCACAGATATTTGTCCTTTTGCCTCTAGGACGCTTAGTTTAGCCAGAAAATTAGTTTTTAGTTTTTCATATAAAAAAATTTAATTTTTTTAATAAAAAATCCATTTTTATGAATTTTATTAGTGATCACAGATTTTTGTCCTCTTGCCTCTACGACGCTTAGTTTAGCCAGAAAATGTGTTTTTAGTTTTTCATATAAAAAAATCTAATTTTTTAATAAAAAATCTATTTTTATGAATTGTATTAGTGATCACAGATTTTTGTCCTTTTGGCTCTAGGACGCTTAGTTTAGCCAGAAAATGAGTTTTTAGTTTTTCATATAAAAAAATCTAATTTTTTAATAAAAAATCTATTTTTATGAATTGTATTAGTGATCACAGATTTTTGTCCTTTTGGCTCTAGGACGCTTAGTTTAGCCAGAAAATGAGTTTTTAGTTTTTCATATAAAAAATGTAATTTTTTTAATAAAAAATCCATTTTTATGAATTTTATTAGTGATCACAGATATTTGTCCTTTTGCCTCTAGGACGCTTAGTTTAGCCAGAAAATGAGTTTTTAGTTTTTCATATAAAAAAATCTAATTTTTTAAATAAAAAATCAATTTTTATGAATTTTATTAGTGATATTTGTCCTTTTGCCTCTAGGACGCTTAGTTTAGCCAGAAAATGAGTTTTTAGTTTTTCATATAAAAAATGTAATTTTTTTAATAAAAAATCCATTTTTATGAATTTTATTAGTGATCACAGATATTTGTCCTTTTGCCTCTAGGACGCTTAGTTTAGCCAGAAAATGAGTTTTTAGTTTTTCATATAAAAAATGTAATTTTTTTAATAAAAAATCCATTTTTATGAATTTTATTAGTGATCACAGATATTTGTCCTTTTGCCTCTAGGACGCTTAGTTTAGCCAGAAAATGAGTTTTTAGTTTTTCATATAAAAAAATTTAATTTTTTTAATAAAAAATCCATTTTTATGAATTTTATTAGTGATCACAGATTTTTGTCCTTTTGCCTCTACGACGCTTAGTTTAGCCAGAAAATGAGTTTTTAGTTTTTCATATAAAAAAAAATCTAATTTTTTAATAAAAAATCTATTTTTATGAATTGTATTAGTGATCACAGATTTTTATCCTTTTAGCTCTAGGACGCTTAGTTTAGCCAGAAAATGAGTTTTTAGTTTTTCATATAAAAAAATCTAATTTTTTAATAAAAAATCTATTTTTATGAATTTTATTAGTGATCACAGATTTTTGTCCTTTTGGCTCTAGGACGCTTAGTTTAGCCAGAAAATGAGTTTTTAGTTTTTCATATAAAAAATGTAATTTTTTTAATAAAAAATCCATTTTTATGAATTTTATTAGTGATCACAGATATTTGTCCTTTTGCCTCTAGGACGCTTAGTTTAGCCAGAAAATGAGTTTTTAGTTTTTCATATAAAAAAATCTAATTTTTTAATAAAAAATCTATTTTTATGAATTTTATTAGTGATCACAGATTTTTGTCCTTTCGCCTCTAGGACGCTTAGTTTAGCCAGAAAATGAGTTTTTAGTTTTTCATATAAAAAAATCTAATTTTTTAATAAAAAATCTAATTTTTTAATAAAAAATCTATTTTTATGAATTTTATTAGTGATCACAGATTTTTGTCCTTTTGCCTCTAGGACGCTTAGTTTAGTCAGAAAATGAGTTTTTAGTTTTTCATATAAAAAAATCTATTTTTTTTAATAAAAAATCCATTTTTATGAATTTTATTAATGATCACAGATATTTGTCCTTTTGCCTCTAGGACGCTTAGTTTAGCCAGAAAATGAGTTTTTAGTTTTTCATATAAAAAAATCTATTTTTTTTAATAAAAAATCGATTTTTATGAATTTTATTAGTGATCACAGATATATGTCCTTTTGGCTCTAGGACGCCTAATTAAGCCAGAAAATGAGTTTTTAGTTTTTCATATAAAAAAATCTAATTTTTTTTAATAAAAAATCTATTTTTATGAAGTGTATTAGTGATCACAGATTTTTGTCCTTTTGGCTCTAGGACGCTTAGTTTAGCCAGAAAATGAGTTTTTAGTTTTTCAAAAAATGTAATTTTTTTAATAAAAAATCCATTTTTATGAATTTTATTAGTGATCACAGATTTTTGTCCTTTTGGCTCTAGGACGCTTAGTTTAGCCAGAAAATGAGTTTTTAGTTTTTCATATAAAAAAATCTAATTTTTTAATAAAAAATCTATTTTTATGAATTGTATTAGTGATCACAGATTTTTGTCCTTTTGGCTCTAGGACGCTTAGTTTAGCCAGAAAATGAGTTTTTAGTTTTTCATATAAAAAAAATCTAATTTTTTAATAAAAAATCTATTTTTATGAATTTTATTAGTGATCACAGATTTTTGTCCTTTTGGCTCTAGGACGCTTAGTTTAGCCAGAAAATGATTTTTTAGTTTTTCATATAAAAAAATTTAACTTTTTTAATAAAAAATCCATTTTTATGAATTTTATTAGTGATCACAGATATTTGTCCTTTTGCCTCTAGGACGCTTAGTTTAGCCAGAAAATGAGTTTTTAGTTTTTCATATAAAAAAATCTAATTTTTTAATAAAAAATCTATTTTTATGAATTTTATTAGTGATCACAGATATTTGTCCTTTTGCCTCTAGGACGCTTAGTTTAGCCAGAAAATGAGTTTTTAGTTTTTCATATAAAAAAATCTAATTTTTTAAATAAAAAATCAATTTTTATGAATTTTATTAGTGATATTTGTCCTTTTGCCTCTAGGACGCTTAGTTTAGCCAGAAAATGAGTTTTTAGTTTTTCATATAAAAAATGTAATTTTTTTAATAAAAAATCCATTTTTATGAATTTTATTAGTGATCACAGATATTTGTCCTTTTGCCTCTAGGACGCTTAGTTTAGCCAGAAAATGAGTTTTTAGTTTTTCATATAAAAAAATTTAATTTTTTTAATAAAAAATCCATTTTTATGAATTTTATTAGTGATCACAGATTTTTGTCCTTTTGCCTCTACGACGCTTAGTTTAGCCAGAAAATGAGTTTTTAGTTTTTCATATAAAAAAAAATCTAATTTTTTAATAAAAAATCTATTTTTATGAATTTTATTAGTGATCACAGATTTTTGTCCTTTTGGCTCTAGGACGCTTAGTTTAGCCAGAAAATGAGTTTTTAGTTTTTCATATAAAAAAATCTAATTTTTTAATAAAAAATCCATTTTTATGAATTTTATTAGTGATCACAGATATATGTCCTTTTGGCTCTAGGACGCCTAATTAAGCCAGAAAATGAGTTTTTAGTTTTTCATATAAAAAATGTAATTTTTTTAATAAAAAATCCATTTTTATGAATTTTATTAGTGATCACAGATATTTGTCCTTTTGCCTCTAGGACGCTTAGTTTAGCCAGAAAATGAGTTTTTAGTTTTTCATATAAAAAAATCTAATTTTTTAAATAAAAAATCAATTTTTATGAATTTTATTAGTGATATTTGTCCTTTTGCCTCTAGGACGCTTAGTTTAGCCAGAAAATGAGTTTTTAGTTTTTCATATAAAAAATGTAATTTTTTTAATAAAAAATCCATTTTTATGAATTTTATTAGTGATCACAGATATTTGTCCTTTTGCCTCTAGGACGCTTAGTTTAGCCAGAAAATGAGTTTTTAGTTTTTCATATAAAAAAATTTAATTTTTTTTAATAAAAAATCCATTTTTATGAATTTTATTAGTGATCACAGATTTTTGTCCTCTTGCCTCTACGACGCTTAGTTTAGCCAGAAAATGTGTTTTTAGTTTTTCATATAAAAAAATCTAATTTTTTAATAAAAAATCTATTTTTATGAATTGTATTAGTGATCACAGATTTTTGTCCTTTTGGCTCTAGGACGCTTAGTTTAGCCAGAAAATGAGTTTTTAGTTTTTCATATAAAAAAATCTAATTTTTTAATAAAAAATCTATTTTTATGAATTGTATTAGTGATCACAGATTTTTGTCCTTTTGGCTCTAGGACGCTTAGTTTAGCCAGAAAATGAGTTTTTAGTTTTTCATATAAAAAATGTAATTTTTTTAATAAAAAATCCATTTTTATGAATTTTATTAGTGATCACAGATATTTGTCCTTTTGCCTCTAGGACGCTTAGTTTAGCCAGAAAATGAGTTTTTAGTTTTTCATATAAAAAAATCTAATTTTTTAAATAAAAAATCAATTTTTATGAATTTTATTAGTGATATTTGTCCTTTTGCCTCTAGGACGCTTAGTTTAGCCAGAAAATGAGTTTTTAGTTTTTCATATAAAAAATGTAATTTTTTTAATAAAAAATCCATTTTTATGAATTTTATTAGTGATCACAGATATTTGTCCTTTTGCCTCTAGGACGCTTAGTTTAGCCAGAAAATGAGTTTTTAGTTTTTCATATAAAAAATGTAATTTTTTTAATAAAAAATCCATTTTTATGAATTTTATTAGTGATCACAGATATTTGTCCTTTTGCCTCTAGGACGCTTAGTTTAGCCAGAAAATGAGTTTTTAGTTTTTCATATAAAAAAATTTAATTTTTTTAATAAAAAATCCATTTTTATGAATTTTATTAGTGATCACAGATTTTTGTCCTTTTGCCTCTACGACGCTTAGTTTAGCCAGAAAATGAGTTTTTAGTTTTTCATATAAAAAAAAATCTAATTTTTTAATAAAAAATCTATTTTTATGAATTGTATTAGTGATCACAGATTTTTATCCTTTTAGCTCTAGGACGCTTAGTTTAGCCAGAAAATGAGTTTTTAGTTTTTCATATAAAAAAATCTAATTTTTTAATAAAAAATCTATTTTTATGAATTTTATTAGTGATCACAGATTTTTGTCCTTTTGGCTCTAGGACGCTTAGTTTAGCCAGAAAATGAGTTTTTAGTTTTTCATATAAAAAATGTAATTTTTTTAATAAAAAATCCATTTTTATGAATTTTATTAGTGATCACAGATATTTGTCCTTTTGCCTCTAGGACGCTTAGTTTAGCCAGAAAATGAGTTTTTAGTTTTTCATATAAAAAAATCTAATTTTTTAATAAAAAATCTATTTTTATGAATTTTATTAGTGATCACAGATTTTTGTCCTTTCGCCTCTAGGACGCTTAGTTTAGCCAGAAAATGAGTTTTTAGTTTTTCATATAAAAAAATCTAATTTTTTTTAATAAAAAATCTATTTTTATGAAGTGTATTAGTGATCACAGATTTTTGTCCTTTTGGCTCTAGGACGCTTAGTTTAGCCAGAAAATGAGTTTTTAGTTTTTCAAAAAATGTAATTTTTTTAATAAAAAATCCATTTTTATGAATTTTATTAGTGATCACAGATATTTGTCCTTTTGCCTCTAGGACGCTTAGTTTAGCCAGAAAATGAGTTTTTAGTTTTTCATATAAAAAAATCTAATTTTTTAATAAAAAATCTATTTTTATGAATTGTATTAGTGATCACAGATTTTTGTCCTTTTGGCTCTAGGACGCTTAGTTTAGCCAGAAAATGAGTTTTTAGTTTTTCATATAAAAAATGTAATTTTTTTAATAAAAAATCCATTTTTATGAATTTTATTAGTGATCACAGATATTTGTCCTTTTGCCTCTAGGACGCTTAGTTTAGCCAGAAAATGATTTTTTAGTTTTTCATATAAAAAAATTTAACTTTTTTAATAAAAAATCCATTTTTATGAATTTTATTAGTGATCACAGATATTTGTCCTTTTGCCTCTAGGACGCTTAGTTTAGCCAGAAAATGAGTTTTTAGTTTTTCATATAAAAAAATCTAATTTTTTAATAAAAAATCTATTTTTATGAATTGTATTAGTGATCACAGATTTTTGTCCTTTTGGCTCTAGGACGCTTAGTTTAGCCAGAAAATGAGTTTTTAGTTTTTCATATAAAAAATGTAATTTTTTTAATAAAAAATCCATTTTTATGAATTTTATTAGTGATCACAGATATTTGTCCTTTTGCCTCTAGGACGCTTAGTTTAGCCAGAAAATTAGTTTTTAGTTTTTCATATAAAAAAATCTAATTTTTTAATAAAAAATCTATTTTTATGAATTTTATAAGTGATCACAGATTTTTGTCCTTTTGCCTCTAGGACGCTTAGTTTAGCCAGAAAATGAGTTTTTAATTTTTCATATAAAAAAAATCTAATTTTTTAATAAAAAATCTATTTTTATGAATTGTATTAGTGATCACAGATTTTTGTCCTTTTGGCTCTAGGACGCTTAGTTTAGCCAGAAAATGAGTTTTTAGTTTTTCATATAAAAAATGTAATTTTTTTAATAAAAAATCCATTTTTATGAATTTTATTAGTGATCACAGATATTTGTCCTTTTGCCTCTAGGACGCTTAGTTTAGCCAGAAAATGAGTTTTTAGTTTTTCATATAAAAAATGTAATTTTTTTAATAAAAAATCCATTTTTATGAATTTTATTAGTGATCACAGATATTTGTCCTTTTGCCTCTAGGACGCTTAGTTTAGCCAGAAAATGAGTTTTTAGTTTTTCATATAAAAAAATCTAATTTTTTAAATAAAAAATCAATTTTTATGAATTTTATTAGTGATATTTGTCCTTTTGCCTCTAGGACGCTTAGTTTAGCCAGAAAATGAGTTTTTAGTTTTTCATATAAAAAATGTAATTTTTTTAATAAAAAATCCATTTTTATGAATTTTATTAGTGATCACAGATATTTGTCCTTTTGCCTCTAGGACGCTTAGTTTAGCCAGAAAATGAGTTTTTAGTTTTTCATATAAAAAAATTTAATTTTTTTAATAAAAAATCCATTTTTATGAATTTTATTAGTGATCACAGATTTTTGTCCTTTTGCCTCTACGACGCTTAGTTTAGCCAGAAAATGAGTTTTTAGTTTTTCATATAAAAAAAAATCTAATTTTTTAATAAAAAATCTATTTTTATGAATTTTATTAGTGATCACAGATTTTTGTCCTTTTGGCTCTAGGACGCTTAGTTTAGCCAGAAAATGAGTTTTTAGTTTTTCATATAAAAAAATCTAATTTTTTAATAAAAAATCCATTTTTATGAATTTTATTAGTGATCACAGATATATGTCCTTTTGGCTCTAGGACGCCTAATTAAGCCAGAAAATGAGTTTTTAGTTTTTCATATAAAAAATCTAATTTTTTAATAAAAAATCTATTTTTATGAATTGTATTAGTGATCACAGATTTTTGTCCTTTTGGCTCTAGGACGCTTAATTTAGCCAGAAAATGAGTTTTTAGTTTTTCATATAAAAAAATGTAATTTTTTTAATAAAAAATCCATTTTTATGAATTTTATTAGTGATCACAGATTTTTGTCCTTTTGCCTCTACGACGCTTAGTTTAGCCAGAAAATGAGTTTTTAGTTTTTCATATAAAAAAAAATCTAATTTTTTAATAAAAAATCTATTTTTATGAATTGTATTAGTGATCACAGATTTTTATCCTTTTAGCTCTAGGACGCTTAGTTTAGCCAGAAAATGAGTTTTTAGTTTTTCATATAAAAAAATCTAATTTTTTAATAAAAAATCTATTTTTATGAATTTTATTAGTGATCACAGATTTTTGTCCTTTTGGCTCTAGGACGCTTAGTTTAGCCAGAAAATGAGTTTTTAGTTTTTCATATAAAAAATGTAATTTTTTTAATAAAAAATCCATTTTTATGAATTTTATTAGTGATCACAGATATTTGTCCTTTTGCCTCTAGGACGCTTAGTTTAGCCAGAAAATGAGTTTTTAGTTTTTCATATAAAAAAATCTAATTTTTTAATAAAAAATCTATTTTTATGAATTTTATTAGTGATCACAGATTTTTGTCCTTTCGCCTCTAGGACGCTTAGTTTAGCCAGAAAATGAGTTTTTAGTTTTTCATATAAAAAAATCTAATTTTTTAATAAAAAATCTAATTTTTTAATAAAAAATCTATTTTTATGAATTTTATTAGTGATCACAGATTTTTGTCCTTTTGCCTCTAGGACGCTTAGTTTAGTCAGAAAATGAGTTTTTAGTTTTTCATATAAAAAAATCTATTTTTTTTAATAAAAAATCCATTTTTATGAATTTTATTAATGATCACAGATATTTGTCCTTTTGCCTCTAGGACGCTTAGTTTAGCCAGAAAATGAGTTTTTAGTTTTTCATATAAAAAAATCTATTTTTTTTAATAAAAAATCGATTTTTATGAATTTTATTAGTGATCACAGATATATGTCCTTTTGGCTCTAGGACGCCTAATTAAGCCAGAAAATGAGTTTTTAGTTTTTCATATAAAAAAATCTAATTTTTTTTAATAAAAAATCTATTTTTATGAAGTGTATTAGTGATCACAGATTTTTGTCCTTTTGGCTCTAGGACGCTTAGTTTAGCCAGAAAATGAGTTTTTAGTTTTTCAAAAAATGTAATTTTTTTAATAAAAAATCCATTTTTATGAATTTTATTAGTGATCACAGATTTTTGTCCTTTTGGCTCTAGGACGCTTAGTTTAGCCAGAAAATGAGTTTTTAGTTTTTCATATAAAAAAATCTAATTTTTTAATAAAAAATCTATTTTTATGAATTGTATTAGTGATCACAGATTTTTGTCCTTTTGGCTCTAGGACGCTTAGTTTAGCCAGAAAATGAGTTTTTAGTTTTTCATATAAAAAAAATCTAATTTTTTAATAAAAAATCTATTTTTATGAATTTTATTAGTGATCACAGATTTTTGTCCTTTTGGCTCTAGGACGCTTAGTTTAGCCAGAAAATGATTTTTTAGTTTTTCATATAAAAAAATTTAACTTTTTTAATAAAAAATCCATTTTTATGAATTTTATTAGTGATCACAGATATTTGTCCTTTTGCCTCTAGGACGCTTAGTTTAGCCAGAAAATGAGTTTTTAGTTTTTCATATAAAAAAATCTAATTTTTTAATAAAAAATCTATTTTTATGAATTGTATTAGTGATCACAGATTTTTGTCCTTTTGGCTCTAGGACGCTTAGTTTAGCCAGAAAATGAGTTTTTAGTTTTTCATATAAAAAATGTAATTTTTTTAATAAAAAATCCATTTTTATGAATTTTATTAGTGATCACAGATATTTGTCCTTTTGCCTCTAGGACGCTTAGTTAACCAGAAAATTAGTTTTTAGTTTTTCATATAAAAAAATCTAATTTTTTAATAAAAAATCTATTTTTATGAATTTTATAAGTGATCACAGATTTTTGTCCTTTTGCCTCTAGGACGCTTAGTTTAGCCAGAAAATGAGTTTTTAGTTTTTCATATAAAAAAAATCTAATTTTTTAATAAAAAATCTATTTTTATGAATTGTATTAGTGATCACAGATTTTTGTCCTTTTGGCTCTAGGACGCTTAGTTTAGCCAGAAAATGAGTTTTTAGTTTTTCATATAAAAAATGTAATTTTTTTAATAAAAAATCCATTTTTATGAATTTTATTAGTGATCACAGATATTTGTCCTTTTGCCTCTAGGACGCTTAGTTTAGCCAGAAAATGAGTTTTTAGTTTTTCATATAAAAAATGTAATTTTTTTAATAAAAAATCCATTTTTATGAATTTTATTAGTGATCACAGATATTTGTCCTTTTGCCTCTAGGACGCTTAGTTTAGCCAGAAAATGAGTTTTTAGTTTTTCATATAAAAAAATCTAATTTTTTAAATAAAAAATCAATTTTTATGAATTTTATTAGTGATATTTGTCCTTTTGCCTCTAGGACGCTTAGTTTAGCCAGAAAATGAGTTTTTAGTTTTTCATATAAAAAAATCTAATTTTTTAATAAAAAATCCATTTTTATGAATTTTATTAGTGATCACAGATTTTTGTCCTTTTGGCTCTAGGACGCTTAGTTTAGCCAGAAAATGAGTTTTTAGTTTTTCATATAAAAAATCTATTTTTTTTAATTTTATTAATGATCACAGATATTTGTCCTTTTGCCTCTAGGACGCTTAGTTTAGCCAGAAAATGAGTTTTTAGTTTTTCATATAAAAAAATCTAATTTTTTAATAAAAAATCCATTTTTATGAATTTTATTAGTGATCACAGATTTTTGTCCTTTTGCCTCTAGGACGCTTAGTTTAGCCAGAAAATGAGTTTTTAGTTTTTCATATAAAAAAATCTAATTTTTTAATAAAAAATCCATTTTTATGAATTTTATTAGTGATCACAGATTTTTGTCCTTTTGCCTCTAGGACGCTTAGTTTAGTCAGAAAATGAGTTTTTAGTTTTTCATATAAAAAAATCTATTTTTTTTAATAAAAAATCCATTTTTATGAATTTTATTAATGATCACAGATATTTGTCCTTTTGCCTCTAGAACGCTTAGTTTAGCCAGAAAATGAGTTTTTAGTTTTTCATATAAAAAAATCTATTTTTTTTAATAAAAAATCGATTTTTATGAATTTTATTAGTGATCACAGATATATGTCCTTTTGGCTCTAGGACGCCTAATTAAGCCAGAAAATGAGTTTTTAGTTTTTCATATAAAAAATCTAATTTTTTTTAATAAAAAATCTATTTTTATGACGTGTATTAGTGATCACAGATTTTTGTCCTTTTGGCTCTAGGACGCTTAGTTTAGCCAGAAAATGAGTTTTTAGTTTTTCAAAAAATGTAATTTTTTTAATAAAAAATCCATTTTTATGAATTTTATTAGTGATCACAGATTTTTGTCCTTTTGCCTCTACGACGCTTAGTTTAGCCAGAAAATGAGTTTTTAGTTTTTCATATAAAAAAATCTAATTTTTTAATAAAAAATCTATTTTTATGAATTGTATTAGTGATCACAGATTTTTGTCCTTTTGGCTCTAGGACGCTTAATTTAGCCAGAAAATGAGTTTTTAGTTTTTCATATAAAAAAATGTAATTTTTTTAATAAAAAATCCATTTTTATGAATTTTATTAGTGATCACAGATTTTTGTCCTTTTGCCTCTAGGACGCTTAGTTTAGCCAGAAAATGAGTTTTTAGTTTTTCATATAAAAAAATCTAATTTTTTAATAAAAAATCCATTTTTATGAATTTTATTAGTGATCACAGATTTTTGTCCTTTTGGCTCTAGGACGCTTAGTTTAGCCAGAAAATGAGTTTTTAGTTTTTCATATAAAAAATCTATTTTTTTTAATTTTATTAATGATCACAGATATTTGTCCTTTTGCCTCTAGGACGCTTAGTTTAGCCAGAAAATGAGTTTTTAGTTTTTCATATAAAAAAATCTAATTTTTTAATAAAAAATCCATTTTTATGAATTTTATTAGTGATCACAGATTTTTGTCCTTTTGCCTCTAGGACGCTTAGTTTAGCCAGAAAATGAGTTTTTAGTTTTTCATATAAAAAAATCTATTTTTTTTAATAAAAAATCGATTTTTATGAATTTTATTAGTGATCACAGATATATGTCCTTTTGGCTCTAGGACGCCTAATTAAGCCAGAAAATGAGTTTTTAGTTTTTCATATAAAAAAATCTAATTTTTTTTAATAAAAAATCTATTTTTATGAAGTGTATTAGTGATCACAGATTTTTGTCCTTTTGGCTCTAGGACGCTTAGTTTAGCCAGAAAATGAGTTTTTAGTTTTTCATATAAAAAAATCTAATTTTTTAATAAAAAATCTATTTTTATGAATTGTATTAGTGATCACAGATTTTTGTCCTTTTGGCTCTAGGACGCTTAGTTTAGCCAGAAAATGAGTTTTTAGTTTTTCATATAAAAAAATCTAATTTTTTAATAAAAAATCTATTTTTATGAATTTTATTAGTGATCACAGATTTTTGTCCTTTTGGCTCTAGGACGCTTAGTTTAGCCAGAAAATGATTTTTTAGTTTTTCATATAAAAAAATTTAACTTTTTTAATAAAAAATCCATTTTTATGAATTTTATTAGTGATCACAGATATTTGTCCTTTTGCCTCTAGGACGCTTAGTTTAGCCAGAAAATGTGTTTTTAGTTTTTCATATAAAAAAATCTAATTTTTTAATAAAAAATCTATTTTTATGAATTGTATTAGTGATCACAGATTTTTGTCCTTTTGGCTCTAGGACGCTTAGTTTAGCCAGAAAATGAGTTTTTAGTTTTTCATATAAAAAAATCTAATTTTTTAATAAAAAATCTATTTTTATGAATTGTATTAGTGATCACAGATTTTTGTCCTTTTGGCTCTAGGACGCTTAGTTTAGCCAGAAAATGAGTTTTTAGTTTTTCATATAAAAAAATCTAATTTTTTAATAAAAAATCTATTTTTATGAATTGTATTAGTGATCACAGATTTTTGTCCTTTTGGCTCTAGGACGCTTAGTTTAGCCAGAAAATGAGTTTTTAGTTTTTCATATAAAAAAATCTAATTTTTTAATAAAAAATCTATTTTTATGAATTTTATTAGTGATCATTATTTTTAGTTTTTCATATAAAAAAATTTAACTTTTTTTAATAAAAAATCCATTTTTATGAATTTTATTAGTGATCACAGATATTTGTCCTTTTGCCTCTAGGACGCTCAGTTTAGCCAGAAAATGAGTTTTTAGTTTTTCATATAAAAAAATCTAATTTTTTAAATAAAAAATCAATTTTTATGAATTTTATTAGTGATATTTGTCCTTTTGCCTCTAGGACGCTTAGTTTAGCCAGAAAATGAGTTTTTAGTTTTTCATATAAAAAATGTAATTTTTTTAATAAAAAATCCATTTTTAAGAATTTTATTAGTGATTACAGATATTTGTCCTTTTGCCTCTAGGACGCTTAGTTTAGCCAGAAAATGAGTTTTTAGTTTTTCATATAAAAAAATCTAATTTTTTAATAAAAAATCTATTTTTATGAATTGTATTAGTGATCACAGATTTTTGTCCTTTTGGCTCTAGGACGCTTAGTTTAGCCAGAAAATGAGTTTTTAGTTTTTCATATAAAAAAATCTAATTTTTTAATAAAAAATCTATTTTTATGAATTTTATTAGTGATCATTATTTTTAGTTTTTCATATAAAAAAATTTAACTTTTTTTAATAAAAAATCCATTTTTATGAATTTTATTAGTGATCACAGATATTTGTCCTTTTGCCTCTAGGACGCTCAGTTTAGCCAGAAAATGAGTTTTTAGTTTTTCATATAAAAAAATCTAATTTTTTAATAAAAAATCTATTTTTATGAATTGTATTAGTGATCACAGATTTTTGTCCTTTTGGCTCTAGGACGCTTAGTTTAGCCAGAAAATGAGTTTTTAGTTTTTCATATAAAAAAATCTAATTTTTTAATAAAAAATCTATTTTTATGAATTGTATTAGTGATCACAGATTTTTGTCCTTTTGGCTCTAGGACGCTTAGTTTAGCCAGAAAATGAGTTTTTAGTTTTTCATATAAAAAATGTAATTTTTTTAATAAAAAATCCATTTTTATGAATTTTATTAGTGATCACAGATATTTGTCCTTTTGCCTCTAGGACGCTTAGTTTAGCCAGAAAATGAGTTTTTAGTTTTTCATATAAAAAAATCTAATTTTTTAATAAAAAATCTATTTTTATGAATTGTATTAGTGATCACAGATTTTTGTCCATTTGGCTCTAGGACGCTTAGTTTAGCCAGAAAATGAGTTTTTAGTTTTTCATATAAAAAATGTAATTTTTTTAATAAAAAATCCATTTTTATGAATTTTATTAGTGATCACAGATATTTGTCCTTTTGCCTCTAGGACGCTTAGTTTAGCCAGAAAATGAGTTTTTAGTTTTTCATATAAAAAATGTAATTTTTTTAATAAAAAATCCATTTTTATGAATTTTATTAGTGATCACACATATTTGTCCTTTTGCCTCTAGGACGCTTAGTTTAGCCAGAAAATGAGTTTTTAGTTTTTCATATAAAAAAATCTAATTTTTTAAATAAAAAATCAATTTTTATGAATTTTATTAGTGATATTTGTCCTTTTGCCTCTAGGACGCTTAGTTTAGCCAGAAAATGAGTTTTTAGTTTTTCATATAAAAAAATGTAATTTTTTTAATAAAAAATCCATTTTTATGAATTTTATTAGTGATCACAGATTTTTGTCCTTTTGCCTCTACGACGCTTAGTTTAGCCAGAAAATGAGTTTTTAGTTTTTCATATAAAAAAAAATCTAATTTTTTAATAAAAAATCTATTTTTATGAATTGTATTAGTGATCACAGATTTTTATCCTTTTAGCTCTAGGACGCTTAGTTTAGCCAGAAAATGAGTTTTTAGTTTTTCATATAAAAAAATCTAATTTTTTAATAAAAAATCTATTTTTATGAATTTTATTAGTGATCACAGATTTTTGTCCTTTTGGCTCTAGGACGCTTAGTTTAGCCAGAAAATGAGTTTTTAGTTTTTCATATAAAAAATGTAATTTTTTTAATAAAAAATCCATTTTTATGAATTTTATTAGTGATCACAGATATTTGTCCTTTTGCCTCTAGGACGCTTAGTTTAGCCAGAAAATGAGTTTTTAGTTTTTCATATAAAAAAATCTAATTTTTTAATAAAAAATCTATTTTTATGAATTTTATTAGTGATCACAGATTTTTGTCCTTTTGCCTCTAGGACGCTTAGTTTAGCCAGAAAATGAGTTTTTGTTTTTCTTATAAAAAAATCTAATTTTTTAATAAAAAATCTAATTTTTTAATAAAAAATCTATTTTTATGAATTTTATTAGTGATCACAGATTTTTGTCCTTTTGGCTCTAGGACGCTTAGTTTAGCCAGAAAATGATTTTTTAGTTTTTCATATAAAAAAATTTAACTTTTTTAATAAAAAATCCATTTTTATGAATTTTATTAGTGATCACAGATATTTGTCCTTTTGCCTCTAGGACGCTTAGTTTAGCCAGAAAATGAGTTTTTAGTTTTTCATATAAAAAAATCTATTTTTTTTAATAAAAAATCCATTTTTATGAATTTTATTAATGATCACAGATATTTGTCCTTTTAGCTCTAGGACGCTTAGTTTAGCCAGAAAATGAGTTTTTAGTTTTTCATATAAAAAAATCTATTTTTTTTAATAAAAAATCGATTTTTATGAATTTTATTAGTGATCACAGATATATGTCCTTTTGGCTCTAGGACGCCTAATTAAGCCAGAAAATGAGTTTTTAGTTTTTCATATAAAAAAATCTAATTTTTTTTAATAAAAAATCTATTTTTATGAAGTGTATTAGTGATCACAGATTTTTGTCCTTTTGGCTCTAGGACGCTTAGTTTAGCCAGAAAATGATTTTTTAGTTTTTCATATAAAAAAATGTAATTTTTTTAATAAAAAATCCATTTTTATGAATTTTATTAGTGATCACAGATATTTGTCCTTTTGCCTCTAGGACGCTTAGTTTAGCCAGAAAATGAGTTTTTAGTTTTTCATATAAAAAAATCTAATTTTTTAATAAAAAATCCATTTTTATGAATTTTATTAGTGATCACAGATTTTTGTCCTTTTGGCTGTAGGACGCTTAGTTTAGCCAGAAAATGAGTTTTTAGTTTTTCATATAAAAAATCTATTTTTTTTAATTTTATTAATGATCACAGATATTTGTCCTTTTGCCTCTAGGACGCTTAGTTTAGCCAGAAAATGAGTTTTTAGTTTTTCATATAAAAAATCTAATTTTTTAATAAAAAATCCATTTTTATGAATTTTATTAGTGATCACAGATTTTTGTCCTTTTGCCTCTAGGACGCTTAGTTTAGCCAGAAAATGAGTTTTTAGTTTTTCATATAAAAAAATCTAATTTTTTAATAAAAAATCCATTTTTATGAATTTTATTAGTGATCACAGATTTTTGTCCTTTTGCCTCTAGGACGCTTAGTTTAGTCAGAAAATGAGTTTTTAGTTTTTCATATAAAAAAATCTATTTTTTTTAATAAAAAATCCATTTTTATGAATTTTATTAATGATCACAGATATTTGTCCTTTTGCCTCTAGAACGCTTAGTTTAGCCAGAAAATGAGTTTTTAGTTTTTCATATAAAAAAATCTATTTTTTTTAATAAAAAATCGATTTTTATGAATTTTATTAGTGATCACAGATATATGTCCTTTTGGCTCTAGGACGCCTAATTAAGCCAGAAAATGAGTTTTTAGTTTTTCAAAAAATGTAATTTTTTTAATAAAAAATCCATTTTTATGAATTTTATTAGTGATCACAGATTTTTGTCCTTTTGGCTCTAGGACGCTTAGTTTAGCCAGAAAATGAGTTTTTAGTTTTTCAAAAAATGTAATTTTTTTAATAAAAAATCCATTTTTATGAATTTTATTAGTGATCACAGATTTTTGTCCTTTTGCCTCTACGACGCTTAGTTTAGCCAGAAAATGAGTTTTTAGTTTTTCATATAAAAAAATCTAATTTTTTAATAAAAAATCTATTTTTATGAATTGTATTAGTGATCACAGTTTTTTGTCCTTTTGCCTCTAGGACGCTTAGTTTAGCCAGAAAATGAGTTTTTAGTTTTTTATATAAAAAAATCTAATTTTTTAATAAAAAAATCCATTTTTATGAATTTTATTAGTGATCACAGATTTTTGTCCTTTTGGCTTTAGGACGCTTAGTTTAGCCAGAAAATGAGATTTTAGTTTTTCATATAAAAAAATGTAATTTTTTTAATAAAAAATCCATTTTTATGAATTTTATTAGTGATCACAGATATTTGTCCTTTTGCGTCTAGGACGCTTAGTTTAGCCAGAAAATGAGTTTTTAGTTTTTCATATAAAAAAATCTAATTTTTTAATAAAAAATCCATTTTTATGAATTTTATTAGTGATCACAGATATATGTCCTTTTGGCTCTAGGACGCCTAATTAAGCCAGAAAATGAGTTTTTAGTTTTTCATATAAAAAATCTAATTTTTTAATAAAAAATCTATTTTTATGAATTGTATTAGTGATCACAGATTTTTGTCCTTTTGGCTCTAGGACGCTTAATTTAGCCAGAAAATGAGTTTTTAGTTTTTCATATAAAAAAATGTAATTTTTTTAATAAAAAATCCATTTTTATGAATTTTATTAGTGATCACAGATTTTTGTCCTTTTGCCTCTAGGACGCTTAGTTTAGCCAGAAAATGAGTTTTTAGTTTTTCATATAAAAAAATCTAATTTTTTAATAAAAAATCCATTTTTATGAATTTTATTAGTGATCACAGATTTTTGTCCTTTTGGCTCTAGGACGCTTAGTTTAGCCAGAAAATGAGTTTTTAGTTTTTCATATAAAAAATCTATTTTTTTTAATTTTATTAATGATCACAGATATTTGTCCTTTTGCCTCTAGGACGCTTAGTTTAGCCAGAAAATGAGTTTTTAGTTTTTCATATAAAAAAATCTAATTTTTTAATAAAAAATCCATTTTTATGAATTTTATTAGTGATCACAGATTTTTGTCCTTTTGCCTCTAGGACGCTTAGTTTAGCCAGAAAATGAGTTTTTAGTTTTTCATATAAAAAAATCTAATTTTTTAATAAAAAATCCATTTTTATGACTTTTATTAGTGATCACAGATTTTTGTCCTTTTGCCTCTAGGACGCTTAGTTTAGCCAGAAAATGAGTTTTTAGTTTTTCATATAAAAAAATCTATTTTTTTTAATAAAAAATCCATTTTTATGAATTTTATTAATGATCACAGATATTTGTCCTTTTGCCTCTAGGACGCTTAGTTTAGCCAGAAAATGAGTTTTTAGTTTTTCATATAAAAAAATCTATTTTTTTTAATAAAAAATCGATTTTTATGAATTTTATTAGTGATCACAGATATATGTCCTTTTGGCTCTAGGACGCCTAATTAAGCCAGAAAATGAGTTTTTAGTTTTTCATATAAAAAAATCTAATTTTTTTTAATAAAAAATCTATTTTTATGAAGTGTATTAGTGATCACAGATTTTTGTCCTTTTGGCTCTAGGACGCTTAGTTTAGCCAGAAAATGAGTTTTTAGTTTTTCATATAAAAAAATCTAATTTTTTAATAAAAAATCTATTTTTATGAATTGTATTAGTGATCACAAATTTTTGTCCTTTTGGCTCTAGGACGCTTAGTTTAGCCAGAAAATGAGTTTTTAGTTTTTCATATAAAAAAATCTAATTTTTTAATAAAAAATCTATTTTTATGAATTTTATTAGTGATCACAGATTTTTGTCCTTTTGGCTCTAGGACGCTTAGTTTAGCCAGAAAATGATTTTTTAGTTTTTCATATAAAAAAATTTAACTTTTTTAATAAAAAATCCATTTTTATGAATTTTATTAGTGATCACAGATATTTGTCCTTTTGCCTCTAGGACGCTTAGTTTAGCCAGAAAATGTGTTTTTAGTTTTTCATATAAAAAAATCTAATTTTTTAATAAAAAATCTATTTTTATGAATTGTATTAGTGATCACAGATTTTTGTCCTTTTGGCTCTAGGACGCTTAGTTTAGCCAGAAAATGAGTTTTTAGTTTTTCATATAAAAAAATCTAATTTTTTAATAAAAAATCTATTTTTATGAATTGTATTAGTGATCACAGATTTTTGTCCTTTTGGCTCTAGGACGCTTAGTTTAGCCAGAAAATGAGTTTTTAGTTTTTCATATAAAAAATGTAATTTTTTTAATAAAAAATCCATTTTTATGAATTTTATTAGTGATCACAGATATTTGTCCTTTTGCCTCTAGGACGCTTAGTTTAGCCAGAAAATGAGTTTTTAGTTTTTCATATAAAAAAAATCTAATTTTTTAAATAAAAAATCAATTTTTATGAATTTTATTAGTGATATTTGTCCTTTTGCCTCTAGGACGCTTAGTTTAGCCAGAAAATGAGTTTTTAGTTTTTCATATAAAAAATGTAATTTTTTTAATAAAAAATCCATTTTTAAGAATTTTATTAGTGATCACAGATATTTGTCCTTTTGCCTCTAGGACGCTTAGTTTAGCCAGAAAATGAGTTTTTAGTTTTTCATATAAAAAAATCTAATTTTTTAATAAAAAATCTATTTTTATGAATTTTATTAGTGATCATTATTTTTAGTTTTTCATATAAAAAAATTTAACTTTTTTTAATAAAAAATCCATTTTTATGAATTTTATTAGTGATCACAGATATTTGTCCTTTTGCCTCTAGGACGCTCAGTTTAGCCAGAAAATGAGTTTTTAGTTTTTCATATAAAAAAATCTAATTTTTTAATAAAAAATCTATTTTTATGAATTGTATTAGTGATCACAGATTTTTGTCCTTTTGGCTCTAGGACGCTTAGTTTAGCCAGAAAATGAGTTTTTAGTTTTTCATATAAAAAAATCTAATTTTTTAATAAAAAATCTATTTTTATGAATTGTATTAGTGATCACAGATTTTTGTCCTTTTGGCTCTAGGACGCTTAGTTTAGCCAGAAAATGAGTTTTTAGTTTTTCATATAAAAAATGTAATTTTTTTAATAAAAAATCCATTTTTATGAATTTTATTAGTGATCACAGATATTTGTCCTTTTGCCTCTAGGACGCTTAGTTTAGCCAGAAAATGAGTTTTTAGTTTTTCATATAAAAAATGTAATTTTTTTAATAAAAAATCCATTTTTATGAATTTTATTAGTGATCACAGATATTTGTCCTTTTGCCTCTAGGACGCTTAGTTTAGCCAGAAAATGAGTTTTTAGTTTTTCATATAAAAAAATCTAATTTTTTAAATAAAAAATCCATTTTTATGAATTTTATTAGTGATATTTGTCCTTTTGCCTCTAGGACGCTTAGTTTAGCCAGAAAATGAGTTTTTAGTTTTTCATATAAAAAAATCTATTTTTTTTAATAAAAAATCCATTTTTATGAATTTTATTAATGATCACAGATATTTGTCCTTTTGCCTCTAGGACGCTTAGTTTAGCCAGAAAATGAGTTTTTAGTTTTTCATATAAAAAAATCTAATTTTTTAATAAAAAATCCATTTTTATGACTTTTATTAGTGATCACAGATTTTTGTCCTTTTGCCTCTAGGACGCTTAGTTTAGCCAGAAAATGAGTTTTTAGTTTTTCATATAAAAAAATCTATTTTTTTTAATAAAAAATCCATTTTTATGAATTTTATTAATGATCACAGATATTTGTCCTTTTGCCTCTAGGACGCTTAGTTTAGCCAGAAAATGAGTTTTTAGTTTTTCATATAAAAAAATCTATTTTTTTTAATAAAAAATCGATTTTTATGAATTTTATTAGTGATCACAGATATATGTCCTTTTGGCTCTAGGACGCCTAATTAAGCCAGAAAATGAGTTTTTAGTTTTTCATATAAAAAAATCTAATTTTTTTTAATAAAAAATCTATTTTTATGAAGTGTATTAGTGATCACAGATTTTTGTCCTTTTGGCTCTAGGACGCTTAGTTTAGCCAGAAAATGAGTTTTTAGTTTTTCATATAAAAAAATCTAATTTTTTAATAAAAAATCTATTTTTATGAATTGTATTAGTGATCACAAATTTTTGTCCTTTTGGCTCTAGGACGCTTAGTTTAGCCAGAAAATGAGTTTTTAGTTTTTCATATAAAAAAATCTAATTTTTTAATAAAAAATCTATTTTTATGAATTTTATTAGTGATCACAGATTTTTGTCCTTTTGGCTCTAGGACGCTTAGTTTAGCCAGAAAATGATTTTTTAGTTTTTCATATAAAAAAATTTAACTTTTTTAATAAAAAATCCATTTTTATGAATTTTATTAGTGATCACAGATATTTGTCCTTTTGCCTCTAGGACGCTTAGTTTAGCCAGAAAATGTGTTTTTAGTTTTTCATATAAAAAAATCTAATTTTTTAATAAAAAATCTATTTTTATGAATTGTATTAGTGATCACAGATTTTTGTCCTTTTGGCTCTAGGACGCTTAGTTTAGCCAGAAAATGAGTTTTTAGTTTTTCATATAAAAAAATCTAATTTTTTAATAAAAAATCTATTTTTATGAATTGTATTAGTGATCACAGATTTTTGTCCTTTTGGCTCTAGGACGCTTAGTTTAGCCAGAAAATGAGTTTTTAGTTTTTCATATAAAAAATGTAATTTTTTTAATAAAAAATCCATTTTTATGAATTTTATTAGTGATCACAGATATTTGTCCTTTTGCCTCTAGGACGCTTAGTTTAGCCAGAAAATGAGTTTTTAGTTTTTCATATAAAAAAAATCTAATTTTTTAAATAAAAAATCAATTTTTATGAATTTTATTAGTGATATTTGTCCTTTTGCCTCTAGGACGCTTAGTTTAGCCAGAAAATGAGTTTTTAGTTTTTCATATAAAAAATGTAATTTTTTTAATAAAAAATCCATTTTTAAGAATTTTATTAGTGATCACAGATATTTGTCCTTTTGCCTCTAGGACGCTTAGTTTAGCCAGAAAATGAGTTTTTAGTTTTTCATATAAAAAAATCTAATTTTTTAATAAAAAATCTATTTTTATGAATTTTATTAGTGATCATTATTTTTAGTTTTTCATATAAAAAAATTTAACTTTTTTTAATAAAAAATCCATTTTTATGAATTTTATTAGTGATCACAGATATTTGTCCTTTTGCCTCTAGGACGCTCAGTTTAGCCAGAAAATGAGTTTTTAGTTTTTCATATAAAAAAATCTAATTTTTTAATAAAAAATCTATTTTTATGAATTGTATTAGTGATCACAGATTTTTGTCCTTTTGGCTCTAGGACGCTTAGTTTAGCCAGAAAATGAGTTTTTAGTTTTTCATATAAAAAAATCTAATTTTTTAATAAAAAATCTATTTTTATGAATTGTATTAGTGATCACAGATTTTTGTCCTTTTGGCTCTAGGACGCTTAGTTTAGCCAGAAAATGAGTTTTTAGTTTTTCATATAAAAAATGTAATTTTTTTAATAAAAAATCCATTTTTATGAATTTTATTAGTGATCACAGATATTTGTCCTTTTGCCTCTAGGACGCTTAGTTTAGCCAGAAAATGAGTTTTTAGTTTTTCATATAAAAAATGTAATTTTTTTAATAAAAAATCCATTTTTATGAATTTTATTAGTGATCACAGATATTTGTCCTTTTGCCTCTAGGACGCTTAGTTTAGCCAGAAAATGAGTTTTTAGTTTTTCATATAAAAAAATCTAATTTTTTAAATAAAAAATCCATTTTTATGAATTTTATTAGTGATATTTGTCCTTTTGCCTCTAGGACGCTTAGTTTAGCCAGAAAATGAGTTTTTAGTTTTTCATATAAAAAAATGTAATTTTTTTAATAAAAAATCCATTTTTATGAATTTTATTAGTGATCACAGATTTTTGTCCTTTTGCCTCTACGACGCTTAGTTTAGCCAGAAAATGAGTTTTTAGTTTTTCATATAAAAAAATCTAATTTTTTAATAAAAAATCTATTTTTATGAATTGTATTAGTGATCACAGATTTTTGTCCTTTTGGCTCTAGGACGCTTAGTTTAGCCAGAAAATGAGTTTTTAGTTTTTCATATAAAAAATGTAATTTTTTTAATAAAAAATCCATTTTTATGAATTTTATTAGTGATCACAGATATTTGTCCTTTTGCCTCTAGGACGCTTAGTTTAGCCAGAAAATGAGTTTTTAGTTTTTCATATAAAAAATGTAATTTTTTTAATAAAAAATCCATTTTTATGAATTTTATTAGTGATCACAGATATTTGTCCTTTTGCCTCTAGGACGCTTAGTTTAGCCAGAAAATGAGTTTTTAGTTTTTCATATAAAAAAATCTAATTTTTTAAATAAAAAATCAATTTTTATGAATTTTATTAGTGATATTTGTCCTTTTGCCTCTAGGACGCTTAGTTTAGCCAGAAAATGAGTTTTTAGTTTTTCATATAAAAAATGTAATTTTTTTAATAAAAAATCCATTTTTATGAATTTTATTAGTGATCACAGATTTTTGTCCTTTTGCCTCTACGACGCTTAGTTTAGCCAGAAAATGAGTTTTTAGTTTTTCATATAAAAAAAAATCTAATTTTTTAATAAAAAATCTATTTTTATGAATTGTATTAGTGATCACAGATTTTTATCCTTTTAGCTCTAGGACGCTTAGTTTAGCCAGAAAATGAGTTTTTAGTTTTTCATATAAAAAAATCTAATTTTTTAATAAAAAATCTATTTTTATGAATTTTATTAGTGATCACAGATTTTTGTCCTTTTGGCTCTAGGACGCTTAGTTTAGCCAGAAAATGAGTTTTTAGTTTTTCATATAAAAAATGTAATTTTTTTAATAAAAAATCCATTTTTATGAATTTTATTAGTGATCACAGATATTTGTCCTTTTGCCTCTAGGACGCTTAGTTTAGCCAGAAAATGAGTTTTTAGTTT
This sequence comes from Phasia obesa, assembly GCA_949628195.1. NCBI lineage: Eukaryota > Metazoa > Arthropoda > Insecta > Diptera > Tachinidae > Phasia > Phasia obesa. The sequence goes on from OX451217.1 coordinate 141,885,884, forward strand.
TTCATATAAAAAAATCTAATTTTTTAATAAAAAATCTATTTTTATGAATTTTATTAGTGATCACAGATTTTTGTCCTTTTGCCTCTAGGACGCTTAGTTTAGCCAGAAAATGAGTTTTTGTTTTTCATATAAAAAAATCTAATTTTTTAATAAAAAATCTAATTTTTTAATAAAAAATCTATTTTTATGAATTTTATTAGTGATCACAGATTTTTGTCCTTTTGGCTCTAGGACGCTTAGTTTAGCCAGAAAATGATTTTTTAGTTTTTCATATAAAAAAATTTAACTTTTTTAATAAAAAATCCATTTTTATGAATTTTATTAGTGATCACAGATATTTGTCCTTTTGCCTCTAGGACGCTTAGTTTAGCCAGAAAATGAGTTTTTAGTTTTTCATATAAAAAAATGTAATTTTTTTAATAAAAAATCCATTTTTATGAATTTTATTAGTGATCACAGATTTTTGTCCTTTTGCCTCTAGGACGCTTAGTTTAGCCAGAAAATGAGTTTTTAGTTTTTCATATAAAAAAATCTAATTTTTTAATAAAAAATCTATTTTTATGAATTGTATTAGTGATCACAGATTTTTGTCCTTTTGGCTCTAGGACGCTTAGTTTAGCCAGAAAATGAGTTTTTAGTTTTTCATATAAAAAATGTAATTTTTTTAATAAAAAATCCATTTTTATGAATTTTATTAGTGATCACAGATATTTGTCCTTTTGCCTCTAGGACGCTTAGTTTAGCCAGAAAATGAGTTTTTAGTTTTTCATATAAAAAAATCTAATTTTTTAAATAAAAAATCAATTTTTATGAATTTTATTAGTGATATTTGTCCTTTTGCCTCTAGGACGCTTAGTTTAGCCAGAAAATGAGTTTTTAGTTTTTCATATAAAAAAATGTAATTTTTTTAATAAAAAATCCATTTTTATGAATTTTATTAGTGATCACAGATTTTTGTCCTTTTGCCTCTAGGACGCTTAGTTTAGCCAGAAAATGAGTTTTTAGTTTTTCATATAAAAAAATCTAATTTTTTAATAAAAAATCCATTTTTATGAATTTTATTAGTGATCACAGATTTTTGTCCTTTTGGCTCTAGGACGCTTAGTTTAGCCAGAAAATGAGTTTTTAGTTTTTCATATAAAAAATCTATTTTTTTTAATTTTATTAATGATCACAGATATTTGTCCTTTTGCCTCTAGGACGCTTAGTTTAGCCAGAAAATGAGTTTTTAGTTTTTCATATAAAAAAATCTAATTTTTTAATAAAAAATCCATTTTTATGAATTTTATTAGTGATCACAGATTTTTGTCCTTTTGCCTCTAGGACGCTTAGTTTAGCCAGAAAATGAGTTTTTAGTTTTTCATATAAAAAAATCTAATTTTTTAATAAAAAATCCATTTTTATGAATTTTATTAGTGATCACAGATTTTTGTCCTTTTGCCTCTAGGACGCTTAGTTTAGCCAGAAAATGAGTTTTTAGTTTTTCATATAAAAAAATCTATTTTTTTTAATAAAAAATCCATTTTTATGAATTTTATTAATGATCACAGATATTTGTCCTTTTGCCTCTAGGACGCTTAGTTTAGCCAGAAAATGAGTTTTTAGTTTTTCATATAAAAAAATCTATTTTTTTTAATAAAAAATCGATTTTTATGAATTTTATTAGTGATCACAGATATATGTCCTTTTGGCTCTAGGACGCCTAATTAAGCCAGAAAATGAGTTTTTAGTTTTTCATATAAAAAAATCTAATTTTTTTTAATAAAAAATCTATTTTTATGAAGTGTATTAGTGATCACAGATTTTTGTCCTTTTGGCTCTAGGACGCTTAGTTTAGCCAGAAAATGAGTTTTTAGTTTTTCATATAAAAAAATCTAATTTTTTAATAAAAAATCTATTTTTATGAATTGTATTAGTGATCACAGATTTTTGTCCTTTTGGCTCTAGGACGCTTAGTTTAGCCAGAAAATGAGTTTTTAGTTTTTCATATAAAAAAATCTAATTTTTTAATAAAAAATCTATTTTTATGAATTTTATTAGTGATCACAGATTTTTGTCCTTTTGGCTCTAGGACGCTTAGTTTAGCCAGAAAATGATTTTTTAGTTTTTCATATAAAAAAATTTAACTTTTTTAATAAAAAATCCATTTTTATGAATTTTATTAGTGATCACAGATATTTGTCCTTTTGCCTCTAGGACGCTTAGTTTAGCCAGAAAATGTGTTTTTAGTTTTTCATATAAAAAAATCTAATTTTTTAATAAAAAATCTATTTTTATGAATTGTATTAGTGATCACAGATTTTTGTCCTTTTGGCTCTAGGACGCTTAGTTTAGCCAGAAAATGAGTTTTTAGTTTTTCATATAAAAAATGTAATTTTTTTAATAAAAAATCCATTTTTATGAATTTTATTAGTGATCGCAGATATTTGTCCTTTTGCCTCTAGGACGCTTAGTTTAGCCAGAAAATGAGTTTTTAGTTTTTCATATAAAAAAATCTAATTTTTTAAATAAAAAATCAATTTTTATGAATTTTATTAGTGATATTTGTCCTTTTGCCTCTAGGACGCTTAGTTTAGCCAGAAAATGAGTTTTTAGTTTTTCATATAAAAAATGTAATTTTTTTAATAAAAAATCCATTTTTAAGAATTTTATTAGTGATCACAGATATTTGTCCTTTTGCCTCTAGGACGCTTAGTTTAGCCAGAAAATGAGTTTTTAGTTTTTCATATAAAAAAATCTAATTTTTTAATAAAAAATCTATTTTTATGAATTGTATTAGTGATCACAGATTTTTGTCCTTTTGGCTCTAGGACGCTTAGTTTAGCCAGAAAATGAGTTTTTAGTTTTTCATATAAAAAAATCTAATTTTTTTAATAAAAAATCTATTTTTATGAATTTTATTAGTGATCATTATTTTTAGTTTTTCATATAAAAAAATTTAACTTTTTTTAATAAAAAATCCATTTTTATGAATTTTATTAGTGATCACAGATATTTGTCCTTTTGCCTCTAGGACGCTCAGTTTAGCCAGAAAATGAGTTTTTAGTTTTTCATATAAAAAAATCTAATTTTTTAATAAAAAATCTATTTTTATGAATTGTATTAGTGATCACAGATTTTTGTCCTTTTGGCTCTAGGACGCTTAGTTTAGCCAGAAAATGAGTTTTTAGTTTTTCATATAAAAAAATCTAATTTTTTAATAAAAAATCTATTTTTATGAATTGTATTAGTGATCACAGATTTTTGTCCTTTTGGCTCTAGGACGCTTAGTTTAGCCAGAAAATGAGTTTTTAGTTTTTCATATAAAAAATGTAATTTTTTTAATAAAAAATCCATTTTTATGAATTTTATTAGTGATCACAGATATTTGTCCTTTTGCCTCTAGGACGCTTAGTTTAGCCAGAAAATGAGTTTTTAGTTTTTCATATAAAAAATGTAATTTTTTTAATAAAAAATCCATTTTTATGAATTTTATTAGTGATCACAGATATTTGTCCTTTTGCCTCTAGGACGCTTAGTTTAGCCAGAAAATGAGTTTTTAGTTTTTCATATAAAAAAATCTAATTTTTTAAATAAAAAATCAATTTTTATGAATTTTATTAGTGATATTTGTCCTTTTGCCTCTAGGACGCTTAGTTTAGCCAGAAAATGAGTTTTTAGTTTTTCATATAAAAAAATCTAATTTTTTAATAAAAAATCTATTTTTATGAATTGTATTAGTGATCACAGATTTTTGTCCTTTTGGCTCTAGGACGCTTAGTTTAGCCAGAAAATGAGTTTTTAGTTTTTCATATAAAAAAATCTATTTTTTTTAATAAAAAATCCATTTTTATGAATTTTATTAATGATCACAGATATTTGTCCTTTTGCCTCTAGGACGCTTAGTTTAGCCAGAAAATGAGTTTTTAGTTTTTCATATAAAAAAATCTATTTTTTTTAATAAAAAATCCATTTTTATGAATTTTATTAATGATCACAGATATTTGTCCTTTTGCCTCTAGGACGCTTAGTTTAGCCAGAAAATGAGTTTTTAGTTTTTCATATAAAAAAATCTATTTTTTTTAATAAAAAATCGATTTTTATGAATTTTATTAGTGATCACAGATATATGTCCTTTTGGCTCTAGGACGCCTAATTAAGCCAGAAAATGAGTTTTTAGTTTTTCATATAAAAAAATCTAATTTTTTTTAATAAAAAATCTATTTTTATGAAGTGTATTAGTGATCACAGATTTTTGTCCTTTTGGCTCTAGGACGCTTAGTTTAGCCAGAAAATGAGTTTTTAGTTTTTCATATAAAAAAATCTAATTTTTTAATAAAAAATCTATTTTTATGAATTGTATTAGTGATCACAGATTTTTGTCCTTTTGGCTCTAGGACGCTTAGTTTAGCCAGAAAATGAGTTTTTAGTTTTTCATATAAAAAAATCTAATTTTTTAATAAAAAATCTATTTTTATGAATTTTATTAGTGATCACAGATTTTTGTCCTTTTGGCTCTAGGACGCTTAGTTTAGCCAGAAAATGATTTTTTAGTTTTTCATATAAAAAAATTTAACTTTTTTAATAAAAAATCCATTTTTATGAATTTTATTAGTGATCACAGATATTTGTCCTTTTGCCTCTAGGACGCTTAGTTTAGCCAGAAAATGTGTTTTTAGTTTTTCATATAAAAAAATCTAATTTTTTAATAAAAAATCTATTTTTATGAATTGTATTAGTGATCACAGATTTTTGTCCTTTTGGCTCTAGGACGCTTAGTTTAGCCAGAAAATGAGTTTTTAGTTTTTCATATAAAAAATGTAATTTTTTTAATAAAAAATCCATTTTTATGAATTTTATTAGTGATCGCAGATATTTGTCCTTTTGCCTCTAGGACGCTTAGTTTAGCCAGAAAATGAGTTTTTAGTTTTTCATATAAAAAAATCTAATTTTTTAAATAAAAAATCAATTTTTATGAATTTTATTAGTGATATTTGTCCTTTTGCCTCTAGGACGCTTAGTTTAGCCAGAAAATGAGTTTTTAGTTTTTCATATAAAAAATGTAATTTTTTTAATAAAAAATCCATTTTTAAGAATTTTATTAGTGATCACAGATATTTGTCCTTTTGCCTCTAGGACGCTTAGTTTAGCCAGAAAATGAGTTTTTAGTTTTTCATATAAAAAAATCTAATTTTTTAATAAAAAATCTATTTTTATGAATTGTATTAGTGATCACAGATTTTTGTCCTTTTGGCTCTAGGACGCTTAGTTTAGCCAGAAAATGAGTTTTTAGTTTTTCATATAAAAAAATCTAATTTTTTAATAAAAAATCTATTTTTATGAATTTTATTAGTGATCATTATTTTTAGTTTTTCATATAAAAAAATTTAACTTTTTTTAATAAAAAATCCATTTTTATGAATTTTATTAGTGATCACAGATATTTGTCCTTTTGCCTCTAGGACGCTCAGTTTAGCCAGAAAATGAGTTTTTAGTTTTTCATATAAAAAAATCTAATTTTTTAATAAAAAATCTATTTTTATGAATTGTATTAGTGATCACAGATTTTTGTCCTTTTGGCTCTAGGACGCTTAGTTTAGCCAGAAAATGAGTTTTTAGTTTTTCATATAAAAAAATCTAATTTTTTAATAAAAAATCTATTTTTATGAATTGTATTAGTGATCACAGATTTTTGTCCTTTTGGCTCTAGGACGCTTAGTTTAGCCAGAAAATGAGTTTTTAGTTTTTCATATAAAAAATGTAATTTTTTTAATAAAAAATCCATTTTTATGAATTTTATTAGTGATCACAGATATTTGTCCTTTTGCCTCTAGGACGCTTAGTTTAGCCAGAAAATGAGTTTTTAGTTTTTCATATAAAAAAATCTAATTTTTTAAATAAAAAATCAATTTTTATGAATTTTATTAGTGATATTTGTCCTTTTGCCTCTAGGACGCTTAGTTTAGCCAGAAAATGAGTTTTTAGTTTTTCATATAAAAAAATCTAATTTTTTAATAAAAAATCTATTTTTATGAATTGTATTAGTGATCACAGATTTTTGTCCTTTTGGCTCTAGGACGCTTAGTTTAGCCAGAAAATGAGTTTTTAGTTTTTCATATAAAAAAATCTAATTTTTTAATAAAAAATCTATTTTTATGAATTGTATTAGTGATCACAGATTTTTGTCCTTTTGGCTCTAGGACGCTTAGTTTAGCCAGAAAATGAGTTTTTAGTTTTTCATATAAAAAAATCTAATTTTTTAATAAAAAATCTATTTTTATGAATTGTATTAGTGATCACAGATTTTTATCCTTTTAGCTCTAGGACGCTTAGTTTAGCCAGAAAATGAGTTTTTAGTTTTTCATATAAAAAAATCTAATTTTTTAATAAAAAATCTATTTTTATGAATTTTATTAGTGATCACAGATTTTTGTCCTTTTGGCTCTAGGACGCTTAGTTTAGCCAGAAAATGAGTTTTTAGTTTTTCATATAAAAAATGTAATTTTTTTAATAAAAAATCCATTTTTATGAATTTTATTAGTGATCACAGATATTTGTCCTTTTGCCTCTAGGACGCTTAGTTTAGCCAGAAAATGAGTTTTTAGTTTTTCATATAAAAAAATCTAATTTTTTAATAAAAAATCTATTTTTATGAATTTTATTAGTGATCACAGATTTTTGTCCTTTTGCCTCTAGGACGCTTAGTTTAGCCAGAAAATGAGTTTTTGTTTTTCATATAAAAAAATCTAATTTTTTAATAAAAAATCTAATTTTTTAATAAAAAATCTATTTTTATGAATTTTATTAGTGATCACAGATTTTTGTCCTTTTGGCTCTAGGACGCTTAGTTTAGCCAGAAAATGATTTTTTAGTTTTTCATATAAAAAAATTTAACTTTTTTAATAAAAAATCCATTTTTATGAATTTTATTAGTGATCACAGATATTTGTCCTTTTGCCTCTAGGACGCTTAGTTTAGCCAGAAAATGAGTTTTTAGTTTTTCATATAAAAAAATGTAATTTTTTTAATAAAAAATCCATTTTTATGAATTTTATTAGTGATCACAGATTTTTGTCCTTTTGCCTCTAGGACGCTTAGTTTAGCCAGAAAATGAGTTTTTAGTTTTTCATATAAAAAATGTAATTTTTTTAATAAAAAATCCATTTTTATGAATTTTATTAGTGATCACAGATATTTGTCCTTTTGCCTCTAGGACGCTTAGTTTAGCCAGAAAATGAGTTTTTAGTTTTTCATATAAAAAAATCTAATTTTTTAATAAAAAATCTATTTTTATGAAGTGTATTAGTGATCACAGATTTTTGTCCTTTTGGCTCTAGGACGCTTAGTTTAACCAGAAAATGAGTTTTTAGTTTTTCATATAAAAAAATCTAATTTTTTAATAAAAAATCTATTTTTATGAATTGTATTAGTGATCACAGATTTTTGTCCTTTTGGCTCTAGGACGCTTAGTTTAGCCAGAAAATGAGTTTTTAGTTTTTCATATAAAAAAATCTAATTTTTTAATAAAAAATCTATTTTTATGAATTTTATTAGTGATCACAGATTTTTGTCCTTTTGGCTCTAGGACGCTTAGTTTAGCCAGAAAATGATTTTTTAGTTTTTCATATAAAAAAATTTAACTTTTTTAATAAAAAATCCATTTTTATGAATTTTATTAGTGATCACAGATATTTGTCCTTTTGCCTCTAGGACGCTTAGTTTAGCCAGAAAATGTGTTTTTAGTTTTTCATATAAAAAAATCTAATTTTTTGATAAAAAATCTATTTTTATGAATTGTATTAGTGATCACAGATTTTTGTCCTTTTGGCTCTAGGACGCTTAGTTTAGCCAGAAAATGAGTTTTTAGTTTTTCATATAAAAAAATCTAATTTTTTAATAAAAAATCTATTTTTATGAATTGTATTAGTGATCACAGATTTTTGTCCTTTTGGCTCTAGGACGCTTAGTTTAGCCAGAAAATGAGTTTTTAGTTTTTCATATAAAAAATGTAATTTTTTTAATAAAAAATCCATTTTTATGAATTTTATTAGTGATCACAGATATTTGTCCTTTTGCCTCTAGGACGCTTAGTTTAGCCAGAAAATGAGTTTTTAGTTTTTCATATAAAAAAATCTAATTTTTTAAATAAAAAATCAATTTTTATGAATTTTATTAGTGATATTTGTCCTTTTGCCTCTAGGACGCTTAGTTTAGCCAGAAAATGAGTTTTTAGTTTTTCATATAAAAAAATCTAATTTTTTAATAAAAAATCTATTTTTATGAATTGTATTAGTGATCACAGATTTTTGTCCTTTTGGCTCTAGGACGCTTAGTTTAGCCAGAAAATGAGTTTTTAGTTTTTCATATAAAAAAATCTAATTTTTTAATAAAAAATCTATTTTTATGAATTGTATTAGTGATCACAGATTTTTATCCTTTTAGCTCTAGGACGCTTAGTTTAGCCAGAAAATGAGTTTTTAGTTTTTCATATAAAAAAATCTAATTTTTTAATAAAAAATCTATTTTTATGAATTTTATTAGTGATCACAGATTTTTGTCCTTTTGGCTCTAGGACGCTTAGTTTAGCCAGAAAATGAGTTTTTAGTTTTTCATATAAAAAATGTAATTTTTTTAATAAAAAATCCATTTTTATGAATTTTATTAGTGATCACAGATATTTGTCCTTTTGCCTCTAGGACGCTTAGTTTAGCCAGAAAATGAGTTTTTAGTTTTTCATATAAAAAAATCTAATTTTTTAATAAAAAATCTATTTTTATGAATTTTATTAGTGATCACAGATTTTTGTCCTTTTGCCTCTAGGACGCTTAGTTTAGCCAGAAAATGAGTTTTTGTTTTTCATATAAAAAAATCTAATTTTTTAATAAAAAATCTAATTTTTTAATAAAAAATCTATTTTTATGAATTTTATTAGTGATCACAGATTTTTGTCCTTTTGGCTCTAGGACGCTTAGTTTAGCCAGAAAATGATTTTTTAGTTTTTCATATAAAAAAATTTAACTTTTTTAATAAAAAATCCATTTTTATGAATTTTATTAGTGATCACAGATATTTGTCCTTTTGCCTCTAGGACGCTTAGTTTAGCCAGAAAATGAGTTTTTAGTTTTTCATATAAAAAAATGTAATTTTTTTAATAAAAAATCCATTTTTATGAATTTTATTAGTGATCACAGATTTTTGTCCTTTTGCCTCTAGGACGCTTAGTTTAGCCAGAAAATGAGTTTTTAGTTTTTCATATAAAAAATGTAATTTTTTTAATAAAAAATCCATTTTTATGAATTTTATTAGTGATCACAGATATTTGTCCTTTTGCCTCTAGGACGCTTAGTTTAGCCAGAAAATGAGTTTTTAGTTTTTCATATAAAAAAATCTAATTTTTTAATAAAAAATCTATTTTTATGAAGTGTATTAGTGATCACAGATTTTTGTCCTTTTGGCTCTAGGACGCTTAGTTTAACCAGAAAATGAGTTTTTAGTTTTTCATATAAAAAAATCTAATTTTTTAATAAAAAATCTATTTTTATGAATTGTATTAGTGATCACAGATTTTTGTCCTTTTGGCTCTAGGACGCTTAGTTTAGCCAGAAAATGAGTTTTTAGTTTTTCATATAAAAAAATCTAATTTTTTAATAAAAAATCTATTTTTATGAATTTTATTAGTGATCACAGATTTTTGTCCTTTTGGCTCTAGGACGCTTAGTTTAGCCAGAAAATGATTTTTTAGTTTTTCATATAAAAAAATTTAACTTTTTTAATAAAAAATCCATTTTTATGAATTTTATTAGTGATCACAGATATTTGTCCTTTTGCCTCTAGGACGCTTAGTTTAGCCAGAAAATGTGTTTTTAGTTTTTCATATAAAAAAATCTAATTTTTTGATAAAAAATCTATTTTTATGAATTGTATTAGTGATCACAGATTTTTGTCCTTTTGGCTCTAGGACGCTTAGTTTAGCCAGAAAATGAGTTTTTAGTTTTTCATATAAAAAATGTAATTTTTTTAATAAAAAATCCATTTTTATGAATTTTATTAGTGATCACAGATATTTGTCCTTTTGCCTCTAGGACGCTTAGTTTAGCCAGAAAATGAGTTTTTAGTTTTTCATATAAAAAAATCTAATTTTTTAAATTAAAAATCAATTTTTATGAATTTTATTAGTGATATTTGTCCTTTTGCCTCTAGGACGCTTAGTTTAGCCAGAAAATGAGTTTTTAGTTTTTCATATAAAAAATGTAATTTTTTTAATAAAAAATCCATTTTTAAGAATTTTATTAGTGATCACAGATATTTGTCCTTTTGCCTCTAGGACGCTTAGTTTAGCCAGAAAATGAGTTTTTAGTTTTTCATATAAAAAAATCTAATTTTTTAATAAAAAATCTATTTTTATGAATTGTATTAGTGATCACAGATTTTTGTCCTTTTGGCTCTAGGACGCTTAGTTTAGCCAGAAAATGAGTTTTTAGTTTTTCATATAAAAAAATCTAATTTTTTAATAAAAAATCTATTTTTATGAATTTTATTAGTGATCATTATTTTTAGTTTTTCATATAAAAAAATTTAACTTTTTTTAATAAAAAATCCATTTTTATGAATTTTATTAGTGATCACAGATATTTGTCCTTTTGCCTCTAGGACGCTCAGTTTAGCCAGAAAATGAGTTTTTAGTTTTTCATATAAAAAAATCTAATTTTTTAATAAAAAATCTATTTTTATGAATTGTATTAGTGATCACAGATTTTTGTCCTTTTGGCTCTAGGACGCTTAGTTTAGCCAGAAAATGAGTTTTTAGTTTTTCATATAAAAAAATCTAATTTTTTAATAAAAAATCTATTTTTATGAATTGTATTAGTGATCACAGATTTTTGTCCTTTTGGCTCTAGGACGCTTAGTTTAGCCAGAAAATGAGTTTTTAGTTTTTCATATAAAAAATGTAATTTTTTTAATAAAAAATCCATTTTTATGAATTTTATTAGTGATCACAGATATTTGTCCTTTTGCCTCTAGGACGCTTAGTTTAGCCAGAAAATGAGTTTTTAGTTTTTCATATAAAAAATGTAATTTTTTTAATAAAAAATCCATTTTTATGAATTTTATTAGTGATCACAGATATTTGTCCTTTTGCCTCTAGGACGCTTAGTTTAGCCAGAAAATGAGTTTTTAGTTTTTCATATAAAAAAATCTAATTTTTTAAATAAAAAATCAATTTTTATGAATTTTATTAGTGATATTTGTCCTTTTGCCTCTAGGACGCTTAGTTTAGCCAGAAAATGAGTTTTTAGTTTTTCATATAAAAAAATCTAATTTTTTTAATAAAAAATCTATTTTTATGAATTGTATTAGTGATCACAGATTTTTGTCCTTTTGGCTCTAGGACGCTTAGTTTAGCCAGAAAATGAGTTTTTAGTTTTTCATATAAAAAAATCTAATTTTTTAATAAAAAATCTATTTTTATGAATTGTATTAGTGATCACAGATTTTTGTCCTTTTGGCTCTAGGACGCTTAGCTTAGCCAGAAAATGAGTTTTTAGTTTTTCATATAAAAAAATCTAATTTTTTAATAAAAAATCTATTTTTATGAATTGTATTAGTGATCACAGATTTTTATCCTTTTAGCTCTAGGACGCTTAGTTTAGCCAGAAAATGAGTTTTTAGTTTTTCATATAAAAAAATCTAATTTTTTAATAAAAAATCTATTTTTATGAATTTTATTAGTGATCACAGATTTTTGTCCTTTTGGCTCTAGGACGCTTAGTTTAGCCAGAAAATGAGTTTTTAGTTTTTCATATAAAAAATGTAATTTTTTTAATAAAAAATCCATTTTTATGAATTTTATTAGTGATCACAGATATTTGTCCTTTTGCCTCTAGGACGCTTAGTTTAGCCAGAAAATGAGTTTTTAGTTTTTCATATAAAAAAATCTAATTTTTTAATAAAAAATCTATTTTTATGAATTTTATTAGTGATCACAGATTTTTGTCCTTTTGCCTCTAGGACGCTTAGTTTAGCCAGAAAATGAGTTTTTGTTTTTCATATAAAAAAATCTAATTTTTTAATAAAAAATCTAATTTTTTAATAAAAAATCTATTTTTATGAATTTTATTAGTGATCACAGATTTTTGTCCTTTTGGCTCTAGGACGCTTAGTTTAGCCAGAAAATGATTTTTTAGTTTTTCATATAAAAAAATTTAACTTTTTTAATAAAAAATCCATTTTTATGAATTTTATTAGTGATCACAGATATTTGTCCTTTTGCCTCTAGGACGCTTAGTTTAGCCAGAAAATGAGTTTTTAGTTTTTCATATAAAAAAATGTAATTTTTTTAATAAAAAATCCATTTTTATGAATTTTATTAGTGATCACAGATTTTTGTCCTTTTGCCTCTAGGACGCTTAGTTTAGCCAGAAAATGAGTTTTTAGTTTTTCATATAAAAAAATCTAATTTTTTAATAAAAAATCTATTTTTATGAATTGTATTAGTGATCACAGATTTTTGTCCTTTTGGCTCTAGGACGCTTAGTTTAGCCAGAAAATGAGTTTTTAGTTTTTCATATAAAAAATGTAATTTTTTTAATAAAAAATCCATTTTTATGAATTTTATTAGTGATCACAGATATTTGTCCTTTTGCCTCTAGGACGCTTAGTTTAGCCAGAAAATGAGTTTTTAGTTTTTCATATAAAAAAATCTAATTTTTTAAATAAAAAATCAATTTTTATGAATTTTATTAGTGATATTTGTCCTTTTGCCTCTAGGACGCTTAGTTTAGCCAGAAAATGAGTTTTTAGTTTTTCATATAAAAAAATGTAATTTTTTTAATAAAAAATCCATTTTTATGAATTTTATTAGTGATCACAGATTTTTGTCCTTTTGCCTCTAGGACGCTTAGTTTAGCCAGAAAATGAGTTTTTAGTTTTTCATATAAAAAAAATGTAATTTTTTTAATAAAAAATCCATTTTTATGAATTTTATTAGTGATCACAGATTTTTGTCCTTTTGCCTCTAGGACGCTTAGTTTAGCCAGAAAATGAGTTTTTAGTTTTTCATATAAAAAAATCTAATTTTTTAATAAAAAATCCATTTTTATGAATTTTATTAGTGATCGCAGATTTTTGTCCTTTTGGCTCTAGGACGCTTAGTTTAGCCAGAAAATGAGTTTTTAGTTTTTCATATAAAAAATCTATTTTTTTTAATTTTATTAATGATCACAGATATTTGTCCTTTTGCCTCTAGGACGCTTAGTTTAGCCAGAAAATGAGTTTTTAGTTTTTCATATAAAAAAATCTAATTTTTTAATAAAAAATCCATTTTTATGAATTTTATTAGTGATCACAGATTTTTGTCCTTTTGCCTCTAGGACGCTTAGTTTAGCCAGAAAATGAGTTTTTAGTTTTTCATATAAAAAAATCTAATTTTTTAATAAAAAATCCATTTTTATGAATTTTATTAGTGATCACCGATTTTTGTCCTTTTGCCTCTAGGACGCTTAGTTTAGCCAGAAAATGAGTTTTTAGTTTTTCATATAAAAAAATCTATTTTTTTTAATAAAAAATCCAGGACGCTTAGTTTAGCCAGAAAATGAGTTTTTAGTTTTTCATATAAAAAAATCTAATTTTTTAATAAAAAATCCATTTTTATGAATTTTATTAGTGATCACAGATATATGTACTTTTGGCTCTAGGACGCTTAGTTTAGCCAGAAAATGAGTTTTTAGTTTTTCATATAAAAAAATCTATTTTTTTTAATAAAAAATCGATTTTTATGAATTTTATTAGTGATCACAGATATATGTCCTTTTGGCTCTAGGACGCCTAATTAAGCCAGAAAATGAGTTTTTAGTTTTTCATATAAAAAAATCTAATTTTTTTTAATAAAAAATCTATTTTTATGAAGTGTATTAGTGATCACAGATTTTTGTCCTTTTGGCTCTAGGACGCTTAGTTTAGCCAGAAAATGAGTTTTTAGTTTTTCATATAAAAAAATCTAATTTTTTAATAAAAAATCTATTTTTATGAATTGTATTAGTGATCACAGATTTTTGTCCTTTTGGCTCTAGGACGCTTAGTTTAGCCAGAAAATGAGTTTTTAGTTTTTCATATAAAAAAATCTAATTTTTTAATAAAAAATCTATTTTTATGAATTGTATTAGTGATCACAGATTTTTGTCCTTTTGGCTCTAGGACGCTTAGCTTAGCCAGAAAATGAGTTTTTAGTTTTTCATATAAAAAAATCTAATTTTTTAATAAAAAATCTATTTTTATGAATTGTATTAGTGATCACAGATTTTTATCCTTTTAGCTCTAGGACGCTTAGTTTAGCCAGAAAATGAGTTTTTAGTTTTTCATATAAAAAAATCTAATTTTTTAATAAAAAATCTATTTTTATGAATTTTATTAGTGATCACAGATTTTTGTCCTTTTGGCTCTAGGACGCTTAGTTTAGCCAGAAAATGAGTTTTTAGTTTTTCATATAAAAAATGTAATTTTTTTAATAAAAAATCCATTTTTATGAATTTTATTAGTGATCACAGATATTTGTCCTTTTGCCTCTAGGACGCTTAGTTTAGCCAGAAAATGAGTTTTTAGTTTTTCATATAAAAAAATCTAATTTTTTAATAAAAAATCTATTTTTATGAATTGTATTAGTGATCACAGATTTTTGTCCTTTTGGCTCTAGGACGCTTAGTTTAGCCAGAAAATGAGTTTTTAGTTTTTCATATAAAAAAATCTAATTTTTTAATAAAAAATCTATTTTTATGAATTGTATTAGTGATCACAGATTTTTGTCCTTTTGCCTCTAGGACGCTTAGTTTAGCCAGAAAATGAGTTTTTGTTTTTCATATAAAAAAATCTAATTTTTTAATAAAAAATCTAATTTTTTAATAAAAAATCTATTTTTATGAATTTTATTAGTGATCACAGATTTTTGTCCTTTTGGCTCTAGGACGCTTAGTTTAGCCAGAAAATGATTTTTTAGTTTTTCATATAAAAAAATTTAACTTTTTTAATAAAAAATCCATTTTTATGAATTTTATTAGTGATCACAGATATTTGTCCTTTTGCCTCTAGGACGCTTAGTTTAGCCAGAAAATGAGTTTTTAGTTTTTCATATAAAAAAATGTAATTTTTTTAATAAAAAATCCATTTTTATGAATTTTATTAGTGATCACAGATTTTTGTCCTTTTGCCTCTAGGACGCTTAGTTTAGCCAGAAAATGAGTTTTTAGTTTTTCATATAAAAAAATCTAATTTTTTAATAAAAAATCTATTTTTATGAATTGTATTAGTGATCACAGATTTTTGTCCTTTTGGCTCTAGGACGCTTAGTTTAGCCAGAAAATGAGTTTTTAGTTTTTCATATAAAAAATGTAATTTTTTTAATAAAAAATCCATTTTTATGAATTTTATTAGTGATCACAGATATTTGTCCTTTTGCCTCTAGGACGCTTAGTTTAGCCAGAAAATGAGTTTTTAGTTTTTCATATAAAAAAATCTAATTTTTTAAATAAAAAATCAATTTTTATGAATTTTATTAGTGATATTTGTCCTTTTGCCTCTAGGACGCTTAGTTTAGCCAGAAAATGAGTTTTTAGTTTTTCATATAAAAAAATGTAATTTTTTTAATAAAAAATCCATTTTTATGAATTTTATTAGTGATCACAGATTTTTGTCCTTTTGCCTCTAGGACGCTTAGTTTAGCCAGAAAATGAGTTTTTAGTTTTTCATATAAAAAAAATGTAATTTTTTTAATAAAAAATCCATTTTTATGAATTTTATTAGTGATCACAGATTTTTGTCCTTTTGCCTCTAGGACGCTTAGTTTAGCCAGAAAATGAGTTTTTAGTTTTTCATATAAAAAAATCTAATTTTTTAATAAAAAATCCATTTTTATGAATTTTATTAGTGATCGCAGATTTTTGTCCTTTTGGCTCTAGGACGCTTAGTTTAGCCAGAAAATGAGTTTTTAGTTTTTCATATAAAAAATCTATTTTTTTTAATTTTATTAATGATCACAGATATTTGTCCTTTTGCCTCTAGGACGCTTAGTTTAGCCAGAAAATGAGTTTTTAGTTTTTCATATAAAAAAATCTAATTTTTTAATAAAAAATCCATTTTTATGAATTTTATTAGTGATCACAGATTTTTGTCCTTTTGCCTCTAGGACGCTTAGTTTAGCCAGAAAATGAGTTTTTAGTTTTTCATATAAAAAAATCTAATTTTTTAATAAAAAATCCATTTTTATGAATTTTATTAGTGATCACCGATTTTTGTCCTTTTGCCTCTAGGACGCTTAGTTTAGCCAGAAAATGAGTTTTTAGTTTTTCATATAAAAAAATCTATTTTTTTTAATAAAAAATCCAGGACGCTTAGTTTAGCCAGAAAATGAGTTTTTAGTTTTTCATATAAAAAAATCTAATTTTTTAATAAAAAATCCATTTTTATGAATTTTATTAGTGATCACAGATATATGTACTTTTGGCTCTAGGACGCTTAGTTTAGCCAGAAAATGAGTTTTTAGTTTTTCATATAAAAAAATCTATTTTTTTTAATAAAAAATCGATTTTTATGAATTTTATTAGTGATCACAGATATATGTCCTTTTGGCTCTAGGACGCCTAATTAAGCCAGAAAATGAGTTTTTAGTTTTTCATATAAAAAAATCTAATTTTTTTTAATAAAAAATCTATTTTTATGAAGTGTATTAGTGATCACAGATTTTTGTCCTTTTGGCTCTAGGACGCTTAGTTTAGCCAGAAAATGAGTTTTTAGTTTTTCATATAAAAAAATCTAATTTTTTAATAAAAAATCTATTTTTATGAATTGTATTAGTGATCACAGATTTTTGTCCTTTTGGCTCTAGGACGCTTAGTTTAGCCAGAAAATGAGTTTTTAGTTTTTCATATAAAAAATGTAATTTTTTTAATAAAAAATCCATTTTTATGAATTTTATTAGTGATCACAGATATTTGTCCTTTTGCCTCTAGGACGCTTAGTTTAGCCAGAAAATGAGTTTTTAGTTTTTCATATAAAAAAATTTAATTTTTTTAATAAAAAATCCATTTTTATGAATTTTATTAGTGATCACAGATTTTTGTCCTTTTGCCTCTACGACGCTTAGTTTAGCCAGAAAATGAGTTTTTAGTTTTTCATATAAAAAAAAATCTAATTTTTAATAAAAAATCTATTTTTATGAATTTTATTAGTAATCACAGATTTTTGTCCTTTTGGCTCTAGGACGCTTAGTTTAGCCAGAAAATGAGTTTTTAGTTTTTCATATAAAAAATGTAATTTTTTTAATAAAAAATCCATTTTTATGAATTTTATTAGTGATCACAGATATTTGTCCTTTTGCCTCTAGGACGCTTAGTTTAGCCAGAAAATGAGTTTTTAGTTTTTCATATAAAAAATGTAATTTTTTTAATAAAAAATCCATTTTTATGAATTTTATTAGTGATCACAGATATTTGTCCTTTTGCCTCTAGGACGCTTAGTTTAGCCAGAAAATGAGTTCTTAGTTTTTCATATAAAAAAATCTAATTTTTTAAATAAAAAATCAATTTTTATGAATTTTATTAGTGATATTTGTCCTTTTGCCTCTAGGACGCTTAGTTTAGCCAGAAAATGAGTTTTTAGTTTTTCATATAAAAAAATGTAATTTTTTTAATAAAAAATCCATTTTTATGAATTTTATTAGTGATCACAGATTTTTGTCCTTTTGCCTCTACGACGCTTAGTTTAGCCAGAAAATGAGTTTTTAGTTTTTCATATAAAAAAAAATCTAATTTTTTAATAAAAAATCTATTTTTATGAATTGTATTAGTGATCACAGATTTTTATCCTTTTAGCTCTAGGACGCTTAGTTTAGCCAGAAAATGAGTTTTTAGTTTTTCATATAAAAAATCTAATTTTTTAATAAAAAATCTATTTTTATGAATTTTATTAGTGATCACAGATTTTTGTCCTTTTGGCTCTAGGACGCTTAGTTTAGCCAGAAAATGAGTTTTTAGTTTTTCATATAAAAAATGTAATTTTTTTAATAAAAAATCCATTTTTATGAATTTTATTAGTGATCACAGATATTTGTCCTTTTGCCTCTAGGACGCTTAGTTTAGCCAGAAAATGAGTTTTTAGTTTTTCATATAAAAAAATCTAATTTTTTAATAAAAAATCCATTTTTATGAATTTTATTAGTGATCACAGATTTTTGTCCTTTTGCCTCTAGGACGCTTAGTTTAGCCAGAAAATGAGTTTTTAGTTTTTCATTTAAAAAAGTCTAATTTTTTAATAAAAAATCCATTTTTATGAATTTTATTAGTGATTACAGATTTTTGTCCTTTTGCCTCTAGGACGCTTAGTTTAGCCAGAAAATGAGTTTTTAGTTTTTCATATAAAAAAATCTATTTTTTTTAATAAAAAATCCATTTTTATGAATTTTATTAATGATCACAGATATTTGTCCTTTTGCCTCTAGGACGCTTAGTTTAGCCAGAAAATGAGTTTTTAGTTTTTCATATAAAAATATGTAATTTTTTTAATAAAAAATCCATTTTTATGAATTTTACTAGTAATCACAGATTTTTGTCCTTTTGCCTCTAGGACGCTTAGTTTAGCCAGAAAATGAGTTTTTAGTTTTTCATATAAAAAAATCTATTTTTTTTAATAAAAAATCCATTTTTATGAATTTTATTAATGATCACAGATATTTGTCCTTTTGCCTCTAGGACGCTTAGTTTAGCCAGAAAATGAGTTTTTAGTTTTTCATATAAAAAAATCTAATTTTTTAATAAAAAATCCATTTTTATGAATTTTATTAGTGATCACAGATTTTTGTCCTTTTGCCTCTAGGACGCTTAGTTTAGCCAGAAAATGAGTTTTTAGTTTTTCATATAAAAAAATCTAATTTTTTAATAAAAAATTCATTTTTATGAATTTTATTAGTGATCACAGATTTTTGTCCTTTTGGCTCTAGGACGCTTAGTTTAGCCAGAAAATGAGTTTTTAGTTTTTCATATAAAAAAAATCTATTTTTTTTAATAAAAAATCCATTTTTATGAATTTTATTAGTGATCACAGATTTTTGTCCTTTTGCCTCTAGGACGCTTAGTTTAGCCAGAAAATGAGTTTTTAGTTTTTCATATAAAAAAATCTAATTTTTTAATAAAAAATCCATTTTTATGAATTTTATTAGTGATCACAGATATTTGTCCTTTTGGCTCTAGGACGCTTAGTTTAGCCAGAAAATGAGTTTTTAGTTTTTCATATAAAAAAATCTAATTTTTTAATAAAAAATCCATTTTTATGAATTTTATTAGTGATCACAGATTTTTGTCCTTTTGGCTCTAGGACGCTTAGTTTAGCCAGAAAATGAGTTTTTAGTTTTTCATATAAAAAAAATCTATTTTTTTTAATAAAAAATCCATTTTTATGAATTTTATTAGTGATCACAGATTTTTGTCCTTTTGGCTTTAGGACGCTTAGTTTAGCCAGAAAATGAGTTTTTAGTTTTTCATATAAAAAAATCTATTTTTTTTAATAAAAAATCCATTTTTATGAATTTTATTAGTGATCACAGATTTTTGTCCTTTTGGCTCTAGGACGCTTAGTTTAGCCAGAAAATGAGATTTTAGTTTTTCATATAAAAAAATGTAATTTTTTTAATAAAAAATCCATTTTTATGAATTTTATTAGTGATCACAGATATATGTCCTTTTGGCTCTAGGACGCCTAATTAAGCCAGAAAATGAGTTTTTAGTTTTTCATATAAAAAATCTAATTTTTTAATAAAAAATCTATTTTTATGAATTGTATTAGTGATCACAGATTTTTGTCCTTTTGGCTCTAGGACGCTTAATTTAGCCAGAAAATGAGTTTTTAGTTTTTCATATAAAAAAATGTAATTTTTTTAATAAAAAATCCATTTTTATGAATTTTATTAGTGATCACAGATTTTTGTCCTTTTGCCTCTAGGACGCTTAGTTTAGCCAGAAAATGAGTTTTTAGTTTTTCATATAAAAAATGTAATTTTTTTAATAAAAAATCCATTTTTATGAATTTTATTAGTGATCACAGATATATGTCCTTTTGGCTCTAGGACGCCTAATTAAGCCAGAAAATGAGTTTTTAGTTTTTCATATAAAAAATCTAATTTTTTAATAAAAAATCCATTTTTATGAATTTTATTAGTGATCACAGATTTTTGTCCTTTTGGCTCTAGGACGCTTAGTTTAGCCAGAAAATGAGTTTTTAGTTTTTCATATAAAAAAATCTATTTTTTTTAATTTTATTAATGATCACAGATATTTGTCCTTTTGCCTCTAGGACGCTTAGTTTAGCCAGAAAATGAGTTTTTAGTTTTTCATATAAAAAAATCTAATTTTTTAATAAAAAATCCATTTTTATGAATTTTATTAGTGATCACAGATTTTTGTCCTTTTGCCTCTAGGACGCTTAATTTAGCCAGAAAATGAGTTTTTAGTTTTTCTTTTAAAAATTCTAATTTTTTAATAAAAAATCCATTTTTATGAATTTTATTAGTGATCACAGATTTTTGTCCTTTTGCCTCTAGGACGCTTAGTTTAGCCAGAAAATGAGTTTTTAGTTTTTCATATAAAAAAATCTATTTTTTTTAATAAAAAATCCATTTTTATGAATTTTATTAATGATCACAGATATTTGTCCTTTTGCCTCTAGGACGCTTAGTTTAGCCAGAAAATGAGTTTTTAGTTTTTCATATAAAAAAATCTAATTTTTTAATAAAAAATCCATTTTTATGAATTTTATTAGTGATCACAGATATATGTCCTTTTGGCTCTAGGACGCCTAATTAAGCCAGAAAATGAGTTTTTAGTTTTTCATATAAAAAAATCTAATTTTTTTTAATAAAAAATCTATTTTTATGACGTGTATTAGTGATCACAGATTTTTGTCCTTTTGGCTCTAGGACGCTTAGTTTAGCCAGAAAATGAGTTTTTAGTATAAAAAATGTAATTTTTTTAATAAAAAATCCATTTTTATGAATTTTATTAGTGATCACAGATTTTTGTCCTTTTGCCTCTAGGACGCTTAGTTTAGCCAGAAAATGAGTTTTTAGTTTTTCATATAAAAAAATCTAATTTTTTAATAAAAAATTTATTTTTGTGAATTGTATTAGTGATCACAGATTTTTGTCCTTTTGGCTCTAGGACGCTTAATTTAGCCAGAAAATGAGTTTTTAGTTTTTCATATAAAAATATGTAATTTTTTTAATAAAAAATCCATTTTTATGAATTTTACTAGTAATCACAGATTTTTGTCCTTTTGCCTCTAGGACGCTTAGTTTAGCCAGAAAATGAGTTTTTAGTTTTTCATATAAAAAAATCTAATTTTTTAATAAAAAATCCATTTTTATGAATTTTATTAGTGATCACAGATATTTGTCCTTTTGGCTCTAGGACGCTTAGTTTAGCCAGAAAATGAGTTTTTAGTTTTTCATATAAAAAAAATCTATTTTTTTTTAATAAAAAATCCATTTTTATGAATTTTATTAATGATCACAGATATTTGTCCTTTTGCCTCTAGGACGCTTAGTTTAGCCAGAAAATGAGTTTTTAGTTTTTCATATAAAAAAATGTAATTTTTTTAATAAAAAATCCATTTTTATGAATTTTATTAGTGATCACAGATTTTTGTCCTTTTGCCTCTAGGACGCTTAGTTTAGCCAGAAAATGAGTTTTTAGTTTTTCATATAAAAAAATCTAATTTTTTAATAAAAAATCCATTTTTATGAATTGTATTAGTGATCACAGATTTTTTGTCCTTTTGGCTCTAGGACACTTAGTTTAGCCAGAAAATGAGTTTTTAGTTTTTCATATAAAAAAATGTAATTTTTTTAATAAAAAATCCATTTTTATGAATTTTATTAGTGATCACAGATTTTTGTCCTTTTGCCTCTAGGACGCTTAGTTTAGCCAGAAAATGAGTTTTTAGTTTTTCATATAAAAAAATCTAATTTTTTAATAAAAAATCCATTTTTATGAATTTTATTAGTGATCACAGATTTTTGTCCTTTTGTCTCTAGGACGCTTAGTTTAGCCAGAAAATGAGTTTTTAGTTTTTTATATAAAAAAATCTATTTTTTTTTAATAAAAAATCCATTTTTATGAATTTTATTAATGATCACAGATATTTGTCCTTTTGCCTCTAGGACGCTTAGTTTAGCCAGAAAATTAGTTTTTAGTTTTTCATATAAAAAAATCTAATTTTTTAATAAAAAATCTATTTTTATGAATTTTATAAGTGATCACAGATTTTTGTCCTTTTGCCTCTAGGACGCTTAGTTTAGCCAGAAAATGAGTTTTTAGTTTTTCATATAAAAAAACCTAATTTTTTAATAAAAAATCTATTTTTATGAATTGTATTAGTGATCACAGATTTTTGTCCTTTTGGCTCTAGGACGCTTAGTTTAGCCAGAAAATGAGTTTTTAGTTTTTCATATAAAAAATGTAATTTTTTTAATAAAAAATCCATTTTTATGAATTTTATTAGTGATGACAGCTATTTGTCCTTTTGCCTCTAGGACGCTTAGTTTAGCCAGAAAATGAGTTTTTAGTTTTTCATATAAAAAAATCTAATTTTTTAAATAAAAAATCCATTTTTATGAATTTTATTAGTGATATTTGTCCTTTTGCCTCTAGGACGCTTAGTTTAGCCAGAAAATGAGTTTTTAGTTTTTCATATAAAAAAATGTAATTTTTTTAATAAAAAATCCATTTTTATGAATTTTATTAGTGATCACAGATTTTTGTCCTTTTGCCTCTACGACGCTTAGTTTAGCCAGAAAATGAGTTTCTAGTTTTTCATATAAAAAAAATCTAATTTTTTAATAAAAAATCTATTTTTATGAATTGTATTAGTGATCACAGATTTTTATCCTTTTAGCTCTAGGACGCTTAGTTTAGCCAGAAAATGAGTTTTTAGTTTTTCATATAAAAAAATCTAATTTTTTAATAAAAAATCTATTTTTATGAATTTTATTAGTGATCACAGATTTTTGTCCTTTTGGCTCTAGGACGCTTAGTTTAGCCAGAAAATGAGTTTTTAGTTTTTCATATAAAAAATGTAATTTTTTTAATAAAAAATCCATTTTTATGAATTTTATTAGTGATCACAGATATTTGTCCTTTTGCCTCTAGGACGCTTAGTTTAGCCAGAAAATGAGTTTTTAGTTTTTCATATAAAAAAATGTAATTTTTTAATAAAAAATCTATTTTTATGAATTTTATTAGTGATCACAGATTTTTGTCCTTTTGCCTCTAGGACGCTTAGTTTAGCCAGAAAATGAGTTTTTAGTTTTTCATATAAAAAAATCTAATTTTTTAATAAAAAATCTAATTTTTTAATAAAAAATCTATTTTTATGAATTGTATTAGTGATCACAGATTTTTGTCCTTTTGGCTCTAGGACGCTTAATTTAGCCAGAAAATGAGTTTTTAGTTTTTCATATAAAAAAATCTAATTTTTTAATAAAAAATCTATTTTTATGAATTTTATTAGTGATCACAGATTTTTGTCCTTTTGCCTCTAGGACGCTTAGTTTAGCCAGAAAATGAGTTTTTAGTTTTTCATATAAAAAAATCTAATTTTTTAATAAAAAATCTATTTTTATGAATTTTATTAGTGATCACAGATTTTTGTCCTTTTGCCTCTAGGACGCTTAGTTTAGCCAGAAAATGAGTTTTTAGTTTTTCATATAAAAAAATTTAATTTTTTTAATAAAAAATCCATTTTTATGAATTTTATTAGTGATCACAGATATTTGTCCTTTTGCCTCTAGGACGCTTAGTTTAGCCAGAAAATGAGTTTTTAGTTTTTCATATAAAAAAATCTAATTTTTTAATAAAAAATCCATTTTTATGAATTTTATTAGTGATCACAGATATATGTCCTTTTGGCTCTAGGACGCTTAGTTTAGCCAGAAAATGAGATTTTAGTTTTTCAGATAAAAAAATCTATTTTTTTTAATAAAAAATCGATTTTTATGAATTGTATTAGTGATCACAGTTTTTGTCCTTTTGGCTCTAGGACGCTTAGTTTAGCCAGAAAATGAGTTTTTAGTTTTTCATATAAAAAAATCTAATTTTTTAATAAAAAATCTATTTTTATTAATTGTATTAGTGATCACAGATTTTTGTCCTTTTGCCTCTAGGACGCTTAGTTTAGCCAGAAAATGAGTTTTTAGTTTTTCATATAAAAAAATCTAATTTTTTAATAAAAAATCCATTTTTATGAATTTTATTAGTGATCACAGATATATGTCCTTTTGGCTCTAGGACGCTTAGTTTAGCCAGAAAATGAGTTTTTAGTTTTTCATATAAAAAAATCTAATTTTTTAATAAAAAATCTATTTTTATGAATTGTATTAGTGATCACAGATTTTTGTCCTTTTGGCTCTAGGACGCTTAATTTAGCCAGAAAATGAGTTTTTAGTTTTTCATATAAAAAAATGTAATTTTTTTAATAAAAAATCCATTTTTATGAATTTTATTAGTGATCACAGATTTTTGTCCTTTTGGCTTTAGGACGCTTAGTTTAGCCAGAAAATGAGTTTTTAGTTTTTCATATAAAAAAATCTATTTTTTTTAATAAAAAATCCATTTTTATGAATTTTATTAGTGATCACAGATTTTTGTCCTTTTGGCTCTAGGACGCTTAGTTTAGCCAGAAAATGAGATTTTAGTTTTTTATATAAAAAAATGTAATTTTTTTAATAAAAAATCCATTTTTATGAATTTTATTAGTGATCACAGATATATGTCCTTTTGGCTCTAGGACGCCTAATTAAGCCAGAAAATGAGTTTTTAGTTTTTCATATAAAAAATCTAATTTTTTAATAAAAAATCTATTTTTATGAATTGTATTAGTGATCACAGATTTTTGTCCTTTTGGCTCTAGGACGCTTAATTTAGCCAGAAAATGAGTTTTTAGTTTTTCATATAAAAAAATGTAATTTTTTTAATAAAAAATCCATTTTTATGAATTTTATTAGTGATCACAGATTTTTGTCCTTTTGCCTCTAGGACGCTTAGTTTAGCCAGAAAATGAGTTTTTAGTTTTTCATATAAAAAAATGTAATTTTTTTAATAAAAAATCCATTTTTATGAATTTTATTAGTGATCACAGATATATGTCCTTTTGGCTCTAGGACGCCTAATTAAGCCAGAAAATGAGTTTTTAGTTTTTCATATAAAAAATCTAATTTTTTAATAAAAAATCTATTTTTATGAATTGTATTAGTGATCACAGATTTTTGTCCTTTTGGCTCTAGGACGCTTCATTTAGCCAGAAAATGAGTTTTTAGTTTTTCATATAAAAAAATGTAATTTTTTTAATAAAAAATCCATTTTTATGAATTTTATTAGTGATCACAGATTTTTGTCCTTTTGCCTCTAGGACGCTTAGTTTAGCCAGAAAATGAGTTTTTAGTTTTTCATATAAAAAAATCTAATTTTTTAATAAAAAATCCATTTTTATGAATTTTATTAGTGATCACAGATTTTTGTCCTTTTGGCTCTAGGACGCTTAGTTTAGCCAGAAAATGAGTTTTTAGTTTTTCATATAAAAAAATCTATTTTTTTTAATTTTATTAATGATCACAGATATTTGTCCTTTTGCCTCTAGGACGCTTAGTTTAGCCAGAAAATGAGTTTTTAGTTTTTCATATAAAAAAATCTAATTTTTTAATAAAAAATCCATTTTTATGAAATTTATTAGTGATCACAGATTTTTGTCCTTTTGCCTCTAGGACGCTTAGTTTAGCCAGAAAATGAGTTTTTAGTTTTTCATATAAAAAAATCTAATTTTTTAATAAAAAATCCATTTTTATGAATTTTATTAGTGATCACAGATATATGTACTTTTGGCTCTAGGACGCTTAGTTTAGCCAGAAAATGAGTTTTTAGTTTTTCATATAAAAAAATCTATTTTTTTTAATAAAAAATCGATTTTTTATGAATTTTATTAGTGATCACAGATTTTTGTCCTTTTGCCTCTAGGACGCTTAGTTTAGCCAGAAAATGAGTTTTTAGTTTTTCATATAAGCTTAGTTTAGCCAGAAAATGAGTTTTTAGTTTTTCATATAAAAAAATCTAATTTTTTAATAAAAAATCCATTTTTATGAATTGTATTAGTGATCACAGATTTTTGTCCTTTTGGCTCTAGGACGCCTAATTAAGCCTGAAAATGAGTTTTTAGTTTTTCATATAAAAAAATCTAATTTCCATTTTTATGAATTGTATTAGTGATCACAGATTTTTATCCTTTTAGCTCTAGGCCGCTTAGTTTAGCCAGAAAATGAGTTTTTAGTTTTTCATATAAAAAAATGTAATTTTTTTAATAAAAAATCCATTTTTATGAATTTTATTAGTGATCACAGATATTTGTCCTTTTGCCTCTAGGACGCTTAGTTTAGCCAGAAAATGAGTTTTTAGTTTTTCATATAAAAAAATCTATTTTTTTAATAAAAAAATCGATTTTTATGAATTTTATTAATGATCACAGATATATGTTTTTTTGCCTCTAGGACGCCTAATTAAGCCTGAAAATGAGTTTTTAGTTTTTCATATAAAAAAATCTAATTTCCATTTTATGAATTTTTTTAGTGATCACAGATATTTGTCCTTTTGCCTCTAGGACGCTTAGTTTAGCCAGAAAATGAGTTTTTAGTTTTTCATATAAAAAATCTAATTTTTTAATAAAAAATTTTATCAGTGATCAGATCAGATATTTGTCCTTTTGCCTCTAGGACGCTTAGTTTAGCCAGAAAATGAGTTTTTAGTTTTTCATATAAAAAAATCTAATTTTTTAATAAAAAATCTATTTTTATGAATTTTATTAGTGATCACAGATTTTTGTCCTTTTGGCTCTAGGACGCTTAGTTTAGCCAGAAAATGAGTTTTTAGTTTTTCATATAAAAAATGTAATTTTTTTAATAAAAAATCCATTTTTATGAATTTTATTAGTGATCACAGATATTTGTCCTTTTGCCTCTAGGACGCTTAGTTTAGCCAGAAAATGAGTTTTTAATTTTTCATATAAAAAAATCTAATTTTTTAATAAAAAATCTATTTTTATGAATTGTATTAGTGATCACAGACTTTTGTCCTTTTGGCTCTAGGACGCTTAGTTTAGCCAGAAAATTAGTTTTTAGTTTTTCATATAAAAAAATGTAATTTTTTAATAAAAAATCCATTTTTATGAATTTTATTAGTGATCATAGATATTTGTCCTTTTGCCTCTAGGACGCTTAGTTTAGCCAGAAAATGAGTTTTTAGTTTTTCATATAAAAAAATCTATTTTTTGTTAATAAAAAAATCGATTTTTATGAATTTAATTAGTGATCACAGATTTTTGTCCTTTTGCCTCTAGGACTCTTAGTTTAGCCAGAAAATGAGTTTTTAGTTTTTCATATAAAAAAATGTAATTTTTTTAATAAAAAATCCATTTTTATGAATTGTATTAGTGATCACAGCTTTTTGTCCTTTTGGCTCTAGGACGCTTAGTTTAGCCAGAAAATGAGTTTTTAGTTTTTCATATAAAAAAATCTAATTTTTTAATAAAAAATCTATTTTTATGAATTTTATTAGTGATCACAGATATATTTCCTTTTGGCTCTAGGACGCCTAATTAAGCCAGAAAATGAGTTTTTAGTTTTTCATATAAAAAACTCTAATTTCCATTTTTATGAATTGTATTAGTGATCACAGCTTTTTGTCCTTTTGGCTCTAGGACGCTTAGTTTAGCCAGAAAATGAGTTTTTAGTTTTTCATATAAAAAAATCTAATTTTTTTAATAAAAAATCCATTTTTATGAATTTTATTAGTGATCACAGATATATGTCCTTTTGACTCTAGGACGCCTAATTAAGCCAGAAAATGAGTTTTTAGTTTTTCATATAAAAAAATATAATTTCCATTTTTATGAATTGTATTAGTGATCACAGATTTTTGTCCTTTTGGCTCTAGGACGCTTAGTTTAGCCAGAAAATGAGTTTTTAGTTTTTCATATAAAAAAATCTAATTTTTTAATAAAAAATCTATTTTTATGAGTTGTATTAGTGATCACAGACTTTTGTCCTTTTGGCTCTAGGACGCTTAGTTTAGCCAGAAAATTAGTTTTTAGTTTTTCATATAAAAAAATGTAATTTTTTAATAAAAAATCCATTTTTATGAATTTTATTAGTGATCACAGATATTTGTCCTTTTGCCTCTAGGACGCTTAGTTTAGCCAGAAAATGAGTTTTTAGTTTTTCATATAAAAAAATCTATTTTTTGTTAATAAAAAAATCGATTTTTATGAATTTAATTAGTGATCACAGATTTTTGTCCTTTTGCCTCTAGGACTCTTAGTTTAGCCAGAAAATGAGTTTTTAGTTTTTCATATAAAAAAATCTAATTTTTTTAATAAAAAATCCATTTTTATGAATTTTATTAGTGATTACAGATTTTTGTCCTTTTGGCTCTAGGACGCTTAGTTTAGCCAGAAAATGAGTTTTTAGTTTTTCATATAAAAAAATCTAATTTTTTAATAAAAAATCTATTTTTATGAGTTGTATTAGTGATCACAGACTTTTGTCCTTTTGGCTCTAGGACGCTTAGTTTAGCCAGAAAATTAGTTTTTAGTTTTTCATATAAAAAAATGTAATTTTTTTAATAAAAAATCCATTTTTATGAATTTTATTAGTGATCACAGATATATTTCCTTTTGGCTCTAGGACGCCTAATTAAGCCAGAAAATGAGTTTTTAGTTTTTCATATAAAAAAATCTAATTTCCATTTTTATGAATTGTATTAGTGATCACAGCTTTTTGTCCTTTTGGCTCTAGGACGCTTAGTTTAGCCAGAAAATGAGTTTTTAGTTTTTCATATAAAAAAATCTAATTTTTTAATAAAAAATCTATTTTTATGAATTGTATTAGTGATCACAGATTTTTGTCCTTTTGGCTCTAGGACGCTTAATTTAGCCAGAAAATGAGTTTTTAGTTTTTCATATAAAAAAATGTAATTTTTTTAATAAAAAATCCATTTTTATGAATTTTATTAGTGATCACAGATTTTTGTCCTTTTGCCTCTAGGACGCTTAGTTTAGCCAGAAAATGAGTTTTTAGTTTTTCATATAAAAAAATCTAATTTTTTAATAAAAAATCTATTTTTATGAATTTTATTAGTGATCACAGATTTTTGTCCTTTTGGCTCTAGGACGCTTAGTTTAGCCAGAAAATGAGTTTTTAGTTTTTCATATAAAAAATGTAATTTTTTTAATAAAAAATCCATTTTTATGAATTTTATTAGTGATCACAGATTTTTGTCCTTTTGCCTCTAGGACGCTTAGTTTAGCCAGAAAATGAGTTTTTAGTTTTTCATATAAAAAATCTAATTTTTTAATAAAAAATCTATTTTTTTAATAAAAAATCTATTTTTATGAATTTTATTAGTGATCACAGATTTTTGTCCTTTTGGCTCTAGGACGCTTAGTTTAGCCAGAAAATGATTTTTTAGTTTTTCATATAAAACAATCTAATTTCCATTTTTATGAATTGTATTAGTGATCACAGCTTTTTGTCCTTTTGGCTCTAGGACGCTTAGTTTAGCCAGAAAATGAGTTTTTAGTTTTTCATATAAAAAAATCTAATTTTTTAATAAAAAATCTCTTTTTATGAATTGTATTAGTGATCACAGACTTTTGTCCTTTTGGCTCTAGGACGCTTAGTTTAGCCAGAAAATTAGTTTTTAGTTTTTCATATAAAAAAATGTAATTTTTTAATAAAAAATCTATTTTTATGAATTTTATTAGTGATCACAGATATTTGTCCTTTTGCCTCTAGGACGCTTAGTTTAGCCAGAAAATGAGTTTTTAGTTTTTCATATAAAAAAATCTATTTTTTGTTAATAAAAAAATCGATTTTTATGAATTTAATTAGTGATCACAGATTTTTGTCCTTTTGCCTCTAGGACCCTTAGTTTAGCCAGAAAATGAGTTTTTCATATAAAAAATCGATTTTTATGAATTGTATTAGTGATCACAGTTTTTGTCCTTTTGGCTCTAGGACGCTTAGTTTAGCCAGAAAATGAGTTTTTAGTTTTTCATATAAAAAAATCTAATTTTTTAATAAAAAATCTATTTTTATGAATTGTATTAGTGATCACAGATTTTTGTCCTTTTGGCTCTAGGACGCTTAATTTAGCCAGAAAATGAGTTTTTAGTTTTTCATATAAAAAAATGTAATTTTTTTAATAAAAACTCCATTTTTATGAATTTTATTAGTGATCACAGATTTTTGTCCTTTTGCCTCTAGGACGCTTAGTTTAGCCAGAAAATGAGTTTTTAGTTTTTCATATAAAAAAATCTAATTTTTTAATAAAACATCTATTTTTATGAATTTTATTAGTGATCACAGATTTTGTCCTCTTGGCTCTAGGACGCTTAGTTTAGCCAGAAAATGAGTTTTTAGTTTTTCATAGAAAAAAAAATCTAATAATATATTTTTATGAATTGTATTAGCGATCACAGATTTTTTTCCTTTTGGCTCTAGGACGCTTAGTTTAGCCAGAAAATGAGTTTTTAGTTTTTCATATAAAAAAATCTAATTTTTTAATAAAAAATCTATTTTTATGAATTGTATTAGTGATCACAGATTTTTGTCCTTTTGGCTCTAGGACGCTTAATTTAGCCAGAAAATGAGTTTTTAGTTTTTCATATAAAAAAATGTAATTTTTTTAATAAAAACTCCATTTTTATGCATTTTATTAGTGATCACAGATTTTTGTCCTTTTGCCTCTAGGACGCTTAGTTTAGAAAGAAAATGAGATTTTAGTTTTTCAGATAAAAAAATCTATTTTTTTTTTAATAAAAAATCGATTTTTATGAATTGTATTAGTGATCACAGTTTTTGTCCTTTTGGCTCTAGGACGCTTAGTTTAGCCAGAAAATGAGTTTTTAGTTTTTCATATAAAAAATGTAATTTTTTTAATAAAAAATCCATTTTTATGAATTTTATTAGTGATCACAGATTTTTGTCCTTTTTGCCTCTAGGACGCTTAGTTTAGCCAGAAAATGAGTTTTTAGTTTTTCATATAAAAAATCTAATTTTTTAATAAAAAATCTAATTTTTTAATAAAAAATCTATTTTTATGAATTTTATTAGTGATCACAGATTTGGCTCTAGGACGCTTAGTTTAGCCAGAAAATGATTTTTTAGTTTTTCATATAAAACAATCTAATTTCCATTTTTATGAATTGTATTAGTGATCACAGATTTTTGTCCTTTTGCCTCTAGGACGCTTAGTTTAGCCAGAAAATGAGTTTTTAGTTTTTCATATAAAAAAATCTAATTTTTTAATAAAAAATCTCTTTTTATGAATTGTATTAGTGATCACAGACTTTTGTCCTTTTGGCTCTAGGACGCTTAGTTTAGCCAGAAAATTAGTTTTTAGTTTTTCATATAAAAAAATGTAATTTTTTAATAAAAAATCTATTTTTATGAATTTTATTAGTGATCACAGATATTTGTCCTTTTGCCTCTAGGACGCTTAGTTTAGCCAGAAAATGAGTTTTTAGTTTTTCATATAAAAAATCTATTTTTTGTTAATAAAAAATCGATTTTTATGAATTTAATTAGTGATCACAGATTTTTGTCCTTTTGCCTCTAGGACCCTTAGTTTAGCCAGAAAATGAGTTTTTCATATAAAAAATCGATTTTTATGAATTGTATTAGTGATCACAGTTTTTGTCCTTTTGGCTCTAGGACGCTTAGTTTAGCCAGAAAATGAGTTTTTAGTTTTTCATATAAAAAATTTAATTTTTTTAATAAAAAATCCATTTTTATGAATTTTATTAGTGATCACAGATATTTGTCCTTTTGCCTCTAGGACGCTTAGTTTAGAAAGAAAATGAGATTTTAGTTTTTCAGATAAAAAAATCTATTTTTTTTTTTAATAAAAAATCGATTTTTATGTATTGTATTAGTGATCACAGTTTTTGTCCTTTTGGCTCTAGGACGCTTAGTTTAGCCAGAAAATGAGTTTTTAGTTTTTCATATAAAAAAATCTAATTTTTTAATAAAAAATCTATTTTTATGAATTGTATTAGTGATCACAGATTTTTGTCCTTTTGGCTCTAGGACGCTTAATTTAGCCAGAAAATGAGTTTTTAGTTTTTCATATAAAAAAATCTAATTTTTTAATAAAACATCTATTTTTATGAATTTTATTAGTGATCACAGATTTTTGTCCTTTTGCCTCTAGGACGCTTAGTTTAGCCAGAAAATGAGTTTTTAGTTTTTCATATAAAAAAATCTAATTTTTTAATAAAACATCTATTTTTATGAATTTTATTAGTGATCACAGATTTTTGTCCTTTTGCCTCTAGGACGCTTAGTTTAGCCAGAAAATGAGTTTTTAGTTTTTCATATAAAAAAATCTAATTTTTTAATAAAAAATCTATTTTTATGAATTGTATTAGTGATCACAGATATTTGTCCTTTTGCCTCTAGGACGCTTAGTTTAGCCAGAAAATGAGTTTTTAGTTTTTCATATAAAAAAATGTAATTTTTTTAATAAAAAATCCATTTTTATGAATTTTATTAGTGATCACAGATATTTGTCCTTTTTCCTCTAGGACGCTTAGTTTAGCCAGAAAATGAGTTTTTAGTTTGTCATATAAATAAATCTAATTTTTTTAATAAAAAATAAATTTTTTTAATAAAAAATCAATTTTTATGAATTTTATTAGTGATATTTGTCCTTTTGCCTCTAGGACGCTTAGTTTAGAAAGAAAATGAGATTTTAGTTTTTCAGATAAAAAAATCTTTTTTTTTTTTTTAATAAAAAATCGATTTTTATGAATTGTATTAGTGATCACAGTTTTTGTCCTTTTGGCTCTAGGACGCTTAGTTTAGCCAGAAAATGAGTTTTTAGTTTTTCATAGAAAAAAATCTAAAAATCTCTTTTTATGAATTGTATTAGTGATCACAGATTTTTGTCCTTTTGGCTCTAGGACGCTTAGTTTAGCCAGAAAATGAGTTTTTAGTTTTTCATAGAAAAAAATCTAAAAATCTATTTTTATGAATTGTATTAGTGATCACAGATTTTTGTCCTTTTGGCTCTAGGACGCTTAATTTAGCCAGAAAATGAGTTTTTAGTTTTTCATATAAAAAAATGTAATTTTTTTAATAAAAAATCCATTTTTATGAATTTTATTAGTGATCACAGATTTTTGTCCTTTTGCCTCTAGGACGCTTAGTTTAGCCAGAAAATAAGTTTTTAGTTTTTCATATAAAAAAATCTAATTTTTTAATAAAACATCTATTTTTATGAATTTTATTAGTGATCACAGATTTTTGTCCTTTTGCCTCTAGGACGCTTAGTTTAGCCAGAAAATGAGTTTTTAGTTTTTCATATAAAAAAATCTAATTTTTTAATAAAAAATCTATTTTTATGAATTGTATTAGTGATCACATATATTTGTCCTTTTGCCTCTAGGACGCTTAGTTTAGCCAGAAAATGAGTTTTTAGTTTTTCATATAAAAAAATGTAATTTTTTTAATAAAAAATCCATTTTTATGAATTTTATTAGTGATATTTGTCCTTTTGCCTCTGGGACGCTTAGTTTAGAAAGAAAATGAGATTTTAGTTTTTCAGATAAAAAAATCTTTTTTTTTTTAATAAAAAATCGATTTTTAAGAATTGTATTAGTGATCACAGTTTTTGTCCTTTTGGCTCTAGGACGCTTAGTTTAGCCAGAAAATGAGTTTTTAGTTTTTCATAGAAAAAAATCTAAAAATCTATTTTTATGAATTGTATTAGTGATCACAGATTTTTGTCCTTTTGGCTCTAGGACGCTTAGTTTAGCCAGAAAATGAGTTTTTAGTTTTTCATATAAAAAAATTTAATTTTTTTAATAAAAAATCCATTTTTATGAATTTTATTAGTGATCACAGATATTTGTCCTTTTGTCTCTAGGGCACTTAGTTTAGCCAGAAAATGAGTTTTTAGTTTTTCATATAAAAAAATTTCATTTTTTTAATAAAAAATCCATTTTTATGAATTTTATTAGTGATCACAGATATTTGTCCTTTTTCCTCTAGGACGCTTAGTTTAGCCAGAAAATGAGTTTTTAGTTTTTCATATAAAAAAATCTAATTTTTTTAATAAAAAATCCATTTTTAAGAATTTTATTAGTGATCACAGATAAAAAATCGATTTTTATGAATTGTATTAGTGATCACAGTTTTTGTCCTCTTGGCTCTAGGACGCTTAGTTTAGCCAGAAAATGAGTTTTTAGTTTTTCATAGAAAAAAAAATCTAATAATATATTTTTATGAATTGTATTAGCGATCACAGATTTTTTTCCTTTTGGCTCTAGGACGCTTAATTTAGCCAGAAAATGAGTTTTTAATTTTTCATATAAAAAGATCTAATTCGTTAATAAAAAATCTATTTTTATGAATTGTATTAGTGATCACAGATTTTTGTCCTTTTGGCTCTAGGACGCTTAGTTTAGCCAGAAAATGAGTTTTTAGTTTTTCATATAAAAAAATGTAATTTTTTTAATAAAAAATTCATTTTTATGAATTTTATTAGTGATCACAAATATTTGTCCTTTCGCCTCTAGGACGCTTAGGTTAGCCAGAAAATGAGTTTTTAGTTTTTCATATAAAAAAATGTAATTTTTTTAATAAAAAATCCATTTTTATGAATTTTATTAGTGATCACAGATTTTTGTCCTTTTGCCTCTAGGACGCTTAATTTAGCCAGTTTTTAGTTTTTATATATAAAAATCGAATTTTTTAATAAAAAATCTATTTTTATGAATTGTATTAGTGATCACAGATTTTTGTCCTTTCGCTCTAGGACGCTTAGTTTAGCCAGAAAATGAGTTTTTAGTTTTTTATATAAAAAAATCTAATTTTTTAATAAAAAATCTATTTTTATGAATTGTATTAGTGATCACAGATTTTTGTCCTTTTGCCTGTAGGACGCTTAATTTAGCCAGAATATGAGTTTTTAGTTTTTCATATAAAAAAATCTAATTTTTTAATAAAAATATCCATTTATTTTATTTTTTTTTGCCTGTAGGACGCTTAGTTTAGCCGGAAAATGAGTTTTTAGTTTTTCATATAAAAAAATCGAATTTATTAATAAAAAATACATTTTTATGAATATTATTAGTGATCACAGATTTTTGTCCTTTTGGCTG
Organism: Phasia obesa; assembly: GCA_949628195.1. Classification (NCBI taxonomy): domain Eukaryota; kingdom Metazoa; phylum Arthropoda; class Insecta; order Diptera; family Tachinidae; genus Phasia; species Phasia obesa. The sequence goes on from OX451217.1 coordinate 141,921,104, forward strand.
TAGGACGCTTAGTTTTGCTGGAAATGCGTTTTTAGTTTTTCGTATCAAAAATATAATTTTTTGAATAAAAGCCCTTTTTATGAATTTTATTAGGGAACACAGATTTTTGTCCTATTGCCTGTAGGACGCTTAGTTTAGCTAGAAAATGAGTTTTTAGTTTTTTATATAAAAAATATATGTATATATATTTTTTTAATAAAAACCCCTTTTTTCATACAAACATATATATATATATATTTTTGATTAAAAAAAACCCTTTTTTAAATTTTATTAATAATCACAGATTTTTGTCCTGTATATATTTTTACAAATTGCAATAACTTTTAATAATATATAAACAAAAAATTTATATGGTAAAAAAAGTAACATCAAAATTGTAAACAATTTTACAGCTGCTAAACATTTGGTCTTATTTCAATTCGAAATTAACCAAACCGACTTGGTTTTATGACACCAAATGAAACCAATACCCCTTTAATTATTAAATATGTGTTGTTATTAGTTGTTATTATTTCGCCCATTGCAAGGGTTGCCAAGTCTGTAATCTACAAATTGCTTCATATAATTACGTACACAGTTTCGTGACGTCATTAGCCCAACATGAGAATAAAAATTTAATTTAATTTTTTGTTATTACATGGCGTATTCTTACTTCTAGTAATCTTGGTTACAATAACCTAGATATATAAAAAATCTAAAAAAGCGGCAAACGAATGCCAATACTTTCTGAAAAGATAAAGAACAACAAGTCCGGAAGTTTAATACTGAGATGAATCTACTTTATTTGTGTGACGAATATTTGCAATTTCGCTAATGTTTACTTTCGATATACAATTTGCCTTACATTAATAAATTAAAACTTAATATTAAAGAACGGCTTACGATCAGGGGTGTTAGATGCGACGATTTTACGTAATTTTGATTGAATAGTGTAGATTGACGATATTAATTTTCAAAACGAATTTAAATTTGTCAACTTACTGTTATAACTTTTGTTTTATTCAACATAGGCAACAAATATGAAACAGATTACACACTCTGTTTATATTTCCAAGGATTTATATTTGTTTAATTTGTTGCTGTTATAGCACCCATTGTAATACACCTTCTGTGAACTTCAAGTGTCTAGCTGTTACGGTTCAAGATATAGAGTCCTGTGATAGAGGGACAGACAACGTAGCGTTATTAATAGGGTAACTTGTTAACTCATATTTTTAAGAATTATAACTGTGACGATTTTTTGATGAATTTTTTAAAAATTTATGAAAATTTTTTCGTATTTGGAAAAAAATCCTAACCCCTTCCCTGTTAACGGTACCCAAAAACGCCGTGATTAACAGGTGTTTATAAATAAAACACAAAAATTTCTAAGAGAGTAGTTATTTTTATAAAAGAGACAATACATATTAAGAAGAAGAGTAAACAACAAAAACTACTCTAACAAGAATATAGGTTAACTATCCCATTGTATATATGTTAACATTGTATGCATACGTCTGTTAAGAAAAAAACAAAAACCACAGTTGTAAACAACTAAACATTCCACATTTATGTGTGGTAAGTAAAGGTGGAAGAAATATACATACATACATTACTAAAGGACGGACAGACAGTCAGGCAGACTTTTAGTAAAACAACTCCACATAACTTAAGAAAAAAATGTTGTTTTTAATACCATTTACAAAACAGCCAACGAGAACAACAATAACTACGGCTACGACCTGCATCAAAAAAGCGGCTAAAACGAGAAACTTTAATAATTTTCTGAGTAAGAGTTTCCAAAGAGATGAGGGAAAAATCAATGTTTAAGTTGGAAATTTTAGAGGAGAACGTAAAGTATAGACAAATAAGGAAAAAAAAAAGAATTATAAGAAATTTTGTGTGTGGTATTTAAGAGTTTAGTATGAAACCAATAAGACGTGGCGTTGGATGTATAATTTTATAAGAAAATAAAATATAACAAGAAAAATATTAAAAATAAATTTTAGTGTCTTAAAAAATAAGAAATCATTACAACAAAACCTGTTATAAAATTTATAAATAATAAACGAAAAGCAAATTCGTAATAGTGAAAGTGTGAAAGAAATTTGAAGAAATTTTAAGCGAAAATAGAAAAAAACTAAAAGCAAAAATATGTGTGTATTTAAATTTGCTTAATAAACTTAAAATAATTTATATTAAAATCGATTATATTGCTGGTAGTTTGAAAAATATTATGTCTACAAATTCAAATAATACATTACAACGACGTAAAGCGTCGAAAAACAAATCCAAACAGTTAAATGACAAAGATCAGTTCACAAGCAACACCGTTGCAGAGGCCATGATAGTGTCGCAAACTGATAAAAACGAAAGACTTCAATCGGGCAGAGAAAGCAACAAACTTGAAAATAAGAAAAACTATAACACAGCAAATAGAAGTTCTGCAACAGCTGCTACTACAGCTATAACCACATTTACCACTACACTACACAACTTATGCAATAATAATATTACACCCATAGTTAATTGTTGTCGTGATATCAATTGTTGTCTGAATGCAACAACCACCGCCACATTAGCCACTTGCCAGCCACTCTTAAAGAGTGAATCCACATCAACAATATCAAAAGAGTCTAGCCTAAGACGTTCGTTATCTAGTTCTGGATCATATGTAAGCTATGAAAAAGAGCAGAGAAGACTTCACGAATCACCTGAAAAACAAAGCCAAGTGAATGACACTTTGCAGCTAGCAGATAAGTTTGTTTTACAAATAAATTTGGATTTATTTACTTGGACACTTTTTGTGCTGGGCTTTTTGACACGCTTCTATAAATTGTCCTATCCTCGCAATGTGGTCTTTGATGAACTGCATTATGGCAAATTTATTAGCCACTACATAAGAAATATTTTCTTTTTCGACCAACATCCGCCGCTGGGCAAACAAATTATTGGCTCGGTAGCTCAATTTATAGGTTTTAATGGCAATTTTTCCGTATCACATATTGGCTCGGAATATGATGATAATATACCCATATTTTGGTTACGTTTTGTACCTGCCTTATGCGGCAGTCTCTTGCCCAGTACTGTCTATCTTCTGCTACTAGAGGCTGGTATATCAAAATGGTGCTCATTTTTGGGCGGGCTTTTGATTGTTTTCGACAATGCTCTACTCACACAATCACGTTTTGTCTTAATGGAGTCTATGCTGTTGCTTTTTTGTTCTATTGGTTTATATTTTTTGCTTAAATTTCAAAAATCACAATTTCCTAAAATCAATTGGTTGATTAATGGTCTGGCTGCGTCCTGCTTACTAACCTGTGCCATGTGTATAAAATATGTGGGATTTTTCACATTTTGTTTGGCTGGCTATTTGATTTTGCGGTATTTTTGGGACTTGATATACGATGCCACAAAAACGAGTAAGTAAACATTTTAAATTAATTTGTAGAATAATTTCTGTGGGCAAAAAGGAATAACTGATTAACACTACGTCTTGGCGAGCCATTGTTTTATTTGCACATGAACAAAGCGTCGGCAGAATAGGGAGCAATATTGTTTGAAAGCTTATAGTAGAGCAAATAGGATTTGCACGCTTGGTCAACAGATGGCGTTCTTTAAAAGTCAAACTTTCATACTAAAAACAGCATTTGATGGCAGACATCGTTGTGCGAACAAATGTTCGACATCGACAACGACGGTCTTCACGAGAGGTTTTCATGTGCACACATGAATTTGTTCAATGGTTGAACAAATCAATGGCTCGTCAAGACGTAGTGTACGTCGTCTTAAGGTCTTATGTACAGTTATTGTGAAAAACTGATTTATTGATTGAATTTGATAACGTAAAACAACATATTTTTATGGTTACGTACCCAAAGGATAAAAACGTAATCCTTTTGTTTTCGCTACAATGTCTGTCCGTCTGTCAGCGCCTTTTATCTCTGGAACCATAATAGGTAGAGTTTTGAAATTTTTACAGATGTATAACTGTTGCCGCTATAGAAACAAATACTAAAACTTATAGGGTGTTCCGATAGAGACGTGTTATTGACGTATATGTGTTTATTTCTTGAGCTGTAGGAGGCATACAAGTTTAAAAAAATTAACTTAAAAATTAAAGGGTATTCCAATAGTGACGTGATTTGCTTGTATATGGCCTAAGTTTTGAATCATAATAGGTAGACTTTTGAAATTTTCGCAGAAGGTATATGTATTACTATGGCCGTTATAGCAACAAATACTAAAACTTATATGGTGTTCCGAAAGTGACGTGTTATTTGCGTTTATGTCTTTACCGAGAACAGATGCGCCTGAAAAACTATGCTTAAAGAATCCTCGATAGACTGGTTGGTAGCGCGCTAGTCTATCAGTCGAGGGTTGCGGATTCGACTCCCGCAAAAGACTCTGTGTGGTTTTTGCTGGTAGGGTTGTTAAAAAAAACACACACAAAATGTATGTTCGAATAATATTTCGAACATAAAAATATCGTCGTAGCGTTATCGATAGCAAATCCATCCCTACTGAAAACTTAAACTAATGATTTTGTATGTGTTTCCATTATATTTTTCTCTGTCACATTCTACAAGATCCTTCTTGTATTTTTCACTTGCATATTTTCTGGACTTTGTCTTAGAACCCTGTCATAAAATCATAGAACTTCTTTTTAAGATTTCTGATTATAAAGCAGCTTAAAAGTATAATTTGTTTCTTAAAAACTAAACAAATGCCATCGATTTCCTCTGTTATAGCTTTTCATATAATTTTGCAGTCGGCGGTACAGTTTTGTATGTTCAGCATCATACCGATATGCATTTATTTGGGCATATTTTACATACACCTAAATACTCTATATCGTGCGGGACCGCATGACAGTGTTATGACGAGTGCATTTCAAGCTTCCTTAGAGGGCGGCTTAGCTTCAATCACCAAAGGTCAACCCATACAGGTGGCACATGGTTCACAAATCACGCTTAGACATACGCACGGTCGTACGTGTTGGTTGCACTCACATGCACACGTTTATCCAGTGCGTTATCCCGACAAACGTGGTTCATCTCATCAGCAACAGGTGACATGTTATTCATTTAAAGATGTTAACAACTGGTGGATTGTAAAAAGACCAGAACGTGATGATTTGGTAGTGAGTGACGAACCCGATGCTATACGTCATGGTGACATTATTCAATTAGTGCATGGTATAACAAGTCGAGCTTTGAATTCACATGACGTTGCTGCACCCATGACGCCACAATGTCAAGAAGTCTCTTGTTATATTGACTATGAAATCAATATGGAAGGAGAGATTTTGTGGAGAGTTGATATTCTTAATAAAGATGCGGTAAATTGATATAAATATACTTAAAATATTGTAAATATTTGTTATTTCTCTTAAAATATATTTTTAAAGGAGGGACCAGTCTGGCATACTATTAAATCTGAAGTGCGTTTAATTCATGTTTCAACAGGAGCAGCTTTAAAGTTTACCGGACGTCAATTACCCGATTGGGGCTTTAATCAACATGAAGTTGCTGCCGATCGTATCATAGATCATAAAGATACCATATGGAATGTAGAAGAACATCGTTATACTAAAGGTAAACATTAATTATTTCTCATTTTTAAATGAATTGCATTCAGGAAATGGATCGTAAGGAGCCGGTTATTTTATATCAAACCATAATTATTTTTCTATTACTTTTAAATTTAATTTATGGCTTTAAAATTTGAAAAAAAATATGAATGATTTGAAAAAGTTTCCGCATTGAGTCGTGAAATAGAAATCAGGATAAATAAATGTATCTTCTATTTCTTTTAAAAGGTTTCTCAAAAGTAATAAAAAAGAAAAAACAATTTTTTTATTTTTAATAATCATAAATTTTAAAAGATTGTATTTTTAATGGGCTTTTCGGCCTAGACCTTGGACTTTTAATTACCCCACAAAAACCCAATATTGTTAAATGTACATTCAATTGAGGCGGAAAGAATTCTCGTATCATGTCGCGATATCGAGCATTAGAAACAGAATCATTCACTGCTTGACCAGCCCGAAATTCAATAAATTGTTTGTGGCAGGTTGTGAATGCATTTGTTTTTAGGCAATCACATGTGCGGAAATTTAGACGACTAATGTGCTCTATCGATAATTATTTCATTACGTTTTTCAAAAATGAAAGCGAATTTCTTGTAGCGAAATGTTTAATTAGGATTGTTTTAGGGTTGACAACACTTAACTGCAGAAACGGCGACAAACTCAAATCTAGTGTGAATTTTGACACACTATTTACTAAAAAGTTTAAAAATAAATAAATCAACAATTAAAAACAATATATGCAATGTACATATTTCGTTATTCTTAATTAAATATTTAAAATTTTATGTTTTCAGTCCACGATGAGCGTGAACGAGAAAAACAGTTATTGGCTGCTGAAATGATACCATCGAAACCGACAATGCTTACATTTTTCGACAAATTTTTCGAACTACAGTCGAAAATGCTATGGCATGGTCCTCAAATACAAGCTCATATGTATAGTTCTGAACCCTTGGAATGGCCTTTACTCTCTAAAGGTATAGCCTATTGGCTTGACAATAAATCCAATGGACAAATACATTTATTAGGCAACATACTGATATGGTATACCAGCACTCTCAGTGTTTTGCTTTATATGATGTTGGGTTTATTTTATATTTTACGTCGTCGACGTTTATGTTACGATATCGATGAATTGGAATGGCAGAAATTTGTATCTATCGGCCATATATTTTTCGTAGGCTATTTAATACATTATCTACCATATTTCTTTATGGAACGTACCCTATTTTTGCATCACTATTTTCCGGCACTTTTATTTAAACTTCAACTGCTTTGCTATGTTATCGAGCATATAGACTATTTGTTGAGACGTTATTGCGGTTCGTCTTTATGGATGGTGCGATCTTATCGTTTGGGTGTTATAAGTTGGTTTGTGGCCGTTGTCTCTGTTTACATACGTTTCTTACCGCTGAGTTATGGACTGCAGAAGCTAACGGCTGAGGATGTTATACAATTACGTTGGAAAGATACTTGGGATTTTGTCATACAAAGGAATATAGTAGTCCACTGATCATTTAGTTTCAATATTTAATTTATGTAAAGTTTAAAAAAGAAATAATCAATTTATAATTAATTGCATTTAATATTTGTTATTTAAATTAAATTTAAGAAAAATATGTCTGTACACAAATTAATAAAAAATCTAAAAATACTTATAAACACAGTTTTAAAATAAACACATTTTTTTTTAATTATTTAAACTCACTCTTCCTAGACTTGTAGTACGTTTCTACAATACTTTTGGAGTGCTTAGGTTAAGTAGATCAATAAGACGCCTTTTCGCTATATACGATTATAAAAAAAGATCAAGTATTGCCAATAACCAATATACTTTATTATTTTCAAATAATCATTATCTTTTATTATATAGCATAATAAATCTGGATTTATGATGTTTTTAAAAATGTTTTAAGTCTGCTAACACTTTAACAAAAACAAAGATATAATTTTGGCATTTCTTTTGTAATTTCCACAACATTCATTTGCGACCCCATAAAGTATTCCGGATGCGTATAGGTAGGGAAGGCAATTTAACGATGTCCGTTTTTTCTGATATTTTGTTCTCAACGACTTTTTCTTTCAACAATTTGAAAGAAAAAGCTCAGAGGACAAAGATCAACTCCGTTGAGGAGGTTTTTTGCAGAAAAAAACTATCGCTATCTATGTATATCTTTCTTTGGGACTCTTCGCATCTATCAATTGTGTATAGTGTTTAATTGTAAACATCATTCATTTAAGCAACTAATTCCGATAAATGCGAGAAATTTTATTAAATTCAACACAGGCCCATCCATCCATATTTAGTTGGTTGTAACCACTAACTAAAGCTTTTATGTTTTGTTTTTTATTTATTCATTACAACCTATACTATGTAAAAAACATCTTATCAGTCTTTAAATTTAAATGTTAAATATGTTGTACCAAATTCAACACGCACATATGTACATACCATTTTTATTTTAAACAAATTAACTTTTAACAAACACTTTCACATTATTATTTTATTAATTTATTTTCACCTCAAAAATAAAAAGCAAACCCACGTTGAACATAACTTAAGCCAATATCGGACCCAGGAGGAAAATCATTGCATAATTTTAGGTGTTTTTGAGAAGACCAAAAGTCAAAATTCTGAAAATTAAAAAGTAATATACAAAGGCAATTATTTAAAAAGCTTCACTATACAAAAATTATATACATACATAAACTATATACATAGATTTGCTGCGAATTTTCTATATTCGTAACGATCTATGTAAAAAACAAATAAAAAAAACTTACTTTTTCAACTTCTTCCTCCAAGCCCGACATGCGATAATATACACATAGCGATGAAGAACGTTTTTCCTTTTGTAAAAATTCGGCCAGATAATTTAATAACGATGCATCCAAATTCAGGCAATAACTTACATCTAAATGTTTAAGTTTAGGACATAAATGTAAAATTTCCAAAATCATTAAAGCCTGTAAATTTTGAGCATGCCTTAGGCATAATATTTCTAAATGGTTGAAAGGGCAGCACAAATATTCCTCGTGTGATTTAAAATCATAATTACACAAAGCCAACAACTTAAGATTGGAGGGATTTAAATAATGAAAGTCAGAGTTCCAAGTATCGCTAACAGGTAAGAAGTGGAAATCAATTGCTAAACCTTGTAAAAGTGAACCTTTTTCTCGTAATATATGATAATATTCTTTAGTTTCGTAAATTTTATAATCGAATGAATCAATGTTTTGTATACGCGACACATCAATATCCTGATCCAGCAGCACTTGTAAATGTTTAAGACGTGGCAGTTTAAGTACGTGTTCCATTACTGGTTTAAGAGAATTTAAATTCAATTTCAGCTCTTGCAAGTTAAGACATGCGGATATTTCAGGCATTAACTCTAGGTGAGATACTTCAAATGTTCGCATATCTAACACTTTTAAATATTTAAGATTCAATAATATATCTTTAAGATACTTTTCCTGCATTTCATATACTTTTGTCTGTTCATCATACAAATGGAGTTCTTCTAAATATTTAAAATTCGTCAAATAGTGACCAGTTATCGGCACTGTAATGTGAAGATATTTCAAATTAGGCACTAACTTTGTTAAGGATTCCATATCCTCATCCTGGGGATAACAATCCATAATATCATCTTGAAAATCACATCTTTCAATGGCAGTGAAACAATCAATGCCGCATTCTTCCATTTCCTTAAGGAAAACATTCAAACACTCGTCTATTATTCGTAAAGTGTGAAACTCGTTTTTCATGGCTTTTAGAAAATATTCGAAGTCTTCATAGTTTGGTAACACAGTTGGCAGTTCGTTAAAATCTAAAATTTTATATTCAGTTTGACGTTTCCACAGCCCCACGATAATGCTACGAAAACGCCTGCAGCTTTTGGCAATTTGTATTTGGTTAGGTAAATCCCGTATCCTTTTGAATATGCACTCTAAGCAATCATCGTTTAAGTCGGTAACATTGACTGAGCCATTGTTATGTGCTTCTTCTAAAAATGTTATTGAACCGAAATATATTGTCATTATCTTTTTATACATTAAAAAACTCACCCTCAGTTTGTTGTTGTTCCATTATTTTTCATCCGATGTATTTTTTATCCGATAGAAAATGTATATTTTTAAATAAATAAATTTATTTTAAGACGTATTTTGCTTTTCTGTTAATGTTTTTGTTTTCTCAATCTGTATGCAATCCCAGCTGTTTTTATTTAGAAAGACTATGCAAAAAGAAACGTCAAAAAGGTAACAAAGATATTAAAGCGGGAAATATTGAACTTATTAGAAATTAGTGTTACCACACTCTTTCAAAATTTTAAAATTATGGTTTTATCTCAGAGCCCGGCAAAATAACGCTCATATACGCTTGTTCTCTCAAAATAAATAAACAACGCTTGCAAGGTAGATTTATCTTAAGCCTGGTACTCTGTTCAGTTATTCATGTGGAATGCTGTCAAACTACATACATAAAAAATTTGTATGATAAAGTCATGAAAAAATGTTGCTGAAGTAGTACTCTGTTTTTGCTGTGGAAAAACATTGAAATGTTTCTGGCAACATTTTATCACAGCTGTGAAATAAAGCAAATGGGCATTATTTCATGCGGAATTTTTCAAACAACAGCTGATCACCTGGCTTTTGTTAACATTTGTAAAACAATGTGGTATACTTAAAAGCAACAAAATCGTAAAATTCTTCCAAATCGCGAGATAGACACCACATTTTAAATGTCAAATTTTCCTTGTGAAATAATAAATGTTGCACAACATTTTTCACAAATTCGAACAGAGTACTAGGCTTTACTTGGTAGTGACGTCCGCCCAGCTAATTTACTAGTTCAAAATGTCAAAAAATTGTAAGGGTCTAAACTCTTACTACTATAAAATTTTTAAAAATTTTATTGTGCAGAATTGAGAAAGCAATAAAACAAATTTTCTTCTGTTTTTGACATTTCGAACTACAAAAACAATTTCATGGTGTTTGTTACGTTTAAGTAAGGCACATTAATCAGGTAGCCTCACTACGAAGGGGAAATATTAAGGCAAAAATTTTAATTTTTTTATATAGATTTTGACAGTTAAACTATTAATTTTTCCCTCTAACTGGAAGTTTAACTGTCAAACGGCATAACACCTCTTGCCAACACAAAACCGGTTTCATGCAACTGATTTCATTAAAAATTTCACCGTGTAAGTTACGTATAATTTATAATTTAGCTATAATCTACCGCAAATGTTCAATAAATTTCCCTTATTTCTTTATAAGGCGCCGCTATAATCAAAATTATTGTTTTCTAAGCATCTCGTTGAATTTTAATAAAAGTAACTGCGTAAGGGACATTTTATTTATATAACAAAAATTATTTCGTCGCATTTGAGATTGTCAAAATTTTTTTTTAAATATGTATAACAACCGGAAATTAGTTGAATTCTGTTCTCCTGCTTCTGATAACGTTGAAGGTTTTCTTACTTTTTATTAACATCTATATTTATATAAGGGCTTTCTCCCTGCTTGTTATCTTTAACCAATATTTAAAACACAAACAAGCACAAATAACAAAATTGATTGTTATTTTATTGTTGTAATACCTATTGATGAGATCTCAAACTGAATATACCAATATAAACAAAATAGTTAATAAAGAACGAAAATAATAATAATTCAGTATTTAAAAATTAAAAAACATATGTACATTTAATAAAAAAGTAGCTCATTTACTGTCTGTATGTCTTTTTCTTTGTATTAGCAAGACGTAAAAACTACTGGATGTATTTTAAAAAATTTTGTGAGGGGTATCTTAGTATCCTGATTCCAATATAGGATACTTTTTTCCGCAAAAATATCTTATTTCAAAGAGAAAGTGGAGAAAAAGCAGTGAAAGTACGCCGATTATTTTTACCGATTTAAAGGTACTGCATATGTATGTAAAGGGATCTTTTATTATTGAAAGCAGTATATTTTAAATAAAATTGTGCAATAGATGGCGTTGTTTTAAAATAGTGAGTAACTCATTTCATGTCTGTCTTTTACACAGCTTTACAATAATTTTTAAAATTTTATATAAATTTTAGAATTTTAATATTATTTATTTCTTATAACGCATAATTCCTTTTTTAAATTTATCATTATATAGTAATCCAAACAGATTACTATTGGAAAGCATATCCATATAGCATATAGCTATTTCACTGGTGCTTACCCAGATCGTCAGTGGACTTTTTTAAATTTTATATAAATTTTAGAATTTTATCCAGGGATGGGTACCTTTATATAAAGTAAATACGTAAGAGTCTTAAAATTTGGTGTGGATTACTTTTAAAGCAAAATCGAATCGAAATTGTGAGGACGCACACAACGTGTGTGGGCACAGCTAGTTATACATATATACATAAATATCTACGGTAACGAAAAATTAACTAGAGATTTTTTGACATCACAGAGGAAAGGCGATCAGTTGATTTGTAGACAAAAATATTTAGTCAATAAATGCAGTGTTAACAAGTCATCTAGGCCAACTACCGATATATATTTATTTGTTTAATAAGAAGTGCAACATAAATAATAAAAATTTTAATTTGAAAATATGATTTAAAAATATATTATTATCATTATTAAAAATATATAAATAATAAAAAATTCAATATTATTAGTGGAAGATAAAATTTATTAATAACAGTGATTATCTAATTAAAAATTCTCGTGCTTTGAGTGGAATACAGACATATCTGACAAGAAAAATAATTTATAATTTAAAAGCATTTTTATTCTATATTTTTTGGTACATGAAAAAAATAATATTTACTTTTTCCATTTTAGATTTTAAATATTAATTAAAAAAAAAAATCTTCTGAAAACCATAAAAACTCAACAATTTATTTTTATAAAAGCCACTTGTTCTCTCTTAAAAATTAATAATACAACTCTTAACTAAAATCTTAATTAAATATTTCTCTTTCTTCTTTCTGAAAAAATAACAAAATTAATTAAAAAAAATTGTTTTGACAGCAGCTGTGCTAAACTAGTGTGTGTGGGCAAAAGTGTGTATATGTGAGTTTTATAGAAAAATTTCTCTGTGCCTCAGTTTTTTAGAACTCTTCAAACTGGCAGTCGACGGTTCTGGTATTTACGATATGTTTAAATTTTTGGTATGTAATTTGTAATTAATATATTATTAAAAAATGGACAATTGTGATTAAGTAAATTCTAAATTTATATTATTTGTGAAATATTTGATATAATTGCAAGTGTCTATAGCATTTCTATTTACATATTTATGATGTTTTTGTGCATTTGACGTTTATATTTTCGGTGCCATGATTTCATTTTTGTTTTTTGCTACAATACATTGGCAAATTTTTTGTTTTTCGCATTAATTGATTTACGTTAAATTAATTTAAGCCAAAGAAATGTTGGTAGAATAATATAATTATATAACTATTTCCTTTTCATTAATCTTAGATTATTGTTATGAAAAACTGTGTTAGTTTTTTATGTTCCCATATACAATTGCTTTTGTTTTGTCTGATTATGGTTCAAAGGGCAATCTGTCATTAATAAAGAGTTGCCAGGAGAGCAGAATTATATCAGGAACCAAAGATATTTGGTAATTTCGATTTAATAACTATCCTTTTTCGACTGTCGTACCAACATAAACTTTGCGTCTTATCTTTAATCTAGTTCATAAAACGAAGTAAGACAAGAAGTAAGGCTGAATAATTACTAAATTTAGTTATGGCTCAATATTAATAGAGTGCTTTAATGAAAGCATCAATTGAATCACATTTTTCGCAAAACTATATCGCTTTTATGTCTGTCACACGAATCTTTCTCTGAAATCGTAACATACTATATGCAAACAATCGCCGCCACAACAAATACTACAAATAAAGTTAAAAAGTATTAATCAGTGATGCCGTTTGGTTACATTTTCGCAACTTTTGAAGGCTACTTGGGGCCTTCAAAAGTTGCGAAGTTTAGTAAGACGAACTAACAATTTCAACGATAAAATTTCAAAATATATCTTTATGAAAAAGCTCAACTTTAAAAAGAAACGCATACCTTTTTTTATCTAGCCACTTTTTTTAATCTGGCCACTGGTCCCCATACAATAAACTTGTTTTTATATAAATTAAAATTAAATCCTAATATGCCCTTATCAAAAAGAAATAAAGTCTGAACTGTACAAAATTTTCATATAAAATTTGTTGAACTTGAAGTAGACTTTATTTCTCTTGCATAAGGGCAATAAGCTTTAAATAAATAAATTCACAATAATTTTGCATAAATGTGGCTGATTTCGGCTTCAATTTCAAGAACGAGTGAATTCGAGCTTATCGCCGAAACGTGAAAGTTTTCGATCGGAATATCGTTTCCATATTCAATCCAAGGAATTCGAAAGATATATTTTTCCAAACACAAAGTTAAGCGGCCTAGTAGTAGTATTTGTGAAAATATATTTGTGTGTGTCACACAGATGATATAGGATAGTTTTCTGCAAAAATATCTAACTTTCAAGAGAAAATAAAGAAAAAGTAGTTAAAGTACGCAATTTTATCGATTTAAAGGTACTGCAAACCTGACAATACCTTTTATTTTTGTCAGCGCGATATTTTAAACACTATTTACAGTACTCTACAGAAACCATAACTGAAGCACTATAAAAGAGTCTTAAAATTACTTTCAAAGCAAAATCCAACAAAATATTGTCAAGTCACCTACGACGTGGCGGGCACAGCTAGTTATTCCTAAAACAGGACTAGATATAATAAAACTCGTCAAAGAAATTATTGCGGAATGACGTGTCAGTAAAGGGATTTGAATATTTCTGGGTAAATGCTTAGCAATGCAATAGATATTTCGTTAAATTCGAAATTAATAATTAAATTTCAAAATAAAGGTTTCTTTTTAATTAAAAACTTATTTTAAGTCAATGAAAAATATCGTCATAACTTATAATAATTTTTTCATAACCTTGGTCTTAATTTCGAAAATATTTTGAAATTATTTCAGAATAATCTTAATTCAATTATTTTCCACTTTTTTTTTCTTTACAGTTAACGTTTAGTGCTGGTATTTACACCGGTATCTACATCAGCCAAAATTATGAGGTATTTATACACATAACAATTAATATAAAATTGAATATTATTAATATTAATATTAAAATTGCAGGTTCCACGTGTTGATGAGCCCAGCAAAATAGTTGATAAAATTAAAGATATGGTTGACGATCATCGCAAAAAGTAATTAATTTACAAATATAACTTAAACATTTTGTGAATCCCTGATTTTTTTTTCATCTTTGATTTCTTTTATAAACTTAAGAAATATTTAATTTAAGGGCTAAATAAGATTTTAAACCCGAGCTAAGAAATAATGAATTACATTCGGAACTAATTCACCAATAATTGAATTAATTCCCAATAGAATTCCTTATATGTACAATGAAAATTCAATGGAATGATTTCCTATTACAAAATGAATGTTTGTTTTTCTGCGCAATTCAATTTGTAACGGGAAAGAAAAATAAATTTTATTGTAACCTTTCATTACTTCTATTGTACTTTATTTTATGATTAAATAGCAAGAAAATTGAATATAAAAATGGTATTTATTAAAAATCAAATTTATTTATTTAAAACCCTAAAGTAAGAATTCCGATCAAATTTCTGTCCAAAATTTGTATACAACTTAAAAGTGAAAATGAATCATTCAATTATTTCCAATTGAATGAAGCAAAAAATATCAATTCAATTTGCAGTAGATTGAATTTTAATATTGTTTTAAAATTATTTCAACAAGAGAATTAATTCCACTATGTTACAAGTGTTTAAAGTTAAGTCTGATAATTCTCATGAAATGGGGTGGGGAGAATAGACTTGTGTAATGTTTTTTTTTTTGTTAAAAAGAAATTAAGCAAGTTATCCTTTCAAATCTTTTTTTTTTAATAAAATACAAATATATTAAAATATGTTTTTTTATGATTTAATTTTTTAATACAAATTTATTTAAATGTTTATATTTCATCCAAGTTTGACTGATTTTGTTAAAGAAATTTCAAACAAACGGAAAGACAAATAAAAACCATCAAGCTTTTCAAAATTGTCGTGGAACTCAAATAACAAAATTCGGAGTTTTATTGAAAGAAAAAATTTTCAAGTGTGCAGAAGATTCAAGGAATTAAAAAAGTTAAAACCATAAGTTTTTTAAGAAGAGTTACAGAAATCATAAAAAAATTATTTAAAAAATAAATCAAATAAGTTTATAAAATTTTAAGTTTTATATCATTTATTTTTTTAAACTGATCATAAAATATTTATATCTTTATACATCTTGCCGTTAAAAATCCACAATAAATTAATCGCTTTATATTAATTTTTGATTTGTTTATTTATATCGAATTTTGAGACTATTTGCCGCTGCCGCACAATATCTGTTATAATTATAATCTAGGTGAACAGGCAAAAAGCGTTGTCAAATATATAGTAACTATAGCTAATTTACACGATGAAATTATTTCATGCAATTTTTTCAATTCTCTTTAAACTCGCTTATTGTTCTTGGTGCTCAAATATATTTTGTAACTTTTGTTGATGCAAACTTTCTCTTTTCCTCTTTAATATTGCACTTGTGTATATATCGTGCAATTTCTACTCTAGCAATTTGCATGTACACATTTGTTTACATTTTAACTTAATAATTAATACTACGAATGAGACCACAAAACAAACAAATTTCAAGACTACATGCATGCGTGCGTGTACCCATTTTAGCTCCTCTCTTCCCACTCGACAACTAAGCAAGAATTTCCGCGACAAAAGTTGGATAATGTAAAAGGGGACTTACACCTCTTGCCATCAAAAAAGTTTTCTGCAACTAATTTCACGAAAAATATCGTATAAATTAACTAATACTTATAATATATGATTTTTTTTATTATCTTTTGTTCTTAAATTTTGTTTATCAATGGAAAATTTGTTTATCATTGTTTAATAGAACTGAAGTATATTTTATTCTATTTTCCGATAATTTTTTCGAAATTTTTTATTTCCATTTTTTTGATTCGGACTATAAATATGAAAAGAAAATGGCGCCGCAAACATGCAATCATATTGCTAGTCGCAGCCTCTTGGATTTGTAGACCCTAAACTAACTTTTTTAGTAAAATAATTTTAGTTATGTATAACTCGGACACTTTGTGTATAAGGATGGCTCTAAAGGGGGAACTTGGATTTTATAAATACATGAATTTGAAATAAAAAGGAGTTTCAGACTCTCAAATGACTGCATCGTTTTTCTGAAAGAAATATGTGGTATTAAAAACCAGTAAACTTGTTCAGGTACCATATCGAATAGCAATATCTATTTTTGTACCGACAGAAAATGCAATTACTCGATTTAGTGGCTAAAATCTTTGGGTATTGCCTGTTTGGAACTGATACGAAGAGGATAGGTCTCCCATAAAATGGTTTGTAGACGCTGCCTTTGAAAGCCTATCTTATTTTTCCTCTCTGGAATTAAGCCGAGTTAGTTTTTTTTGCGATTGGGTTATCATCCCACTCATAGTTGGCGTGACCTAACTAATGTATAACCCAGCCAGGGAGCCTGTCATTGCAGGCTTTTACACCTATGTCTTCCATCCTATACCACACTGATTGACCCTCTATATGATAACGAATATTTAAATTACAGTCTACTACTTCTACATTAAAAATTGCCCTATGAATATATTTGACCTTTCGTTTCGTAACTATTGCAGTAGTGGTAAAATTGTGTTTATTTTATCATCAACTTATATTCACTAGACGTTGTTAACGTTTCAAAGTATAGGTATCGGCAATTGATTACATGTGCAAATCTATAAACAAAATTGGAATCATTAAAAATTAAGGTCTTACGAAAGTATTATATTTTAAAACTAAAATAATATGTTCATTATTTTTTCAATCCTGTTAATACAAAAAATTTTGCTTTAATTTTTTCAGAAATCCTGCGGAACAACTATTACATGATGTAAAGAAGGAAGCCAAGAAGATTGTCAATTAAGAATTTTAAACGAATTGTTTTAAACCAAATTGTTTTTATTTATAAAATTAATATTCAAAATTTTTATTTTTTTTTTTCAATATGTAGCTAGGTACCTTTTTATTTACAACTTGGTACTGTAATTATTATAATTGTTGAAAATTCATTACAACTCCTTTGTTAATAAAAAATATTTAAATTTAATTAAATTCAAAAAAATATCTAAATAGGAAATAAGTTTCTGCTTCACATACCTATCACCCGACTTATTTCTATTTAAACTGTTTTCTTAAAGGATATTTTTTACAAATAACATAATTTATCATTTACTATCATGTAAATGCGAAATCCATGTAAACTTTTGTAGCATAAAATTAAAATCATTAAGTAAAAATTTCTAAATACATATGTATTTTATTAAACATACAGGGTCTTTGAATACTAAATTAATTTATGACTATACATAATTCTTTTAAATAAACGAGACACCACCACCATAATATTCAATACGCGTTTGAGGTTCTACAAATGCGAGCCAATCTGAAGCATGCGTTGGCAGCAGACCCATGCTATTGCATTTATATAGAGCCACAGCTACATTAGCTAAATTACCTAAGAAATACACTAGTTTTTGACCGGTACCTTGAGCTCCTTCGGCCATTTTGGAGGTGACTTGTGTCGAAAACATGGCTTTAATGGGACGTATTAACATCATGCCAATCATCATAATTGGAAAAATAGAAATTGTATTGCCGGACATGTACATTATAAACAAATTCATGGGTATCTGTAATTGTACAAATATTAAGCACATTCAAGTTATTTTATGTACATTCATACATATATTTATAACCAAATATAAAAGTTACCTGCTTTAGCGGACCCAGTGCTAAGTCCCATGATTTTTTGATAACTAAACGCTGATCTCGAACTATTTCCGTTTGATTGACTAGAGCATTAGCATTATAACCTGGAGGTGCAGGTAAATCGTTTGATTTGCTTTTATGAACAAAAAAAAAATATTTAATCAAACTGATAATTAAGCACAACATAAAATAACTTATACTTACTTGGTATTAAAGTCCATAGACCATTTACTTTTCTTAGGGCCTTGTTTAGCAGACATATTATTTTTAACTGTATTAATTAACAATTTTCTAATTAAAAGTTCTTGTAAAAATCTATGGAAAACGCTTGTATTTCTATTAAAAAATATGTAAAGAAATTCACCACAATACTGTCATCTGATGCTAATTATAAATTATGTGTCAAACAAGAGCATGTTGAGTGAGTGACATTACAGCGGTTGATTTTGTTTTAATCAATGAAAAGGTAAATGACGTTAATTTAATTTTTTTTTTGGGTCGATTTTGTGATAGAATGCAGTACAAAAATTTGCGTAAAACCATTTTATATAAGGTATGCCCCTCTAAACTTACAACCTTAAATATTCCAAATATATTTTAATTTTATATTCCAAACTATTGTACCACAGAAACACCATTTTTTCTTTAATGTGCTACACTACACTAGTTTTTTTTTCAAAATATAAATTTGAAAGTACATATTTTAAAAAATGGATATCTACTACAAATCAAGAACAGCTTGCCCACCTTTCCTTAGCGGAAACGGTGGTTCTTAGCAATGTTTATAAACATTTTGATAGGTATTGTGTGAACTGTGTGTGCCTTGCGATGCTCTGCAGTAATTAAAGTGGAGAAAAGGGCTAAAGACGAAAGTAATGTGATAATGTGTTCTGTAATTCAAGCAGTTTAAAGCAAATTCCGTTAAAGCAATGTCAAGACTATTTCGTAAATATTTGCAAATATATTTTATATAGTTAATAAATATATCACCGCGTTATATTTTAAATGATAAATTTATGAAATTTTCTTACAAACTAAAACTTATTTTTCATTGCACTAACACAACTCTATGTGTTAAGTAATCAAATAAAACGATCTTTCTTCATTGTTTTTTAATAAGAATATTTGAACTCAAATGTAGTTTTAATGTACAAACTTCAAAAACTATATTTTTTAAACTACTTTCTGATCAGAATCTCAGATCACACAAATGTATTATCGCCAAACAAATGGATAAAATATTTACTTGGTACTGATTGCCTATGACGGATATAAATTGAGTAAATTTTGCAAATGATAAAATCAGTTTCCGCCAAAAATTTTCATGCTCTGGTATTAAACTAGTTTATTTACATCTTCTGGAAAGCGAGAACGCTGTTGGTTAATTTTGTTTGTGTCTTTTGAAGCGAAAAACGTGTTTTTCTTTTCGAATACAACTTCGAAAATAAAACGCAAACAAAACACTTAAACTGCAGAAGTAAATTGCTGATTTGTAAATCGCATGAAATTTGCCAAGGTGATGTAAGGAAGTTGGCAACCAAAAATCTCTGAGAAACGAAGGGGGTTTAATAAGAACCCAAAACAATAGCTGTCTGCTATATTAATCTATATAACTGAACTCGACAAACAAGAATTTAATTTTTTGTTACACATTTTTTTATTTAAATTTAAGTTTAATTTTTCATTTTTATTTTTTAATAATATTTAAATATAAAGTATGTGTTGTAGTAGTTGGTTGGTTGTTGAATGTTGTTTGATGTTATTTTATATTACTCGTTTTTTCTTTTTTGTTTGTGGCAAATTAAAATTATTTGTTACATTTCGCAATTTATTAATGAAAAAAAAAAAACAATAGTAAAATATTGACATGAAACAAAGAAAAGCAAAGAAGGGAGGAACACAACAAACAACACTAATGAAAAACAATTCAAAAAATAAGTCTAAACATAATCAAATATTTTAAAGAAAAATATTACATTGTTGAAAAATATATGTATATTTAAATAAAAAAAAAAATTAAATATATAGCATAAAATTATACTTAGAAGTGTGGGAAGGGTTTTTAATTCCGTATTTGTTTTAGTTATGATTTTTTTTTATTATTTATTTTGTTTTAACATACAATTCTTGTGTTTTGAATTTTTATTGTAAACATTGATTTATTAAAAAGATGACGGTTTCAGTTTAAATAATCATATCTCCTTTTTTATTTTAGCCTAGAAATAGAAAGAGTTTTCTTGACGATGTTTAAGCTTACTTGTTTTGGTTTTTACAACTGTTTCAAAGAATTTCAAGAACTTTCTTTTAGTTGCAGTTAAAGTCTTTCTTAACAATTTTTAGAAATGTGTTTTATTTTTCTTGTAAATGGTTGGTTTGGTTTTAAATATTTAACTTTATTTTGTTTTCTGGATTTTACTCTTTTATTATTTAAATCAAATTATTTTATGTTTTGTATGTTATATATTTGAATTATAATTACTTGTTGTTGTGGATTTTTTGTGGTTGATTTTTCTTTATTTTTAAATTTATTTTACTGCTGCGGATGCTAAGTTAAAGAAAATATACGACGACGATTAAGCTTAAGCTTGTTTAGCGATTTGCATTCTTAAGTTGATTAGACAACCAATCAAGACCCTCATAGAGACCGTCGCCGCTGGTTGCACACGTCGCTTGAATATACCAATTGCGGTTTCTCAGTGAGTGAAGACCGAGTTTATCGGTAATTTCGGCTGCATTCATTGCATTTGGCAGATCCTAAAATAATAAAACAAATACAAAGAAATTGATAAATTAGTATTGTTAGTATTTTATTTAGTTTCTTTTAAATAACTGAACCTAAAGTAACTCTGACTGAAAGTGAAAATGAAAGTTAACTGGTATAAGATTAACGTAGTGGTGCGCGTACATTCCGATTTCTCATACTCGCACATAATTTCTGTTGGCGCAACGTCGAAACACATACAGTATTTGTGTGTTTTTGTTTACTTTACTTTACTTTACGTTAGGTTTTGTTCATATGCTAAAAGAATTTGCTAATTAATACTAACATGCCATTGATTATAAAATCTCTTAAACAATGACAAAGTTACAAAATTAACATATAAATACGCACGCCGTACGTATCAATTATGTCCTATGCGGTGGAATGTAGTAAACATGCTCCTTAATATAAATGGATACAGATTTTCCTACTCCATTGCGAACTCAATGTAGTTACACAGATGTTATTAAAAATGGCAAAATAATCGAGAGGAGTCTTTTTTCAAACAGAACTATCTGCGTTCAAAAGAGTGGCAAAGTAGCATAGGAAGGATAGGAATATTAGAATTTGTTACGACGGTGAAATCAACAATTAAACCTCTCACAAGCGTGATACAAAAAATGAAGGATTAAACGTGATTGCTGAATTTTCTTCAGGACATACTTGTTGTATGCAGGGTATTGTTTGGGTTTTCGAATCTCTTTCCCTGGGCGATAAGATAAAGGGTAAGTAATTTTATCTTCAAAGTAAGCTGGATGTATAGTCTTTACTTATTTTTTAAAACCATTTTCCACGTTGAGTTGATTTTATTAGAATTTCTTTAAGATGAGATAAGCTTATTTATTTAAATATTAAGTGATTTGCTTCACATTTCGATATTTTATATTTACGATATTGTAATTTCTTTTTAAAAAATTCACTTGTTAAGTAGATAATGTAATATACCTGTTTATTAGCGAAAATAAGTAAAACAGCATCTCGGAGCTCATCTTCGGCTAGCATACGCATAAGTTCTTCTCTCGCTTCACCAATACGTTCTCTGTCATTGCTGTCAACGACAAAAATGAGACCCTAAAATTTCAAAATAAAATATATATTAAAAAACATTAAGATATGAAGAATTAGTAAAGTCAATTAATATAATTTTGTACGCACTTGTGTATTTTGGAAGTAATGCCTCCATAATGGACGAATTTTGTCTTGACCGCCCACATCCCACACTGTAAAGCTAATATTCTTGTATTCTACAGTCTCAACGTTGAAACCTAACAGTATAAAATAAAATTTAGAACAGTTTGTATTAGATATAACAACATTAAATATACATATTTAAAGTAAATTACTCACCAATGGTAGGTATCGTTGTTACAATTTCGCCTAATTTGAGTTTGTACAAAATTGTGGTTTTACCAGCGGCATCTAAACCGACCATAAGTATTCTCATTTCTTTTTTTCCAAAGAGACCTTTAAATAAATTTGCAAAGACATTCCCCATATTTGCGTCTTTTGTTGATGAAGTTATTGATCGTAAGGTAGTGTTTTCTTATTTATTTATAAAAAAAGTTAAAACTTTTATTGGAATTATTATTCAAATTTGTATTATATCCTGTAGACAAATTACCAGGAATTATATAATATTCTGCAATTGGAATGCGATTCCCGTTATTAAATCTATAAATAAAAAAGATTATATTTTAAATATTGTAAAACATAGGGAAAATGCAGAGCAGCTAACAGCATTTTGCATTATAAGTACGCTGGCTAACCGACCATTCATTATTATGGTGGACAGTACACTATTTTATCCTCTTGTATACTATTTTTTCCGTACACTATTTGTACACTATTTCTAATACATGCTGTCCCTATTTTAAAATAAAATCCTGTTGGGAACTGTACATTTTTTATGCTATTATATGAAGAGAAATACTTGGTTTAAGAGTGTTCATAAGTAAATGCAGTCCTGGGTGGCTACTGCGTATTTCGATTCGAAAGAAAAATCTTTCAAATTTGTATGTCTTTCACAATCACCCAAACACGAAAAATTATTCCCATGAAAAAACTCCCAAATTTTTCTATCGTCAATGATTCCAATAACAATTTGCTTGTATTTTACGTTAGAAATACCCCAGTAGTTATCTTAAAATTATTTTATAACTTTATGATAGCATATAAATAAATAAATAAATTATAACAGAAATTAAGAAAATCTTAAAACACACTATTTTTATAAGCTTATTCTCAAGTTATATTGTAGTTTGATTGCTTTATGGTATGTTGGGAAATAATACGTTTTCACTTACAAAAAAAAAAATTTAAAAATAATGGAGTCGTCCATACTTCTGTGGCGCACAATATTTTTTAGTGCGGTATCAAACCTTAATAGCTCATTTTTATTACGAACAACACTGAATAACACTGAACGAATCGGAATCGTTCACTTTACTGAACTTTTCTTTTAAACTAGGTTGTTCATGAACGATACACCTCTACAAGAGATCAAGAAAAACACGAGCGCATACAGAATAAAAGAAATTCTTGAGCAGAGCCTAAACAAAGAATATCAAAACGTACTACTTCGTTATGTTTTGGTAAGAATCCTAAGAAAAAATCATCTAGATTTTTCCAATTCTCATTGGAGTTGGACTGCAAATGATTGTAACAATGTGCTGTGTAGCAATGAAATTATGATGATTTTTATTAATTATATAATTTATTTAAAAATTTATCATAAATTTAATGTTAAATAATTTCCGAAGAGACCCTAGTCAAAATCTGAAAGCATTTTAAACAAACATCTATTTTAAAAAAATCAATTACAAAACATCAATTAAATATGAATGAAGGTACGAGTATACAGAAAGTAGGTATTAACATTGTTAGCTAATAGATTTTTATGTTTTCTATTTGTAAAGATTGGATGTACTTATTTAGGTAACCATATGATAAAATGCAGTGACCGACAAAAGTCTATAAATGACGATACATAATAATGTCTTTTTTAAATATATTTATTGGTAGGTATATCCTAAAAATATTTGTTTCAATATTTCTTTCTAAGATGATAAGATGGTAGCGCACATTGCGTGGATAATGTCCAGCACTGGCTAGCATAAGACTTAGGGTAAAGAGCAGAAACTTTTTAAATTTGCATGTCATGAGGGAGCTAATCCTTGGAATAATGCTAGCAATTACTTGACACTTTACTTGAAAGCCGACAGCCTGAAATCATTAAAGTCAAGGGTAAAGTATGATGGTAGCACGTGACTCAATGAAAGTAAATAAAAAGTTGGTTGCCTAAAATCATTGAGGTCGGAAGGGGACCATTAAGGAAGTGGTTTGCTTCGATATTACTCCTACAATAATAATAAAAGATAAAAAACTCTTGGAAAAATTAAGCCAATGATATACATAAATAAGAAAATATTTAAAGTTTAGATAGGTAGGTTCTTAACTCTGAATTTTTGTGGTTATTTAATTTAAACAGATAAAAAAATAAACAATAGTAGAATGTAATATTTGTTCGCGCATTTTCTACCTACATACATAGGTATGTACTTATAAAAAATGGAGACAACTATTTGAAATTGTTTTAAAAATTTGTTGAACTCAAATAATTATGAATACATAACTTTAAAGAAAGGAAGCTATTACAATATAAAAAATCATTACCATTATGGTAAAATTATGGAAATTACTTGAGAATTAATTATTATTAATTATCCTGTAAATTGAATATTTTTTGTAGGTAATTATTCTTTGAATAATAAACAAAGACAATCAAATTTCAAATTGATGTAATTAATTAGTGTCACTTATGTTAAATTATTGATTTTAACAGCATTTCAAGGGACAATAACCAAACTAAACAAATTGTTTATTTACATACATATGTATGTACCTATCGCTGCTTTATTGCAATAAACCTACTCATACCTATGTATATAAAAACAAAATTCAATTCTTTAGTTATTGAAGAAAAAGTGTTCCTTGGTACCTACCTTTTTTAATTGTAAAAGGATTTCTGAATTATAGGTACCTATCTCAAGCTAAACCAAAGTTATACATAAATTTTTTTCCTTCTTACCTACGGAATACATTTTGACAACTTCAGTATTGTTAATTAGTTTATTTATATTACCAAGAAGCGATAGTTGTTATTTCATTTGTAATACATGGTAGCCCTTTTTAATTAAAAAATAAAATAATTTGTAAACAAAATAATAAAAAGGAAACAGTGAACGCATTTAACAAGATAACTAATTAGCAAATATTTAAAATGACGTTGATTATTACAATACACAGTTTAAGTAGATAGATAGATACATTGACAAAAGTTGATAGAACCAAGAGAGCAGAAAACAAAAGGGAAATATTTTAAAGAATACAAGTAACAAAATGCGTTAGTGAGTCAGCAATCGAATGTCGGACATTAATAATGATTAATACTTCCAAATATAATTTTAACTGTATTAATTAAGATTTCTTATTTTTTTATATATAATTTCATAATTAACAGGGATTTTCTGTAGACTTAGTTGCTTTCGTAGCTTGAACAAAAAAAAAACTCATTGTAGACGACGCCGCCACCTAAATTTAATTGGTATATTTGTAACACTCTTCAAAAACAATCAATTTAACATTTTGTGCTCATTACCGTTTTATTATACTTTTCTAAACTAAAGTAATATATTTTTTTATAAATAGAAGTAAAATTCCACTTTTTGCCAACAGCACCACCCTACGTCACACGAATACGAAAAAAGAAACTTTACTTAATAGTATGGTGAAAAAATCTAGTTAAACGGAGATTTAAACTTTATGACATTTCACCAACAACAATGTTTCGCAGGAAATATTTATTCACCACAATGATGACGGCGACGTATTTTTTTTTTTACACAAAGAATTCACATGAAAATTAAAAATTTTAGATAAAAAAAAAGCTTTCATTTTTCTAGCTTAAACGTTTACAGATAGATAGTGCTATGAATTATTAAGCATTTTTATATTAAAAACAGAATATTACTTTTCTTTAAAAGATTAAATTTTCACTACTTTTTATTTAATCAAAATTATCTTATTACTGCTGTGAGGAAACAATGGTGAAAATAAATGACGACAACGAATAGAAGGTAAACGAATTCTATAACAGAGTTGCCACTTTAAAAAATAAACATTACTATTAGCTAAATTACACGATGCAATTTTTCATGAAATCAGTTCAATGAAACCGGTTTTTTGCAAGAGGTGTAGAGGAAAGAATTTAAAACATAATTAAACAATTTAAATGCATGTAATTTAAC
Organism: Phasia obesa; assembly: GCA_949628195.1. Classification (NCBI taxonomy): domain Eukaryota; kingdom Metazoa; phylum Arthropoda; class Insecta; order Diptera; family Tachinidae; genus Phasia; species Phasia obesa. The sequence continues at coordinate 141,947,648 of OX451217.1, forward strand.
TTTTGTTTAAACAATTAAAATCTTGTAAGCAAAAAATGTTCATGTAACGAATTTTATGAATTCAATCCTGTACATAAGCCATTAAATAAAATGCACCTGTTAAATTAAAAAATTCGCCTATATGGCATCCTTAAAAATTCATTTTTAACAAAAAGAGAAAACAACAGTTCCACAAAAGAAAAATTCACCACATGCGACTTAAATTTTATGATTTTCTTAAACACTTTTTAACTAAAAATGAAAAAAAAAACAATAAACATTTATACGCACCAAATATTTAAATTGAATTTACACGAATTTTGTGCTAAATAGCTACGAAAAACTAGTTTTTTTTTCTTAAACGGGAGAGCAGTGATTTATCTTGTACGATGAAAAAAATAGCAATCCGACAATGACAATAGAACATTGCACACAAATAGATAAAAGTTACATTACTTATCAAAACCGCAGGTGGAAGTGAGATGACTATTGCGAAAATTACATTTTGAAAGAAAAGCTGCCACGTCGTGTATCAATAATAAACACAAAAACGAAACGACTATATAAATGGCTGAAGCTGCCAGATTTCTTAAAATAATCACCGGTTGATGTTATGGGAGGTGAATTTAGTGAAATAAATATGGCGTCCTAAAAACATTTTTCTTTTGCCCTTTTCTTTATTATAGTTTACACACATAACTTCAAAATGTTTTATCCAAAATCACCTTTTGTACTTAATCCACTTGTTGAATCACAACTTTGTAAAGGGAATGTAAGTATTTTATTACTTTTATAGTTTTTGCAGACTTCTTTTTAGTTAAAACCACAAATTTTTATAGTTTCACCTTGGTTTTCTTTGGGTGAAGAAACTGTGTTTTCTAACCGTAGAACGAACAATGAAGCAAATTACAATGACAGCGAAAATGTCAGTACAAAAGAAACTTTGAATAAATGATAAAGAAGAAAAGGAGAATTATGTCAAAACGAAAAAAACGTAATCGAGACCGTTAAAAACATTAATACAGGGTAATAATTTGTATGTGTATACAAATTTTCTTGTTGACTTCCTTATCGGAACAAATCCCTTTTTGCGAAGCTACTGTCGGATTCAATGTATACTTTTCATATAAAACTGCGTTGTGCATTATATTTCTTTATGTTTCAAGTCAATATCGCTATCAAAAAGCTTTTGAAAATAACTGGGAGGTGGTACAATTTTTGAAAATTTGTTAATCAAGAGGAAATTTAAAAAAATTTTCATTTCATTTACTCTGTGGCAAAAAGGAAGAACTGCTTAAGTCGACTTAAGCTCTTAAATTTTGTTATCGTGAATAACTAATTTATTTGAATGTTTAGTTTTGAGAACGTATAACAAACAATATATCTATTTCTTAATTTAAAAAATTCCGACAGAAAGAAATATCCTTAATTGCAATGGAAATTCATAAGAACCAGCTACAAAGTCCTAAGGGTGTATACTTCAAAAATACAGAATAAGACATAAGCACTTTTTCCTTGTAGCCACAGAACTAAAGATTCCCTGCAAAGTTGGTTATGTTAAAAAATCCATTACATATGTAGGTATTAATATCTATATTTATGAAATCGGCAAATATATATACTTACATACTTATAAACATAGTATATAACCTAACTCGAGTGATATTTTTTCTATTTATTTAGTTGAATTTAATAGAAGATCTGTTGCCATGGCTTTGTCGTACCCCTAGCACAACGACCTACCGCGTAAACCTTTTAAAAACCACTACAGAAAACTTTAAAAATGAAGTTGACTTAATATTAAAAAACCGTTATACCGTACCGCCAAAAACTAGTTGTTGTCCTGATCTTCCTGAACTATTGTGTATAGGTGCAACAGAAATTTTGCCAAAGCCAAATAAAAATCAAAAGGAAATTATTGTGGACACTTGCTGCGGTGCGGCAGTACTAAGGGGAGCTCACATCTATGCGATTGGAGTGCTAGCTATGGAGGCAGGTACAAAATTAGGTGATTTGGTTAACGTATATGCTGATATATCACAGAAATGTAAAAAAGGTTTGAACGTTCGCTTTGAATCCAACGAAAAAGTATATCTGGGTCAAGGCAAAGTTTTAATGCAACGCTATCAAATATATAGAACCGAGGGACCAATGCGAGGAATAGCTGTTGAAATATTAAATACAGTATCTGGAGTGCCGTCTATAGGTGATTTAAGTAATTCTAACGTGCTTCTACAAAATCTACCCTCTATTATATGTGGAAGAGTTTTGGACCCACAAATAGATGATGTTATACTTGACATGTGTTCAGCTCCAGGCAATAAAACTACCCACTTAGCTGAATTGATCAGAGATCAAGGCACAATAATAGCATTAGATAAAACTGAAAGAAAAATTAACCTGGTTAAAGAAAAAATAATAAAAAACCAAATGCATTCAATAAAGGCTTATGCTTTTGATTCTACCAAATCCTTCTCTGAATCTTTATCAGAAAATAGTAAAGATTTAAAACCACCATTTAAAAAGCAAACGTTTGACCGTATTTTATTAGATGCTCCTTGCAGTGCTTTGGGTAACAGACCCTTGTTGTCAAGTAATATAACGCAAAAAATGTTGCAATCCTATGCGAAAGTTCAAAAAAAGCTGTTTTCTAATGCAGTGTCATTACTAAAATCAGGTGGTACCTTTGTTTATAGTACTTGTACTGTTAATATTGCTGAAAATGAGGAAATTGTATTATGGGCCTTAGAAAGATATCCCGAATTGTGTTTACAAACTGCTTCACCTATTTATGGGGGACCCTCTTGGCCGTGTGATGGTCTAAGCGAGGCACAAAGCAAAATGTTACAACGTTTTGGTCCTGCAGATAATAAAATAGATAGTGTGGGATTTTTTATAGCTAAATTTATGAAGAAGTAAATAAATACTTTCGATGTTTACTGAGTTGAAGTAGAATTTTATTTATTTCGAACACACTATTGCAGATAAAACCAGTAACCAGTGAAACCCAAATTGAAAAATTTTTGTATTTTTAAAAATAACAAATATCACAACTTAATTTTTTTAACTTTTATTATTAGCTTCAAATATCAGCCAAGTTTTAGTTTTAATAAAGCTGCCGCAGATTGTAGACTTTTTATCGGTCGATAGTTTAGTCGGGTTGGTCGAGAGATTAGTTTGAGTGTGTGCATATGCATTTTTCTCCATACTGATCAAGAACCCGATCAAACTATCGGCCTACAAAAAGTCTGCATTCTGCGGGGCCCTAATAATTCAAACAAGATCTTTTAATTGGATGCATTTTGTTGTTTTTGTTTCAGTTTGAATCTATTTAAATATCTTGTTTTAATTATAAATTAATATTTTTTTTCAATAAAAAATATTTTCCATTAAAAATAATATTTAATATATTAACTTATAAATTAAGTTATTTTATATTTATTTAAATCTAATGTTTTTATTGTGATAATTAAGTGTTTTAATAATATTATTTATATTTTATTTTGTTTTATTTAAAAGACATTTTATTACTCATATGTATATCCATTAAATTGGATAAAAGTGGAAATAACTACAGATAGTAATTGTTGCAAAAATGTTTAAAATTAAATAAAATTAAAATTAAAAGAAAATGTGTAACTTAAAAAACGGAAATAATAAAATGAATAATTTACAAGTTGATTTCTGTAGTCTCTATTTTAAAAAGTAAACCAATAATCAAATGTTTACGTATTTATATTTAAAATCTAATTCTAATTTTTTCTGTCATTAAGAATTAATTAAATTACATTGTCTGTCTGCCATATATAGAAATTTTAAAGCGAGGGGTTTTCTTTTATTTGAAGTGGAGGAAATATTCATTAAGACTTATTTGTACCTTAAGCAGCAATGTTAAGAGCCTTGAATTCGTCATCATGCATTTCGGTCATCATAAATGTACCATCTTGCAATAATAAAACTACGCGACGAGTACCACCTAAAGATAAATTTATATTAAATCAATTAAAATGACTTGTGATTTTTTGTAAAGTAAAGAATGCTTTTTGTGTCTTATATATATACCTGGTGATGGTAAATCAGCCTGTACAACTTCAGCTGGTATATTCGCCTCTTGGCCATCGGAGCCATCACCCGTTTGTATACATAATTGACTTGTAGCGCCAGGCTGAGCATTAGACGCTTGAACTGCAATTTGTTGCTGCTGTTGTTGAGCTGCAGCTAAAGCCTGATGCTGTGCTAACTCGGCTTCCGTCATAGTCACTACTTGAGTGGTGCCATCTTCTTGTGTAGTCTTTACCAAATATTGACCACCACTTCCGTCTCCAGCTGCCGCTGCCAGAGCTTCAGCTTGTTGCTCCGCTGGTAGTTGAGCTACCGCTTCGGCAACAGCATTGTCTAGTGTTAGAACTTGATTTTCATTTTCACCTTCGGCAGCAGCCACATAAGCAAATTGTTGTTCGCCATCAGGTCCTTGTGTAACCAGAATTGTTTGACCTTCTGCATTTTTGCCAGCAACTTGGTAGACCGTGCCATCTTCTCCAGTTACCAGTAATGGGGTACCATCTTCGTTGGTAAGCATTTGGTCTTGTGTAAGCAAAAGGCTTGGATCGATGTCATGCAATTGTTGTTGCTGTTCTTGGTGCAGTAACGATTGCATTTGCTGCTGCTGTTGTTGATGATGTTCTGTTACTAACTGCGTTTGCAAAACACTGCTCGCAGTTTGCTGTTGATGATCATCTTGCCCAATTATATTACCTGTAATTGGACATAATTGAGCTTGATGTTGTGGCTCTTCTTCTTGTTGTTGTACAATTTGTTGTTGTTGCTGGATATGCTGCTGTGGTTTTCTTTGGCCAATAGGTGCACTGCGTTGGGCTGGTCCTGTTAATTGTTGAACCTTTTGTATGTGTACTTGAGACTGTTGCCGCTGTCGTTGTTGTTGCTGCTGATGTTGTTGTCTTTGGGCTACAACATCATCACGTGTCATCACTTTTTTGGTTACTTTTAAGTCTCCAGATTTAGAAAGCTGCAAAATTTTTTGTTCCGGTGTAACGGCCTTGCTTTGTTGAACAACTCTTTGGTTGTTAGACGCAATGCCGGAAACTCCTTGGCGCGGTATAATCATGCGTCCGGATGATGGTGATGTTTGGGTAACAACGCGTGATTGTATGGCTGAACGTTGTGCAGGAGTTGAAGCTCCAACTGGTACAGTTTTACGTTGAATTGTTGTACCACCGGGAGTGCGAACTATTTGCTGCTGCACCACTTGCCTACCGGGCTGGATAGGTGTTGATCGAACACCAGTTGGATTGCTAATAGTGCGAACTTGCTGGGTTCTTGTTTGAATTTGTGGTTTAGTTTCTGGTACTACAGCTAGCTGAGTTGAAGTTGGAGAAGGTGTAGCATTAGTTTCGGTCACAGAACCTACGCGTATGATACCAGAATTTGAAACAGCTGATTCTCCTTTGGATAATACACGTATCTGCGCTTCGGATTTTTGATTCTGTAAAGAATATTTTTTTTATAAATAAATATTACATTGAAGTTTTTTTGAAGACTTGCTCCGTTTTGATAAGATATAAAAAATATATGTAAGTATGTTGCATTGCAAAAGGCTCATAATATCATGTACCTATGTACATATATTGTTAAGTCTTTAATATTTCTATCTCAAACTATGGAAATAGTAAAATCTCTCTTTTGAAAGTCTCTTTTTGCTTTAAGATCTTTGAAATAAAACCATTGGTTTTATTAGATGACATATGAATTAATTGCGTGTGATTTTAAGAAGCCCGTTTTTAAAGCTTACCATAGTACTGCCATTAAATCCTGGTTTCTTAACAACACCGGAAGCATTTGAATCTTGGGTTATAATTACCTCGGCAGAATTTGATAGGCTTTCTGTGCGTCCCGTGGCCGTGCCATTAACATTTATTTGTTTATTCTAGAAAATAAATAATAACTTACAGAAACCACTAAATTCTTTGAAAATAACGCTTACACTATCGATTTTTGTTTTAACCTCTACCGAAACAGCATTTCCATATTTCATTTTCTTTAAAGTGTTAAGTGGTATTAAATTTTCTTCAAAATCTTCCATTGTATTGGTGGTGGAAGGTGGCACATCACTTGCATTTGAATCATTATAATCCGAGTCGTCGAGTTTGCGTTTAATTCCGCCAGAGGGACGGTTTGATCCAGTGTTGGTGTTCATAGGCCAATCTTTTTCATTTTCCTGATGCTGTGTTAATTCTGAATTTGGGGAGTTTGCTGCCGAACTGTTTGTGCCTGCAACCCATTGTTTGACTTGATCCATCGCCTTTGTTTTGGATGAGCGCTGTGGTCTCTCTGAAGGGGATGCCAATTGTGGTTTATTAGCTTCTAAAAAATGAGAAACATATGTTATTATCTAGCACTGCTTAAAAAGTGTTGTTAAAAACAAATTATTTTATTACCTGTTTCTAAGGATTTATTGATTTCTAATGGTTTAGGTGCATTGGAAACGGCAGCTGCTGCGGCTTGTTGTTTGGCTTGCATTGCAGCACGTGTTTCCTTTTGGCGAGCCAATTGCTTCTCAAAGGTTTCCAAAAGATGAGGAACATCTTCTAAATGAGAAGCTGGCTCCCAAGTATTTTGTTCCAAGGAGCGATTTTCCCATTTAACCAAATATTCATGCATACGTCTTCTTGGATTAAAGCGTTTAGCCACAATTTTTTCAACGTTTTCTTCGACAACATCTTCACTGTTTGGAAGAGAGCGCTTGGCTCGGCGGCTAAATCAAATATATACATATATATACATACAAATTTGCAAGGTATAAAGGAAATAAATTTAATTTGGATTTGTACTAACTTTAATGTTTTAGCTGGCGTATTTGCTGGAGACGTTGTTGTAGGTGTTAAAGGTTTGTTAGTTGGTAGTTGCGGTGTTGATATTTGTTTTTTTACAAGCTTTTGTGTGTTGTTACCGATTAAAGGAGATTTTATTGGTGATGCTTCATTTTCCGAATCAGCTATGGAATTATTGCTGGAGGGTATTATTTTATTAGGAGGTTTCAAATTTGTTACTTGTGGTTTTGTTTGTGATAAAGGCTCTGAAAATAAATAATTTTTATTTTCACACATCTTTCTATGTTGAAAAAAAAAAACTTACTTCTGCCTGGAGATGTAGTATCGGTGGCGTTATTAACCACAGTTTTTGTTATTTTAACTGGCATTTCTTGTAGATTACCTTGTGATACTTTAGCAAATGACTGTATGGTTCGACCAGCAACTATCCATGTCTCTCTTAAAGTTTCCTCCATTTTAACCCATGTCTGATAAAGAGCCCATGAATTTGGACTTGAGACATTGTTGTCTTTATTATTACTCAATTGCGTGGCTTTCCATAGCAAAAAGGCCCAAATTTTAGGTTTTGTATCATTGCACTCACGTACGTTATTATTTTCCTTAAAGCAAGGCTTTAATTTATGCTGTTTAAACTCTTCCACAAAGTGGAAAACTGTTAAACAACGTCCACATACTAAAACATCTATTGTGGCCATTTCTTCTTGAGCGTCTGTAAATTTTTTATATATATTTTTGTTTATAATGGAATCTAGCAGAATATACTTACTTTTTATCAATTTAGAATGTTTACCGATTTCTGTAGGTGTTATTTCTCGTCCAACCATATTTTATGTATAGTGAGAATATCTAAAAATATAATTGTTTATAAACATTTATTATGAGTAACTTAGTTTAAAAAAAGTTTCAAAACTTTATTTTCAAACAGTACAAAAATTACATACAAATATTGAAGTTGTACACTGAGTTATATTATTAAATGTTTTATTACGTTTATTTATAAACCAGAATGGTTTTTAACCTTCGGCGTTATTATAAATTTCGATTTTAAACTAATCATTAAAATTTATTCAATCATCAAATTGCTGACATTGTTTCGAAAATATTTTCCTTCGAATGGAAATATGCAGTTACCCCCTAGCCCTTAAATTATTAAAAAAATAGTATATACCTACCTATACCTATATTTATTTTTATTTATTATTCTTCCAATGTAACTGAGCCTAATGGGCCAAATTGAATCAAATATAATTTCACCCCTAACCTATTTGGTCGAAGTTGTCGTCACTTTGGGGCGATATTACTTTTTATCGACGTCGTCATCAATTCAATTATAATTTTGTATTCTCTATCAGTATTATGACGTCGTCGTTGGGTTATCGACAATTTCGTCAAATAAAATACACATCAAATATTTTATTTTATTTACAATTTTTATTAAAAATTTTTAAAATAAAAATAGGTATAAATAAATTAAAAAAAAACATTTTTCGTATCCCATTCGGATTTATGTAAGGTGATAGCAAAAAAATGTGTACCAGATTTGCTACAGCCTATTTCAAGGCCTCCCCCAGTAGCTATACTGTGTGGAAAACCATTTTCCTTTTAACCTTAAATTTTGAGCCTCGCCAGAACTGTAATCAAATTTTCGTTGTTTTGTTTTTATAATTCCTGTACTCAAGTATATTCTTCATATCCACTCTATTTGCCACCCATCCTGCGATTTCTTGGAGGGCCAAGGGCAGCAAATCCATCCCACAATTCTTTAAAACTACTGGGGTACGTCCTCTTTGGAAGCCTCTTGCAAGGAAACCATTTCTTTAAATTTCTTCTTTCCGAATTGGTTCGATATTATTTTTTTCCATTTAAAAAAAATCATCGTCAACTCAACATAATTTCGACGTCAATTTTTCTTACAAAAAACCAAATAATTTAAGTACAATAAGGTCTTTTAAAATAAACAAATAATGAAAATAATTCTTTTAGTGAATAAAGCTATTGCTGAGTTGACTTTCTTTTTTTCCTTCCAAAGCCGAGATCCAATTATCTTTGTAACGACATTTACAGTGTAACAATTAGTAAATACGCGAATTAAATTTCAAACAAATAAAAGAACGCTTAAAGTTTAGTAACTTTCCAACACTTGTCTATTTAATCACACCAAGGTGAATGGCTTGAATAAGAAGCAAAACTTTCAATTCGCTTTTGGTACAGTTTCGTCAAATACAACCCTGTCAAAATAATTTTCACTCTTTTCATTCATATTCTCCGCAAAAAAAAAAACGAAGAATATGATAAAAATGCAATAGAGAAAATGATGGAATATATAAAAATACAATAAACAAAAAACGAAGAGAAATAAGAAAAAGCATGTTGTATGGAGAATAGTACAAAATTGTGCAAGAACTACTAGAAGGGAGCACCTAGTAAAAAGCGGCGCCAAAATAATATAATAAAAAAAAGGATTTTTGAAACTACTTGTAAAAGAACACATTAATAAATAACACAACAAGTATAGTAATACAGCTATTTTGAAGTATTTGACTGGCAAATTTTCTTAAGAGGGGTTTTTTATTTATTATTTGCCTACATAGGCCACTGTTTGATACAAGCTTCTATTAATTCGAACACAAACAATTTGCTAAATTTTTTATAATAGGTTAACAAATTACCTTTAAAATTAAATAAACACTAAAAAAAGTACTTTAATTCATATAAACTTTCTTTTATATGTTAAAATTATTTTCGTTTCAGTCACCAGTGCGTTTTTTCTTGCCTTGCAAGACACTTTCCAATTTGTTTTTATTCTAAACCAATTTTTGTCAACTTTTTTGTTTATTTTACTTTTTTTAGCGATTTCCTATCGTTATTTTAATGCAGATTAATAAGTTTTTAACTATTGCATTTTTATTTAATTACATTTAATAAGAAAATCACTATTTTATTTCAATTCTTGAACTAAAATGCAAAGAGCTACACACAACGAAAGCAAATGAACAAATTTTCCGTTCGCCTTAAAATAGAAGCAGTTTCTTGACCAATCAGCGAGCGAGTTGTAATTAAACAATAAATTATTATTTATTCAACTCAAGCTAGTTAGGGTTGTATTTAGAAGGCTTTATTAAAAGATATCATTCAAAAGTGATTGCTTAATGAAAATAGAAGAATTTAAAAACATTTAGATTATAGTAAGTAGTGTTTTTATTTTTAAATAACTACTGGCTTTCCGAAAATTTTATAAAAATGGAAAATGGTGAAGAAGAGGACCCAAAGGAATATCGCTGGGAAACTGGCTATGAAAAAACTTGGTAAATATATATAGAAAACATTTTAGACATATTAAATCTAACCTTAAATTCTTCCAAATTTTTAATTTAAAGGGAGGCCATCAAGGAAGATGATGATGGTTTATTGGATGGTGCCATTGCCGAGCTTATACAAAAAGCCAAACGCAAGCGGCAACAACAAAAAACAATGCAAAATAAATTGGGTATGATGCGTCATATGTATTTAATATTAGACTGTTCGGAATCCATGTCTGTGCCAGACTTAAAACCTACTCGTTTATTATGTACTCTCAAGGTAGTTCCTATATGTGAAGCTGTAACAATTTCTTAGATATTTATTTTAATTTTGTTAAAGCTGTTGGAATTATTTATAGAAGAGTTTTTTGATCAAAATCCTATTAGTCAAATGGGTTTAATAGCGCTAAAAAGCAAACGAGCAGAAAAAATAACGGATCTGACGGGAACAGCAAAGCTTCATCTTAAAGCCTTAGAAGGGTAAGAGTTCTTATACATTTATAAACAAAGTATTGAACTTGCGTTATTTTTAGGTTGAAAAAAGTTAATCTAGCCGGCGAGCCCTCCTTACAAAACGGCTTAGATCTGGCTATGAAAACCTTAAAAGTTGTTCCTTCTCATGCATCTCGGGAAATACTAATAATTATGGGATCTCTTACCACTTGCGATCCAATTGATATTACGCAAACTATAGAATTGCTTAAACAAGAAGGCATAAGATGTTCGGTAATATCATTATCAGCGGAAATTCACGTTTGCCGGTATTTAACCAATCAAACGAATGGAACTTATGGTGCCGTGTTAGATGACAGCCATTACCGTGATCAATTGTTATCACATGTCGATCCCCCACCAGCGGCGCAGGTACAAGAAAATTCCCTTATCAAAATGGGCTTTCCTCATGCCAAACAGGACGAGGGTAAAGATCCACCTCTTTCTATGTGCATGTGCCACATAGATAATACTGAAGAGCCCAGTAAACTTACCTCGGTAGGTTTCCATTGTCCTCAATGCTTTAGTAAATACTGTGAGTTGCCCGTTGAATGTCAAACCTGTGGCCTGACTTTAGTTTCTGCTCCGCATTTAGCGCGTTCATACCATCACCTGTTTCCAATTCAACATTTTACCGAATTGATGTACAATGGCCAGGCAGCTGTTTGTTTTGCCTGCCAAAAGGCACTAACCGAAGCATCCGATAAAACAGTTTACCGTTGCGAGTCTTGTTCGCAAATTTATTGCATTGATTGTGATATTTTCATACATGAGACGTTGCACATTTGTGTAGGTTGTAACACTATACCAGGGGTGGCTTCTCAAGTCAATTCCAGAAAACCACAAGCACCACCGCCTAGTATGATGGCGGGTTCATCATTCGGTCAACGTTTTTAAAGTATTTTATCGTTTGATAAAATATTTTAAAATACTTAGAACTCCCAAAAAATTGAAATAAATCGAAATATTTGAAATTAATCGTAACTATTTTTGCCTTCAAAGTTTAGGTTTGTATAAAATATGTAGTAGAAGTTAGTTATTGTTGGGTTCTAAAAAATCAATTTTCATATTCATATTGTAACGTAACAGCTCTGCTGATGTCGAGAGTTTTTTCTCGAAAAAAAAAAACTTTCGGCTTGTGCAGCTGTTGCTGAGCTTACAATCTATGGACGAGTGTGACTCGGATCTTCCCGGGGTAAAGATTCACTTGATTTTTTAAATCCACTACAAAATAAAATACAGATATCCGCTATAACAAAAAGTATAAAATTTGAATTTGGAAATTTAAGGTTGTCCTCATAATTGATGTAATTTGACCTATATGGCCCTATCGTCGGAACCGTTATAGACAAAACCTGAAAGTTAGATAGAATGTCTACTGCTTTGTTCGGTATAATAATAAGTATAAATATTTAAAATTATAAATTACAGGGTGTCTTAATAGTTGATGTAATTGTATGTATATGAGCAAATGTTTGAATCGTTGGAAACAGACAGTTGCAACTTACAAATAATCTGTATGGCTAAGTCCTCTATAACAAGTGTTTAATTTAAAATTAAAGGGTGTCCCAATAGGTGATGTTATATGACATATATGCTATATTCGCTATAGAAACAAGTATAAAGTTTGAAATTAAGGGATGTCCCTTATATTTTGAACCCTTATAGATAAACTATTGGAATTTGAACAAAGCGAATATTATATTACATATGTATGTATGTATGTATGTATGTATGTATGTATGTATGTATGTATGTATGTATGTATGTATGTATGTATGTATGTATGTATGTATGTATGTATGTATGTATGTATATAATACAGTTTCCATTCTGTTTTTATCTTCTCCTGTAAAGTTACAATTATTTGAGTAAAAGCCTTTCTATTTAAGACCAACGATATGTATTTTATAAAATGAAGGCTTAGAATTGATTTTCACTTAAATACAGAAGTTCGAAGTTATATTCGAAATTTCGAACATTTTCGAAAATGAATATTTTTATGTTCTCGTATGAAGAGGCTTATTATTTTTTAATGTCAATGGTGATTTAAAATAGATTTTCTATTATATGGGCATTTTCACAGAAAGGTCCACCCTCACCGAAAAGTGAAACGTTAACCAACAGTTTTTTCTTTATTGTATTATTAAGGGGAAACATTCAAAATTAATTAAATTACAGAGTTCAAAGCTTTGCTTAGCTGCGTATAAGCCGAGATACTGGGCTGCAAAGTTCAAGTTCTCGTTTCGGTCAGTTTTGTTTGATTTCTAAGGTTACATATCTTCTCTTTACAACTTACATGTCTAAGCAGCATTATTATAACTTGCCAATAGCTAAAGGTAAGACTTTATCAGAGAGAAAGATTTTTAAATTTGATAACTTGGAAAATAAACTTATATTATTCGAAATCCTTCTAAAAAAGGTTTTATACAAAATTTCTTGCCCAATTCGCAGAGTTTTGCAATTTGGTAATCCAAGTAGGAATCCGCTTACGTTTTCTGTAACATCAGGCCTGCACATATATTTGCTTATATCTTCAAATCCTTAGGATCGATTGTTTTAATTTTTTTTACTGAATATAGTGGTACTTAATTAATTTGTAAATACATTTGTAAAAAACCTTTTTACAAATTTATTTTTAACTTTTTGTCATACAAATGCCACTTCACGCCATATTGGAAATGCTAATATCTCGAAAATTAAAAATTTTGTTTGATCAACAAAAGATAATTTAAAATTTTTGTATGAAAACGGAAATTAATATATAAATTTGTTTTTAAAATCTTTTTTTATTTTATTTAATTTTTGTACATATTTTGCTGGTATTTCTCCATGTGTAAGTCATTATTAAATGTGTTTAAAAGCCAAGTTCATTTACTAAGTTTTAATTGAATTGTGTAGCATAATAAAAAATTTAATTTTAATTTGCATTCAAAACACATTTCATACTGTGAGGGGGAGCGGGAGAATGAATTTTAATGATAGTTAAAAATACGTCCAATTAAAGCTTGAAATAAAGAGTGTTTAGTTGCTCTTTAAATAGTGATTTGCTCACTTTTAGTATAAAACAACAAATATTTTAAATAAAGTTTATAACATTAAAGTTAATAATATACTACGAAGTGTTGGCATAGCAAAAACATTTGCATATTAAAGTGGTTAATAACTGTGGGGATGTTAAAGACATCAAAAAGTAAATGCACATAAGAACAAATTATAATCAGTTTAATAAAAAAGTATAAGTAGGTTAAGTCTGGGTGGTAATTTTACCATCCCTGGACTAACCATGAAGTGAAAAGAGGTAGTCTTTTGCTGGGGCATAAAGATTACTTAAATTCCATTGTATCTCTCTTTGTAGAAGAGAAAACAAAATAACTACATTTTTTTAGCGACACAGGATTTTTAGGGTAGACTCGTAAACATGCCTTTTTTAATTTGTATGGGAAGCAACCCCTCTTCTATTCATCTGTATTTTTTTTCCTTAAAATATTTTTCCTTTAGATATACTTCTGTTGTGATAGTGCCTTTTTAGGTCTTAGAAAAACTTCAAGTTCTCTTTAGACTCGGGAATAAAATAGGTTGAATAGGGCAACATAAAATCTTTTCATGCCAGGTCAATAGTAGTTATCTAATCCTAAGCAATAGGAGGAGCTTTGGTTATCGGAAAAAGAATAGTTAGGTGTGAGCGAAGAAAGGGTATTGCCAATCATAACAAAACTTCATCATCTTCCCCGGGGCATTTTAATGTCTAGTTGACTTCTAACGCCAATGCTACCGGTGTACATGGAGACACAATTCCCCGTGAATTGTAGGGGCCTGATACTGGAAAAAACCTTCGTGGTCCGAAATACTGGTACCCCGGAAACCGGTAGTCCCACAAGGATTTCCTCAAATCTCGGTGACCGGCAATTGGTAAGGCCCTTTCGCGGGTAACATGTTGCACACTCAACAGAAGCACCGATAGCGTATCAGGAGTCTAGATAGTCTCCAACTCCTAAACAAGTGATATGATCATTGGCCCTGTCAGTCATTTTATGAAATTGATATTTTTGTCGCTATTCGCAACAAGGTCGTTGGCATTCGCATTGTTTTCACCCATTTGTAAGACTACCATCATGTTAAGGCAACACTCCAACCACTGACCTAAGTCTGTATTAAATCCTGTGCACTATGTCACACATCTCATCAAACAATCGTTCTTTTGCGCACTAGGTTCTGCAATCGTGTTAACCGTCGTCTTGGCAGTCGTTATGTGAATAATGTAGAAACGATCTACACTCTTTAGGCTATTATCGTTCAAGCCATTCGTCTGTGAACAAAGCCTTGAAAAGGTGATAGGTTTGGATTTGTTTTTCTTGAGCCTTCTTTAAGATTAAACGTGATGTGAATATAAGGTCAGGTTGGTGGTAGATCTAAGGATCTACCAGGTCTAAAGCACATTAAATTGAATCAATTATAACATTTAGTCTTTCACACAATACGCTCGCTAGAATCTTGTATGAAATGAGAATGAGACTAATGTCTGTATAATTCGCACATACGGTTTTATCTTCCTAATTTTTATTGGCTATTGTTGTTACAGTTATGATAATTCCTACAAATTAGTAACAAATAGTAGCTGGCAACTCAGTTAACTTAAAGGTTTTCTAATTGACGAGAGCCAAAAAATGCAAATAAGGTGTCACTACTGCTCACTACTGATCTACAAAAGTGCAGTCGGTGGGTTCTTCTATGAATTGTTGCGGTTCAAAGCTTTTGTTTATTTTTATGAGAGCTAGAAGCAAGTGCTCGCATATTATTTGTTGTATTATAAATTTCAAAATAATAATAAAATATACTCGTATTCTGTTTTATTCACATTTTGTACTGATTAATTGCTGTAGTAGTATTCAGTTGTCTTCGTAAAAGCCAAGTTAATTACAAGTCAATGTATAAATATAAAGGTGCCAAAACTATAAAGTTATCAAACAAAACTAACAAAACTTCTAAAGAAAAAATAATTTATTTCAAATTATAAAAAAATAACAAAAACAACAACTACAAATTTTTTAAAGTGTATTTTTTTAATTTTATTTAGACGGTGAGTTTGAAAACAAAGCTTTTGTTAAAATCTAATTTGAAACCTTATTTAAAAGTAAGGGTGCATTGGTTAACGATACCGATATACCGTCATAACCTCGGATTTGCCGATAATATCGGTAAAGGTGATATTTTTATTGTCAATAAGGTACTTTATAAATTTCGAAATTACAGCAAAGTAAAACTTAAAACTGAAATGTGGATGATGATCAAAGTGGTGGGGGTTAAAATTATCCTTAAAAGAGCCTACAAAGTCATTGAGCAAAACCCCTTAATAGTTATGTGACGCTAGTTAACAGTCTTCGAAAATTATAAGAAAACATGATAAATTTCGTATCATGTTTGTTATCGGCATCACTAAAATTAACGAAGACTGTGGCTGTTATTCTAAGCTTTAAAAAAAAAGGTAAAAATATTAAAAAATATGGAATTAAAATAATAAAGAAACATTTAGAAATAAACTTGACTATTCGTTAACGTATCAAACGCCAACTGTGAAAACAGCCACTGAACATAATATTATGTACATACATGTGACCAGATAGATACTTTAGCAAACACAACCGGAGGTGCCAAATCGTAAAATATTGGCAAGAATTTTGGGACAATATTGGAAAGTGGTCTTAATATTGAGGTAAATAAATTTTTAGAGTATACAGCCTTGCGATTTTTAGGGCGATTTATTCACCAAAGTAATGTTGGTATGCACGTTTACTGTGTCCAGTAAGAACTCGTCTTGAATCATGTCGATAACCCCTTTGTCAATTTCATAGAGCTCAGAAATTTCTATTGCTGCTTAATTGCTGTTTGCATACGCCTTCATAAGCATCAGTTGTTGCTTTAATTTGGGTGTTTTACGACTGTAACCTGGCGCTTCCTTATTACTCTTGATATTTTGTCACGCACTTTTCTTCTATGCACTTTTCTTCTATGTCGAGTATACACTGAAAGAAAAATTAGCATCCTGATGCCAATATAGGATACTTTTTTTCCGCAAAAATATCTCATTTCCAAAAGGAAGTGGAGAAAAGGCAGTGAAAGTAGGCAAATGGTATATTTTAAACACGGTTTCGCAACAGATGGCGGTGTTTTAAAATACATGATGACAAAATATGAAAAGTTCTTTAAGGAGGCACCTTTTATATTTTAAAGTAGGATATTTTAGACACTACTGTTTTCCAGTTACACGCCCCAATTCAGTTTGTATTTTGGTGGATTTTAGGCATTAGCACAGGGGTTACTCATGCAAAGTTCCAAGGCGCTATCTATTGCAGTAGGAACACGATAAAAAATTTTTCAATTTGTATGGAAGGTACCACGACCACTATTCCAATACAGTCTATCATTCTCTAAATTATGTATGTCAATATAGAGTTTACGGGTGCAAAACTTCAAGGCGCCAGCTATTACTGTTACCAAGCAACACGATGATAAATATTTACTTTGTATGGGAGGTGCCACGCCTACGTCGAATATCAAAAAAAAAAAAAAAATAAGTACTCTCTTTTACCAACCGCATTTCTAGTAACAAACTGTGAAAAATTCAGAAAGATCGGTTCACTGGTGCAGGCGGCTATAGCTTTCCGACAAACAAACAAACAAACATACAAGCAAACAAACATACAAACAAACACATTTTGTGCTTTATATATATAGAAGATTTATAGATAGATATATAGATAGATAGATGTAGACTAAGCCTAAAATACTTAAACTTGATTATTTATGTTAATTTCTAGGCGACATTTAAATTATTTATTTATTTTATATACATATTTATTTATAATTTTGTTGGTGTGTCAAATGTAAATCGCAGTTAATTTGCTTGAGTAATGAATGACAAAAGTGGTCATAAATTATTATAATTATTTTTTAATTTAACCGGTTTTTTTTCAAGAATTTTTCCTTCACTCAATAACATGCCGTTAATATAAATAAACTTACGAGGGTTAGTGAGGGTTAGTCTTCACACAAATATAGAAAATTATTTTTTTTTTGTAGATTTTCTTTTTCTTTCCAGCTCGATTCTCTAACTTATTAATGAATATAGTCATGAGTCCTCTATCAGCTAGTGTTACTTATACATCGATATATAACTTACGCTAAAGATAGATGC
This sequence comes from Phasia obesa, assembly GCA_949628195.1. NCBI lineage: Eukaryota > Metazoa > Arthropoda > Insecta > Diptera > Tachinidae > Phasia > Phasia obesa. Next base: position 141,965,461 of record OX451217.1, read on the forward strand.
CTTGTGGCCCTCAGACTCACAGATGAGTAAGGAGGTTGATACTTACGAATCGACAAGGTGACGAACAAATCGCCCTAATCACAGAAAAAAATCTTTGCTCTAATTATAGATTTTAATTATAGGTCGATTATGGATGGCAACCCAATCTCAGTTGGGTTGTCAGTTGCCGAAATTGTATTACGTATGGCAACTGGCAACTAAATCTTGTTAATTTTAGTTGCCAAAAGGGCAACCATAAATTTGTGGTTGCTGTTGATTTTTTTCCACAGATTATAAAGTAAAAACGGCACTAAAACTGAAAAGTAAGTTTATTTTTTTTATCTCATACAGACAACTTAAGTATCATGGTCCCCTTTCTGCGTTGCTCACGTAATTCCACACTTAGTATCTGCACTGCAACAAAGGAATAACGATGATACGGATTTTTATAGACACATATTTTATAACCAGCTTTTCAACTTTTGATGAAAATGGTCGAAAAATAGGTGCTGGTGTACGAAAGGCTTCATGCTCAAGAGGGGGTTGAAATTTACAGGAAGATCTTTAGGTGGATGAGTAGTATTATATGTTTTCTTTTTAGATTTATCGCCTTGTCTGGAACATGGTGATAAACTTAAGCAATAAATTTTTAAAAATATTGGTTATTAATTTCAAAATTAATTTTTTGTTTGTTTTCTTCGTTATTTATTAAAAACTATTTGATTGGTTATATTTATTTCCAGTTGCTAGACTGAAAAAAGTTGCCTTAAATAATACCAATTTGTTGCCCAGTTGCGTTGCCTTTTGACAACGCAACTAAATTTTGGTTGCTATCCATAATCGACCTATTAGTTTCAGATAAAAATTTAACTAAATTGTTAATTAATTTAATTATATATATAATCTATAGTATATAATTGGAAGATTTTTTTGTTTTTTCTAAGTTAAGAATATAATTGCTTTAATTAAAAATGTAATTAAAATTATATCCGAAACTAATTAAATCCATTAGTTGGTGGGTGCAAATATCTTTTTCTGTAAAGGTGGGGTAGAGGAATCCATTGTAGCAACGCATTTCAACACTATGTATACTAAATGTAAATATAAACAAATTTACAAAACATTTGAAAATTTTAAGGAAACTGCAGCAACAATTATAATAATTAACACAAGCTAATTAATCAAAATTTAAATCATTTCAAAAATATCACATATTAAGTGTTAGTTAAACATCCATAAATGCACCAGATTTATTTCCTTAAAAATTTAGGTTTTTGTTTTCATTAAATGTACATTTTGTTAGTTTTTGTCAGATTTCAAGCCACACTGATGGCAGTTAAAATTAAAATAATTTAAATTGTGTGTTTTTTTTTGTTGCTAATGTTGTCTATGTTTTACAGCGGGTGCCAGATGGCAGGCAGTACTCAGTCTAATTTGGTAGACTTGCAAATTCTTTTCGTCATCATAAATTTTAATTAGCAGTTATATGAGGCTTGGAAAACAATTCTATGCTAAAAATAATTTTTATTATCACATGCATGTACATACGAATATGTTAAAATAATGCAAGAGATGAGGAAATATCGTCATAAAAAAGCTGCAATAAAGTAAGAAGCTGTAAAAATGATAAAGGGTTTTGAGATGTAATGTTTGTGAGATGTGATTGAAATTATCACATATTCACAAATAAATTGTAACAACGATTAATTTAGTAAGCTTTAAAGCAGTTTTCTGTCATTTAGCAAAACGCAACGCAATGCCCGCAACGGTGTAGATGGCTACTCGAACCTCTTCAACCCTACTGAACAATCAGATTCCTTGCAAACCTCGTGTGAAGGTTGAAATAATACTAAACAAGTAATACTAAACAATATTATGCACATTGGGTTAAACGATAGCCAATACAGGGATTAAAGCTTTATCTATACATATAATATAGTAACTCATTTCCTTCTGTCTGTCTACTTTTCTTTTGCATTCGCTTCACGGATGGATGGATGGAGGTACCTAGTATCCTGATTGAAATATAGGATACTTTTTTTGCGCAAAAATATCTTATTTCCAAAAGAAAGTGGAGAGAAAGCAGTGAAAGTACACAGTTATTTTAGTAGTAAAGTAAATACATAAACCATAACTGAAGCACGAACCACTAACAGATGGCGCTGGATTACTTTCAAAGCAAAATCGAACAAAATATTGCAACGACGCTCAAGAAGTGGCGGGCACAGCTAGTCTATACATACATTAAAACTGTAACAGAACCATTTCATTACATGAAATATTTTTTGAAAAATTTGTTGCTAGTGCAGTTAGTAATCGAAATGGAATACAAACAGCAATTTTTATAAATTTTATTTGCCTGTCTTTGTTCTTATCACGTAATTTAAAGAACTACATAGCTACGACCGCCACGCCGCAATCGTCCTGACAATATTTTGTTTGATTTTGCTTTGAAAGTATTCCACATAGAATTTTAAGACTCTTACTTTTATAGTACTTCAGTTATGGTTTATGTATTTACTTTATAGAGAGGTACCCAGCCCTAGGTAATTAGTCGGGAAAAAAGGCTTTATAAACATTTTAATTCATTTTAATCAAATCAAATTCAAATTTATATATACATAATTCTAAAATTTATATAAAATTCTAAAATTTTTGTAGAGTTCTGTAAATAGTATTGAAAATAAAAGGTGCTGTCAAGTTTGCAGTAACTTTAAATCGGTATGATTGCATACTTTCACTACTTTTGCTCTATTTTATCTTGGAAATAAGAAATTTTTGCGGAAAAAAATATCATATATTTGAACCAAGATACCAAGGTACCTTCTTACAAAATTTTATTAAAATTCATCCAGTAGTTTTTGCGTGATGCGAACACAAACAGACAAACAAAATTGATGTACTTTCTGTACCAGCAACAAAATTTTCAAAAATTGTTACAGTTTAATTATAAGTACAGATACACTACGTAAATTTAAAATGGTGCCTATTTCGGTACAAAAAAAAAAAAAAATAAATAAAAAATCGTTAAATCGTGTCAATATCGAAACACCCTGTACATATTTAAAGTGTTTGCCTATTACGGTGCAATTAATACAGCAATAATACTTCCATTCTCAAATGCTTTGACGAGGTTCACTCGGGGAAAATAGGGGCACCAGACGCTAGGGTTCCTAGAGTCTAAATCTGGAAGAAAAGGTCTGTGTGTTAAAACATACGGGTCCTCTTCGAGGCCCGACCAGTGCCCAAAGGACTGGTACCACGGGAATCGGTAGCCCCACAGAGAGCCTATCCTCTCTGTGACCGGTTGTTAGTGAGGTCCCCTTCGGGGGTACACGTGGTGGTTGTGGTTTGAGATCGATTTATATAGTTATGGTGCAAGGTCGATCAAGTGTGCTGTTGCACTCTCAACAGACGGAGTTTGGATAGTCTCCAAACCCCTAAGCAAGGGGCTATAATATGGATTGCGATTGGTGGCAGTCGTAAAGTGTTGTTATACTACACAATGGCGGCGCTAGTCTACGCTTAAATTTCACTCGGTGGTAAGACCATCGTCGGGTGAGGGCCAACACGGCCAGGTACTGAAGTTAATCTGTATCAGGAATCACTATCGGAGCACCCTATAATTTTTAGTAATAGTTGTTATAGCGGCCAAAGTAATAGTCCTTCACTGAATATTTTAATAGTCTAGGTATTATGGTTCAAAAATAAAAAATCATGACATTATCGAGATCATCTTTCATTTTTAGTTTTGTTTTTTATACTTCTGAATATAACGAACATGGCTTTAAATATTCTATGAATATTTCCTGTGACTGCATATTACGGATTAGAATTTAAAGCCATGTACCTGAAAATCACGACACAAACGGAACACCCTTTATTTTTTATACTTGTTAATAAAGCTAACTTATTTTTAAATACTCTGTATAGATTTTAAGTGTCTGCCTATTACGGCTAGAAAAATAAGGTGATATATAAGGTGATAATAAAGTAACTATCGGAACACCCTTTACTTTTTAGTACTTTTTGTTATAACGGCCGCAGTTTCTACAGCTGCATCCCAAATAGTTTTGTGATAGAGTGTGCACATAACATAACCTATTCCACACTAATAAGGGACTCGAAATTTGAATGGCCAAATGGTTCGGTCCCCGATAAAAACATGGCTGGAGCAAATTCAAACAATTCGTCTGCCCTCTCATTACCAAGTAGTCTATAATGTCCCTAAATTTGGTACAAGATATCTTTTTTTCTTACGGAACAAGGTTGGAGAGTATGAAAACATTCTAGAACTATCTCAGATGTAAAAGTCTATGATGAAATGACAGGAAATTTTTGTCCCTACAAGGCCAATATTAATGTTGGCACAAATATTTGCTTTGAAAATAGTGGGCTTATTATCCGTTGCTACATTTATTTTCGTGTTTGGTTGATACTTTTTGCTTCCCACCTCAGTTGACCAGTTTAGACTTGGACTGGCAACCTTTGAGCCTCCATCTGCTCAAACATCACTAACAGAAATAATAATAACCTCATCTCTATTTAGTGTAATGTTAGTTGGCATATCATTTAAAATATTTCGTACTTTTATCTATCTCTGTTAAGTATCCTTTTTAATTAAAAATTTTAAACATTATTGGGTGCTTGATTGGGTGACTGATTGTTAACAATAAAACTAAAACACAAAATCATGATTTTTGTTTTCACATTTATTTATTTATTTATTTAACCAAATTTCTGTTGGGCTATTTATGTATTTGTCATAATTTAGGCCATGCACATATGTTATTTATGTAACTATGCCTCATTTCGAGTAGAATCTAAACCAGTGATGGTGAACCTTTTTGTTTAGTGGTTTTAAATGTTGGCTTAATTTGAAATACAACCTCAAGAGGTAAAACCTCTTCTACAGCACTATAATAAAAAATTTATAGTTATATTAATTTTAAAATTTATTTGATCTATTTTAAAAAATAAAGAATGCGCTGAAGACGGATAAAGCGATCCAGAAAATAGATGTTTTAATTTCGATGATAAGGCACCAACAATTCATTGTAAGTGCCAGCACTAAAAGTGGTTTTACACGACGTGTATTTGTCATATGACTTGCCACTTTTCCATGTGTAAATTCTAAATACGTCGTGTGAACCCTTTCAAACATAACATGTGTATTTTCCATGTGTTTAATACATATGACATTTTTCATTTAGAACGTGTTCTATTTTGATGTGACAAAGCATCTGATGTGACAAAGCAACTTGATATTTTGCTATTTTAGGTTTTTTGTGGTACCAAAAGCACTAAAAGCGTGGCAAAAGCACTACGTTTGCATCTTTGCATCAGCTGTGGTTGGCAATACAAAACTGTGTGGCGGAAAAATTATATATTATAGGTTATGTCAGATGTAATTACACATGTACGTTTGAAAGCAAAAATTATAAACCGTATGTAAAATGATTATTTTGACAAACACATGAAATTACTTATGGGTTATCAAACTGACAAGTCATATGACAAACACACGTCGTGTAAAACCACTTTAAATGTTTAGCCTGTCATACTACCATATATAGTACTTTTTCGTTTTTATATGTTTCTGATTACTTAATTACCTGATCTGATACGCGTCTAGTATAAGTTTGAACACGCTAGAGTTTTTGCGCTGTCCGTAGTCAATTTTTTGCGAGAAAGGTTTTTTAGTGCGTTCAAAGAATGAGTGACATCAATTTCGAACAACGTTGTACTATCAACTTCTCCTTCAGACGTGGACACAGTGCAACAGAAACATTTGGAAAACTGCGTCAGGCCTATGGAGACAGTGTTTTTTTCGAGAGCCCAGGTTTTTAGGTATTTAAGGCATTTTCAGAGGGAAGGCATTCAACTTTAGACGAAGGGGTTCATCTTCAAGAAACGATGAAAATGTTATTGGCAGAATCCGCGACCTTGTGCGTTCAGATCGTCGTTTGACAGTCCGAATGCTTCGTGAAGAGTTAAATTTGACTTACACAACAGTTCATCAAATTTTTACCAATGAATTGGGAATGTGAAAAATTTGTGCAAAAATGGTTCCAAAAAATCTTTCACAAGAGCAAATGGACACTAGTTTTAGGCCAGTAAAAACATTCTTGTGGCTCCTTAGCCTCCCTATTCACTCGACTTGAGTCCATTTGATTTCTTTATGATATTAAAAAAAAATAAACTGTTTATTAGTTAATTTACATACCTCATATGTCGGAACTGATTTAATTTTAACAATATTTGCTTTTTCATTCTCTATATTTTTTAATATCTTTTAATATCTGATCGATGGGTCGTAGGTTCGCCATTCCTATAATAAACAAACGTTGATTGTTGCTGTCAATTTTTGATTTGAAAATTTTTTTCTGCATGGTTTTGGGTGACAAACCAACCGCTGGACAGTAATTGAAGTATAAAATTGCTTATACAAACTAAATTTGTGGTTATTTTTCATACTAAAATAATAACAATCAATTTCAGTTTATTTTGTATAAAAGTTATAAATTGAAAAGTAAATGGGTTAAATACTAGTTGAAATAAAAAAAAAATTAATAAGTATTTTAAAGTGGCAGAACTTTAAATATAATTTTCTGTTGAATAATTGCCAAAAATAATTTTTTATTAATAATTTAAGATTAATAAAAATGTTGCTGTATAAAACACAAAACGATGTTAACAAAGTTTTATATACACTGATAGAGAACCCGTCACAACGCTGATGTAATTTGTCATCAATACTGTGACAAGTATCTTCGATTTTGACGCCATGACGCTTGTCGTTCTTGAGAGGTTAACACCTTTACACTATTTGGTAATTTTGTGAGCAATGGCAATCATCACAATTCTGTCATTATTGCAATGACAAATAGATATCAATTTAATGACAATTTGTCATCAGTGTAATAAATATTTAATAATCATTAAAAGTATTGTTTTCATTTTTTACGAGTAATAACACTCAGGCAGTAATTGCCTACTACTATTGCGTTACCTTCTTTCGAAACTGATATAGTAGAGATAAAGTTAAGTAAGTTTAACTTTTTATAATAGGGTGATCCATTTCGAGGTTCCCTACCTTTTTAAAGAAAAAAAAAAAACACAGAAAATTCAAATTTAATGGAACATTCTTTCTTTTTGAAGATTATGTCTTTCAAATGTTGGCCGTTGCTACGTCGCAGATGGTCCATCCGTTGAGTCAAATTTTCGATGACTCGTTCGAGCATTTCGACTGGTAACTGGCGAATGATACGCATGATATTTTCCTCCAAGGCCTGAATCGAAGCGGGTTTGACCGCATAAACTTAAGACTTTACATATCCCAACAGGAAAAAGTCTAACGGTGTGATATTACACGGTATCAACCGGTACAAAACGTGAAATTATGTGCTCACCGAAATGTACTCTCAATAAATCGATTGATTGATGCTATGTGTGGGAAGTGGCGCCGCTTTCTGAAACCAAATGTCGCCGAGGTCACGAGCTTCAATTTCAAGCATCAAATAATCGGTTATCATGGCACGATAACGGTCTCCATTGACGGTTACGTTCACACCGGCATCATTTTTAAAGAAATATGGACCGATCCACTGGCCCACAAACCAGCTATTGAATCTCTTCAGGTTACTCTTCGACCCAAATGCGGCAATTTCGTTTGTTTACATACCCATTGAGCCAAAAATGGGCCTAATCGCTAAACAAAATTTGCCTCAAAAACGTCGGATTTTCTTGGAACTTTTCAAGAGCCCATATAGCAAAGCGATTCGTGCGTAAATCTTTCCATTATGAAATGCCAAACAATAGTAAACAAAAAAAAAAAAAAAACGTGACAGCATGACACGACTCACAAGTGATCTGTCAAAAAAGGCTATTGAAAAAGTATCTCTACTTGAATCACCCTTCACCTGCAGCGCCTCTGGTGTTAGTAAGGGAATTAATTTGAGCCTTTTATAACCATTTTATTAATTATTTTTCTTCGCCGACGGTTTATTGCTATTGGTAGATACCGAAGAAGAAGGATGCGCCTCTGGTGTTAAATAGCTAAATTAATTTGAGTCTAATTATTTTACTTCGTTATTGCTATTGGTTGTTCGATTTTGTTCTTTATTGGAATCAGGATACTAAGGTACCTCCTCACAAGATTTTGTTAAAATCCATTTAGTAGTTTTTACGTGATGCGAACACAGACAGAAAGACAGACAGACAGACATGAAATGAGTTGCTGTTTTATTATATGTATATAGATGAGAAGGTCATCCCTGAAACATAGGTCTATTTTAAGGGCATTCAGTAATTTAAAGAAATTGTACTGCGTCAATGCATTTCTACGGACTTATTGACCTTCTACCATTTAGCGTAGGTAGGATCCATACTTGACAGTATTATCTGGAAGAGTGGAACGGTGTTTACCAAAACGTTTGACGATTCATTTTACTTATGAGATTGTGCGAAACGCGCTGCCACGTAGTTTTTTTTTTATAAATTTAAACAATTTAATTAGGCAAACTGTGAAACATTTTTGAAAATAGTTGTACATCCACATTATTTCCCCTTTTCTTTTATGACGTTTTAATTTGCTCAATTATTTCTAACTAATGCAATTAAATTGATTTTGTTAACACAAGTATTTGTTTGTTATTAAATCAAATGTGTCGAATAAATTAATTCTGAGTAAAACCACAAAATGGTAGAAAAACGATTCGAATCACAATACATTAATATTAATATTTATATTTATTTCATATTTAATTAGTTTAAATTTGTAACAAATTTAATATCTAAACCGCAAATAGTTATGGGGCATTGCCACAGGTTTAAACTTGAAAAATGTTAAAAAGATTTTGTGAATGTTCACAGCCACTCCCTGGTTTGCTAAAAGTTCAAATATTAACAACAATTTATACATGCCATCGGTTAAAGCAGAAATCGTGAAATATTTGGAGAGAAAGAATTTTCTTTTATCACGAAGAACAAAATAGCTTCAATTTATTGTGCGTCATGGCAGTCGGCTGGCAGGTAAAGTTTTTATGGTTCCCGCAACTGAGTGTACTGCGAGTAGCAGTGTTTGAAAATAGACAAAACGTTTTACAAACATTTTACGCAAATCTAATTGTTTTCTTTTTGAATGACAAAGAGCACACAAAAACAATTGTCTTATCTGATTACATTGATATACGATTACAATTGCGTACGTAAAAAAGTGGAGACGTATTTTTTGAGTGATTGAATTAGTTCGTTCGATTTTCGAATGCCGATTTTGCTTATGATTTATTTTCTTAAATGGCATATTATCCTTTTTTCTTATACTCTTGCAGTCTGAATAAGCAACAATAAAAATAAAAGCTCTCTTTCGATATCTCTCAATAATATAATTTATACACCGCTTTGATACATTCTCTCTATTATATTGAGGAAATCATGTAGCAAACCTTTTCTTCTCCAAACGTTTTTATCACATTGTTATCTTTTCTATTTAAATATGTATGTTTAAATAAATGTACAGTTTGGCACAATTTTTTTTGCATTGTTTCAGTTTTCTTTCAGTGGGTGAAACAAAAACCAAAATGAAATCAAACTAAAGTTTTCATTTTGTTTTTTTTTGTGAGTAAAAGAAAACGAAAGCAATCGTTTAGTTTTGTTTATTTTCGTACTCTGGTCAATAGTTTGACTTATAACTTTTCGTGGTAGGCTTCTAATTAGACCTTGATACTGGCTAAATTCAGTCGACCGAACTCTGGATATCTGTCTACATCTAGTTTTAACATAGACTTACATATCTGCGCTTATGGAACTCTGGGTGGGAGAACAATTTTAGGAATTTTATTTTAATAAAATCAAACAAGACAATGAGATTCCGACAGGGATGGACAAAGAACTCTTGCAAGAGGTAAAGAAGTTATTCTTGTTTTTATTGACCGGAAGAGATGGACCCAAATACCTTTCAAGAGACGGCAATAGTCTCTCGCCTCGAAGTCCAGAAAGTTTCATAGATATAATCAAAAAACATTAAGCTAAATAACTGCGTTAGTGCCAGGTCATGGAAACTTAAAGTATTATCTGGCCAATATAAAAAACAAAGAAGATGACACTTGCTGAGTATGCCTGAAAGAGGCTGAGACAGTATTGCACATTATGTGTGTCTAGCTAGGATGAGGACGACAATCAGACACTTATTTAATATATGTAGATGCCTTAGGTCATCTAAGCCTTAAACAAATGCTAGCAGTTACAAGAGATTCTGTGTTAAGTAAGAAAGACGAGGATTATCACTCAACAGTGAAATCATTAAAAGTGAAAGCACGAGGCTCGACGAAAGTTAGGAAGTCGCAAATTACAAATCAGGCACTGAAAGAATCGAAGGCGGTGATATACGGTCAATGCCAGTAAATATAGCGTTAAAACGGTTGAAACATGTTAATCCCTCTGGCACGTTACATCCTAAATGATCGTGATTACATTTGACTAAGAAGGAGGATATTGCCTATTTGGATGAACACCAGAGAGACGAATGCAAATAAAAACAGCAGTAACAATACAATAATTTTAATTTAATACAAAAAAAAAAAAACAAAACAAAACAAAATTACAACTTATGCTTCAATGATTTCAGGTTTTAATTAAAAACAGAATTTACAAATAAAAAACCGAAATTAAACAAATAATATGTGAAAAAGCAATATTTTGGGTTTAGGTATGGAGTTTGTAACAAAAATAAAATATCATTAAATATAATTTTATTTATTAAAACCAATTAAATATGAAATAAATATAAACATTAATGGTTAATGTATTGTGTTTTGAATCGTTTTGCTACCTACCATCTTGTGGTTTTATTTAGAATTAATTTATTTGATACATATGATTTAATAATAAACAAACACTTGTGTTAACAAATTCAGGTTGTTTTGCATTTGTTATTAAAAGAGGAAAAAAAAAGATACTGAAGATAATTGAGTTAATTAAAACGTCATAAGGAAAATAATGTGGATGTACAATTATTTAAAAAAATTTTCACAGTTTGGATAATAAAATTATTTAAATTTATAAAAAAAAAATAAAACTACGAGGAACCTTATTTTGCAAGAACTATCAAGTAAAATTCATTAAAAAACGAGTTGACAAACACCACTCCACTCTTCCAGAGAATACTATCAAGTTTGAATCAAATTTACACTACGAGGGAAAGTGAAAAAGTCTTTAAAAATTCTTAGAAATACAAACAATCTAATTTTTGTAAGCTCTCCATAAAGTAACATTTCTAAAAACCCTTTTTTTCAGAAATGATTTCTCATTAGCATATTTTCTGCCAAGTCTTATTTTTATACACAATAAACACACACTCTGTCAATTAACTATAGGACTTTTGATATTCCTAAGTTGTGCCTTCCTAATGTTGTAACATTACTCTCTTTTTTGAAACCTATTATCCCATGTTTTTTTTCAGACTTGTTGTAAAACAATAAAAACATACATAAATTAATAAAAATTATCATCAATTTCCTCCTACTCTTCCATCACAGCTGTTCTCAGCTCATCCAGTGTATTAAATGCCTTTTTCCTTTATAAACGTGTCAGCCGATAGTCCCCAACTCTTCTCAAAGGGATAGATATCCGATAATCATGCAGACAAATCTAGAAGTTCACTGTTATGATTCATGAAGAATTCACGAGTTTGAATGAGCGTGTTTTTCTGTTGGCTCACCATATTATTTATACTGACATTGTGGCCGAAATGACAGAACACTACATTTCAGAACATTAATTGAATGTCTACTGCTAATTTTAGTTGCAAATGCACCTACAAAATCTGACAGATTTTTTTCACACACTATCATACAAAAAAGATTTTGCAACTCTGACCTCATGGAAAAAAATATTTTATGTCTTTTTTTAAAAGATTATCAAGTTGTACAGACCTGTCAAAAAGTCTGTCACAGACATACAATTCTAATCCACACTATCATACTTTTTTTAGCACACATGTGTGTTTTTAGATAGCTGGTATGACTGAGTGTGATAGTAAATCATTAAAAAGGCTTGTCAGAAGCAAGGCATATTAATCAGGTAGTCTCACTACGGAGGGGAAATATTAAGGCGAAAATTTTACATTTTTTATATGAAGTTTGACAGATCAACTTCCATTTAAGGGGAAAAATTGTAAGTTTAACTTTCAAAATCCATATAAAATAATTTTCGCGTTAACATTTTCCCTCCGTAGTGAGGTTACCTGATTAATATGCCTTAGTAAGGAGTGAGAAATTGTTTTAATTGCAAATTCGATGAATTATTAGAACCAGCATAGGTTAAACATAACAAAAACTTGATACAAGATTTCAAATTGAGTGCTTCGATAGACCGATGGTTAGCGCGATAGTCATCAGTCTGGGGGTTGCGGATTTGATTCCTGCTAAAGATTCTGGGTGTTTTCTGCAGACAAGCAAAATGCTTCACACGTAGTGTTGTCTTAAAAAATATATAGGTTACAAGTCTGCCAAATATGACCTGTTAATAAAAAATTAAATCTTAGTCTACGACTAAAAATGGAAATATTTTACTGCGTTAGCATAATTTTAAGCAACAAGTTAGGTCTATCAGAAGGGCAAACGTATGCCATTTCGGGCATGTAGTCAGGTGGCTTGGTGTATTATCTACCACTTTTTCAAACACTTGTGTATTTGAACGAAGGATTATTAAGATTCGATATATAGCAATAAAGCCCTCGTAACTGTTTTATTACTTCAATTGTTCTCGTTTAAAATATTTATTTGTTACAGTTAATGTTGTATCTCACTGCATAACAAAATTGTTAATTACAATTTTTATGTTTCAAACATTGTGTTGAATACTTTCGCTTCAAATTCAAATTACAAAAATATTTACCTTCTATACAATACTCACATTCCCATTCCCACAACCTTAACCTTGTTTGCCTTGATTCAAATCAAATGACTAATGAAATTAAAAATTATTAACTACAATTACGAGTATAATAAGAAACACAAAGTTTTATAAATGATAAAAGAAAAAATCCCTGAACATTTTAAACAAGTAAAAGTACTCGTATGTGAATTAGAAACCAGTTGAGAATAAACCACATCTACAATTCAATAATAAATATCGGGAAGTCTTTTTTAATCCAATATGTAATGAATAAATAAATAAATAAATAATGGTTAAGGTTATTTGTACTTAAGATTTTTGTTAATGTGTAGTGATTATAAATGAAGTAGTTAACAACGCGTTGTGTTTTCATACACGATAACAAATAATCAAGGCGAATTCATACCAGGTGTGAGCAGTACTACGACAAAACAACAACTTTGACATACTACTAGCAGATATAAAACAATTTATTTTTGACAAGACATTAGCACAAAAAAAAAATAAAACTAGGCTATCGCCTCTACCTGGTCTGAATTCGACTTGCAAAATTTTTTGCTGAAATTTTATCGGAGATTTTTTGCTAAAAAATTATCGAAAATTTTTTGCTAAAATTTTATCGAAATTTTTTTTTTTAATTTATTGTAAATTTTTATTTTTTAAGTTTATCGAAAATTTTTTGTTAAAATTATATCGCAAATTTTTTGTAATTATTTTATTGAAAATTTTTGGTAAAAATGTTATCGAAAATTTTTTATAAATATTTTATCGCAAATTTTTGGTAAGAATTTCTTCGAAAATTTTTTGTAAAAAATTTATTGCAAATTTTTTGTAATAATTTTATCGAAAATTTTTTATAAAATTTTATGGAAAAATTTTTGTAAAATTTTCGATAAATGCCTTTTGAATGCTCCTAGTTCCCAGTGGGCTCCTGTAGGTCTGTCGGCTACCTCTGGGTGTGTTGCTTTCTATAAAGGCCTTTAATACAAATCAAAGCAGAAAAACCCTATCAACCTAAAAACAAACAAAAATCGCCCCTCGCAGGAGGTTATTGATCCCCCAAGATCTGTATGCACTCCATGTGATCTACTGGTCGTGGTCTATTATTTATTTAACAAAAAAAGCAAGAGAGAATTATTACAACCGAAAAAAAAAACAACGTAAAAAATAGGTGCGTATTGCTTTTTGCTCACAGCCTCGAATGAAATGGTCTGATGTTGCTGAATTCCATTAGCGAAATTTTCGAAACTATGCCTGGCAGATTGGTGGGCTTAAATTTTTTTATATCTCTTCTGGTGCCTTGGCAAAGTTGATTTTAACTAGAACACAGACAGACACCGCTTAGTCAACTTCCCTATGTATAAGGATCCAGAATATATATATATTAATTGGGGTCGGAAATGAATATTGTAGAAATTTCATCACAGAATGACAAACTTATATATACCCTTTCCCATACCATGGTGAAGCGTATAAAAATGATCAAGAAGAAACATGCCATAAAAACAAAAAAAAAAAAAAAATTTCAGAAAAGACAAATTGCAAAGTGCTATAACCGTGCGTTCCGAATCTTCCTTCACCATAGTTATTTAGTTATTTAAAAATTTTCAATATCATTGAGTATGAAATGAACATTTAAATTAATAAAATGATCTCGAGAATTTTTTTTGGATTCTTTGATGAAATGAAAATTTTTTGGTAAATTTATAATTTTTTGACGATTTATATATTTGTACTTTTGTAAACAAGAAATTTTTGTTAATTTTCGGTTTATATTCTTATATTTTTCAACTTTATAGGTACAATTATATTATATACAACCTTGTTCTGTAAACCGAACCCGAACATTTCTGCATTCAAAACGAATTCACTTTTCTTAGTGTTCCGTTAATCGAAATCATGTTATTTTTTTACTCGTTTTACTTTCGAGTGTGTTAACCTTGTCGAAAGTAAATCAAGTAAATTTTTATTTGTTTCATAAAATATTTATTTATTTAATATTTCTCTTCCACTTTTGAATTGTGCAGAAATATAGTTAAAAAAATTCAATGAATAGCCTTAATAATTTAATGTTTTATGTTTGAATAACAGTTTTTTTTTGCAATGACCATTAATCAATCGTATGTTTTTTAGATCAATATATGTATGTTTCATTTCTGTTGGTTATTGCTGGTTATTTCTGGTTGCAGCAAGGTGTCTTTAGTTAAAAGGCCTAAATACATTTGATACCAAAACAAAAGTGTTTCCATACATACATTTTGTAAGCAAACAAAAAATATCGCTTTGTGGCTGACCATAAGAAAATAAAACAAATAATTTGGCATTAGCTGTATAAAATAAGTCTTTGTTTGGATTCCAATTCCAACTAATTCTGTTTCCAGTAAAATCCAGCAAATCCAGTAAAATCCAGAATAGTGAATGGTTTAAAAATGTTACTCTTCAATATAATTTTTTTTAAATAAAATAGGCGAACGGTAAATCGTAAAAACTAGTAAGTCAGCTAAAATGATAAGGGATGTAGCGCGTTGTTGATCGCGCAAATAGAAAGGGACCCAAGGTTTAAAGGAAGATAAGGTTACAGAAGAGCTGTTTAAATTTTACCATTTTTTCAAAGCCTTGTACGAGTGTAAATGCTGTTAACATACCTGTTATGACCCCGAAATTACCGATTAAAAAAAATTTGTGGTAATCAAACTACACACAGAAATAATTTTGGGGTGGGTCTGGGTCAACTTCCATTCGTTTTCTCAATAAATTTTACCCGATAAAAAAAATTGGTTAACCCTTTAAAGCGGCTCACTATAAGACTTCAAAGTTTTCGAAAAATTTTGAAAAATGCTAAGATTTTTTTCTGTACTCGACTTCGACTTCGTGTCGAAAATTTTGTTTTCTGCATTTAATTCGAGTACAGGGCAGGATCCGGGACCACTCCTATTCGATTCTCCAATAAATTTTACCTTGATTTAAAAAAAATTTCAACCTTTTTCTGTGCACGGTCACACATATTATATATATTTTTAAAACTAATAAATAAAATAGTTACAGTTTTTCTTTTGACAACTTGTAAATTCTAAGAAAGAAAATATATACGTATGTAAATATATACATATGTAAATTATACTTTTATTTAAATTTCAACATTTGTTGAATTAAAAAAAAAACACACGAGTTGTTGATTTGAACTGTTGATTACCCTGAAAATAGGCTGGGCAATACTAAGTACCTCAATACCCTTACGACTCTAATTAATATACATACATAAATAAAGATAAACCAGTTTCTTATTATTATTATGTTTTCGTTTTTTAATTAATTTTTCCAAAAAAAAAAAAAAAATTATCTATTTAACATTTGGGTCATTCCATGTCAAATCAACAAGGCACTCATATTGACTACTGCAGATTTCGTTGTAATTTTTTTTTATTTTTATTCCACGGCTCCATGAACACAAATATAATTAAAAAAAATTCTATCTCTTACAGTTTTTAACTATAATTTATAAATTTTATAATTAAGTTTTTAAGCTTTTTTATAAAAATGTTTTTTTTTTTTATAAAAATGTTTACAATTTCTTTTTTTTTTGTAGCGAAATATTGAATATAAAAACAAAAAGAAATTGAAAACATTTTTATAAAAAAGACCTAGAGCTTATAAACTTAATTATAAAATTAGTAAAAAGGTCAAAAACACAATAATTGTTTTATAATTTAAAAATATATCGCTTTTTGCATATGCACTCGAGTCTGAAATAAATACTAATTCCAGTTCTATAAGGTTTGTTCAGTAAAAGCGAATTTTAAAAAGGATTCAATAAGCTTGACTTTGATACCATTCATAAAAAACTTTTGAAAAATATATTTATTAATTTAAAAAAATTAAAACAAGTAAGAGTGCACCATAGTAATGCTAGATATTGTGTTACCCTCGTATGTGTCTTTGAAATTTATTTTTTTAATTTTTTGCTAAAATTTTTTTGCAACGTTTTTCTTTTTACTTTTTTGTAAAAATATATTTTAAAAATTTGATTGAAAATATTTTGTAAATTTGTTTTAAAATTTTTTATTTATTTATTTAATTTTTTTTTTTCAACATGTTTTGTATTTTTTTTAATTTGTTTGGAAATGTTTTTTTTAATATTTTTGCATTTTTTTTTTAAATTTTTTAGAAATTTTTTTTAAAATTTAAATAAATTTTTTTTTAAATATTATAAAAAATTAATTTAAAAAATTTTTAAAAATTAGGAACTTTCTGCAATTTATATTGCATTAGAATAGTCAGATTAAAGTGAAAAAATCCTTAAATAAATTTCGTCATATTGACAACCCCCCCTAATTGGCCTATTGACTGCTCCTGGTTACCAGTGGGCACCATGTGGGCACCCTGTGGGTCTATTGGCTACCTTTATATGTATTGCTTTCTATAAAGGCATTTATTACAAATCAGCAGAATAACCTTACCAATCTGAAAATAAACACAAAATCGGCCCTCGTAGGGGATTATTGATCTACCTTTTCCGGTGTAATATTATTTAATAAAAAAATACATGAGATTCATTAAAACCGAAAAAAATGCAGCCTCCAAAAGAATGATTGGATATTGCTGAATTGCAATCCCAACATTTTCGAAACTATGTCTGGCATATTGGTGCTTAAATCTTCTATATCTCGTCTTGTGCCTTGGCAAATGACATTACTACCCGAACGCGGACAGATGGACATCACTTAATCAACTTTTCTATGTATAAGGATCTAGAATATATATGTACTTTATGGGGTCGGAAATGAATATTGTAGAAATTACACACGCAATGACAAACTTATATATACCCCTTCCACCTGTGTTGAAGGGTATAAAAAAATTTATGAATGGTTTCACATTAAAGTTTTAAAATTGCATTCAGGAAGTCAATGAATATAAATAAAAAAGCGTCAATAAAATCTGGAATGGTAAATTGTAAAACAATTTCTTAGTGGTTGATTTGACATGAAATGACCCATTTGTCTGTTTGTTTAAGTTTCTTACTGGATTTTACTGGCAAAAATTGTATATCCTCAGTTATCGAACTGCTATTTTACTCTCTTTATTTATGCTCTCATTTGCTGGATATTGTGTAAACAAATAAAATCCAGAAAATTTCAGTTTAAATAAGTAAAAACTTTGGGGTACTCGAACGGAACTAACATTGTATGAAAAACATAGTACAGCCCAAAAAAGGTGGACAGTTCGTCACTGTAAGTAAAGCTTTTTTCAACCATAGCAAATTAGGTTTAGAACAATTACCATGTGGGTTTCCTGATCTTTGAATGCGTTTTTCTCTCGTGTCGCTGAATGCACAATTTGATCTTTTACTGTGGTTTGATGTTTTAATTGTAATCGAACAGCAGTTACTTTTTCTTGCTACTTTGGTCTTGTCTAGTTTTCTAAAGTAGTCGATTGCTACCAGGGATGGAAAGTGAAATTTTAGTCATTTGATTGTTCTTTTCTTACACGTTGTTGTAAATTTTAATTACTTGAATAAAATATAACATAAGGTATAATATTTAAAAATTTGCAAAAAAGTAGCAGTAAACAATTTTTTATTTGATATACCTTTTTTCTCTTATAGGGAGAACTTATGCTGACGTTGCAAAGTACACAGTGGGGCAGAATCAAAATATTTTGAAAATAATTCAGCCATTTGTAAAGAGCCGATAAAGGCCGATTGATCCAAAATTTTTACGATGGGCGCCATACAGTTGCCAGGGGTGGCGTTATGTGGTCTCAAAGTTGGGTACATTGCACCTGCAAATTCTTTTACAGCTTAGCATTTCTTCAATTTTTGTTGAATTTTTAAAATTAAATTTAAATTAATTTAAAATTATACATGGTCTTGAGGATCCTACGAAATGGTGCTTAATTCTTTAAATTATGTTTTAAAATCAGCGATTTATATAAAATATAAAATTAAAAATTTCTTTTTGTACCCTAGTACAGCTTTTTTTTATTATTGAGTGCAATTTGCAGTTATTTTTTTTTAAATTTTTCTCATGTATAGCAAGCAGAATTTTAAATATTGTGGAAAAATTTAAAGATTATATCTTTTCTGGGTTAAAAACTAGACGATTGTCAATTTAAAAATTATTGCATTTTTTGTGTATTTTAGCCTAAAACGGGCCATCAATATTGTTTTTTTAATAGAAAAATTTTGTTAAGGAATATATAAATTTATATATTATATATGTGCGTACATTTAAAGCAAATTTCTTGTAAAATTGATAATCATTGTAGAAGATGGAAGGTCCTTCAATTTGATCTATTTTACATCGTAATTTTGACTTTAGCCTGTATGTTATAAAATCCCAAATTTGGGATCGGAAAAAAAGACTGCTTAATAAATTTATATATAATCCCAATTATTGCTGAAAGTATTTCATGAGCCCTAGTACAAATGTGGACTTTATGGGAAAAATAGTAAAAATTACAATTTTAGGATCTTTGGTTTTTATTTTGGGAATTGTGGCATTTCGTTTACCTTACTGTTGTAGAATTTTTACCATTTGATTATTGTCGACTTATTACATTTCCACATAAAATTTCATTTGAATCGTTCAACTTATATTTTTAGCTCAGATACTCTCTGCTATGATCATGTCAAATTTTGGATCAATCGACCTAGCCTTTTACAAATGACTGAATTATTTACAATATATTTTGATTCTGCCTCTCTGTACATTGTACCTTTCGCATACTACCAACAAAAGTCTAATTACACTAACTTTGCCATCCCTGATCGCAATCCAGTTAAATCCAAAAACAATTTGCTTGAAATATGAAACACGAGAATTACCTAAAATTTTTAACTTTTTCTCTTTCTTGTTTTGTTTCAAATTCGTAACTATTATTGTTGTCATTTTCGCTGGTTTTATATGCATTTAATTTTTATTTATAATAATAATTTTTAATGAATATTTGCCATATTTTTTTAACCGGCTTCAAAAAAAAAAAAACAAGAAAGTTTATCAATTCGTCTGTATTTTTCTAAACTGTAAATCAATTCATTTTAATTTATAATTCTTTAGTGCAAACTTATATATAAAAAATAAAAATGCTGGTAAGAGAAATTTATAAATCCTAGTGCCGAAGAGACAATCACAAAAGAAGATTTAAATAAAAATTAAATTAAATTTAGTTTGAACAAATTATATTTTGTTTAAATATAAATTTTAAATATAATTTTGTTATGCGTGATAATTACTCAAATATACAAGTAAGTTTAATTTAAAGATATAATAATCTTTATCGTTTTTCAATTCTCGTGTTGTAGTCATTCTCTAATTAAAGGGAGCTCTAAAGAACGTAGCACGTAAAGCAGGTGTATAAATCATTTTTTATTATATATATATTACAAGCTATGCCCGCCACGTCGTGGGCGTCCTGACAATATTTTTCTCGATTTTGCTTCAGTTATGGTTTATGTACTTACTTTATATAAAGGTACCCATCCCTGGATAAAATTCATAAAAATTATTGTAAATCTCTGTAAAGTTGTTTAAAATATTTTAATAACAATGTAATTGCACAAAGTAAAAATACAAATTTTATTTAATTGGCGCCATCTGTTGCTCAATTTTGTATAAAATGTTTCACTTTAAAAATAAAAGGTGCGCAACCGTGTCTAAAATATTCCAGTTTTAAATCGAATATTTCAATACCTTTAAACCGGAAATTGCGTACTTTCACTGCTTTTTCTCTACTTTCTCTTGGAAATGAGATATTTTTGTGGAAAGAAAAGTATCCACAGTATCCAATCAGGGTCCTAAAGATTTAAAACAAAATTATACTATTAAAAATATTTGTTATAATTGTATGCTATAAATAAAGAATAAAACAATTCTTTAATTAAAAATCTAACTTTTGTTACTAAAACAGCTAAAAAATTTAACAATGGGCACTCTGTACTAATTTTGTTCTCGTTCGTCGGTATAAGAAATAGAAATTAATCTATCGTCACGCACGACGAATTTCGTTAACTCACTGATTGTATCTATTTTAATATATACAAATGCTAAACATACTTAACAGGTAGCCTTACTACGGAGGAGAAGTATTAAGGCAAACATTTTTGAATTTTTTTTATAATGGGTGATTTTTTTGAGGTTAGGATTTTCATGCATTAGTATTTGACAGATCACGTGAGATTTCAGACATGGTGCCAAAGAGAAAGATGCTCAGTATGCTTTGACATTTGATCATGAATAGACTTACTAACGAGCAACGCTTGCAAATCATTGAATTTTATTACCAAAATCAGTGTTCGGTTCGAAATGTTCAAATGTGACAAATTTTGTTCAGCGATGAGGCTCATTTCTGGTTGAATGGCTACGTAAATAAGCAAAATTGCCGCATTTGGAGTGAAGAGCAACCAGAAGCCGTTCAAGAACTGCCCATGCATCCCGAAAAATGCACTGTTTGGTGTGGTTTGTACGCTGGTGGAATCATTGGACCGTATTTTTTCAAAGATGCTGTTGGGCGCAACGTTACGGTGAATGGCGATCGCTATCGTTCGATGCTAACAAACTTTTTGTTGCCAAAAATGGAACAACTGAACTTGGTTGACATGTGGTTTCAACAAGATGGCGCTACATGCCACACAGCTCGCGATTCTATGGCCATTTTGAGGGAAAACTTCGGAGAACAATTCATCTCAAGAAATGGACCGGTAAGTTGGCCACCAAGATCATGCGATTTGACGCCTTTAGACTATTTTTTGTGGGGCTACGTCAAGTCTAAAGTCTACAGAAATAAGCCAGCAACTATTCCAGCTTTGGAAGACAACATTTCCGAAGAAATTCGGGCTATTCCGGCCGAAATGCTCGAAAAAGTTGCCCAAAATTGGACTTTCCGAATGGACCACCTAAGACGCAGCCGCGGTCAACATTTAAATGAAATTATCTTCAAAAAGTAAATGTCATGGACCAATCTAACGTTTCAAATAAAGAACCGATGAGATTTTGCAAATTTTATGCGTTTTTTTTTAAAAAAAAGTTCTCAAGCTCTTAAAAAATCACTCGTTATATGGAGTTTGACAGATCAACTGCCATTTAAAGGGGAAACATTGTAAATTTAACTGTCAAAATCCATATAAAAGAAATTAACAATTTTCGTCTTAATATTTCTCCTCCGTAGTGAGGATACTTGATAAATGTTTGTTTAAAACAGAACAAAAAAATTCCTAATTAAATAATTAATTGGATCAATTAATGATGTAATGAAATGTATTTTATTTTTTACGGCGAATATTCGGAAGGAAAAATTCGTTGTTCGTTCCAGTTGTGTTTATAGCATTACATAAATGAAACACATTTGTATTTTACACAGAAAAATGTTTTCCCACCAATTAAAGGTTTTAATCTAAAACTTATTAAATCCTTTAATTGATGGACAAAATTTTTCTGTTAAATTTTAATTAATTTTTTAATTGATTCAAATATGTGTTTA
Source organism: Phasia obesa (assembly GCA_949628195.1). Classification (NCBI taxonomy): domain Eukaryota; kingdom Metazoa; phylum Arthropoda; class Insecta; order Diptera; family Tachinidae; genus Phasia; species Phasia obesa. The sequence continues at coordinate 141,987,814 of OX451217.1, forward strand.
AAATAGAACAAAAAAATATTCCTAATTAAACAATTAATTGGAATAATTAATTATTTAATTAAATTTTATTCTGAAACCAATTGGTGAAAATATTTTCTTCTGTATATGGTTGGGAAAAAATATTTATACCATTTTTTTTTTAAGAATCAAACAATTTTTACTTAACAATTTACATATTTTAATCCCTTGTCTATAAAGTTACTTATTTTTCTCCAAACTTCCAAATAACGTTGCAAAAGGCTACTTAATTTCTTTACCATTGCAACTTTAAATATAATTTGTTTCTTTAATTGTTTTTTTTATTTAAGTAAAATATACACCATTTATGTATTTAATTTATTAAAATAACTCAACTACCCCATTCATATACTCGTACATATAAATGGCGGGAAAATGTACAATTTTCAACGCAATTTTTTCAAAATAAGAATAAAAGCAAAAGCTATTCTTTGAATTCGTGGCAGAAGGAGCTACAAACAATAAAATTAAAGCTAACAAAAATTTAAATACGCTCTTTTGAATGCGCAATGTTACCTATAAAACGCAATAACTGCCAAAAGGAGTTACAACACTTGAGTGCACAGTGTGTTTTCAGCGTAACTGAAATTCTAGTTGTTTTCTGTTTTTTTTTCTTCTTTTTTGTTAAAGAATATAATTTCAATGAGTTCAAGCAGAAGTATTTTTATTGAGACATTTTCTACCGTTTTCAACTACTCCCTGCCCCGTTATCTAGCGGTAGAATAAAACAAGAACAAACAATCAAACAAACAATATTTCATCAACAATTTTATTTATTTATTTATTCTGAACTCAATGCTGCTACTGGGGGGGGGGGCCACATTCATTTAACAGCTGAACTGGTGGCTGGCTGCTGTTCACAGTGTTGCACAGTGCAAAAGGAAATCGTGAAAAAGTTAAACAGAATTTATTTGAAACTAGCTGTGCACGCCACATCGTGGGCGTCCTTAAAATATTTTATTCGATTGTGCTTTGAAAGTAATTCAAACCAAATTTTAAGATTCTTACTTTTATAGTGCTTCACGTATACATATTTATTTTATATAATGGTACCCATCCATGGATACAATTTTAAAATTTATATAAAATTCTAAAAATTATTGTAAACCTGTGTGAAAGGTGGTTAAAATATTTTAATAACAATATAATTCCACAAAGTAAAAAACAGAAATCAAATACAAATTTTATTCAATTATAGCCTAATGTTGCGCAATAGTGTTTAAAATATCCCAGTTTTAAACAGAAAACTTCAGTACCTTTAAACCGGAAATTGCATTTTTCACCACTTTCTCTTGGAAATGAGATATTTTTGCGGAAAAAGGTATCCTATATTGGAATCAGGATACTAAGATAGCTCCTCACAAAATTTTGTTAAAATCCATCCAGTAGTTTTTACGTGATGAACACACAAATGAAAGCAGACAGCCGGAAATGAGTTACTATTTTATTATATGTATGTATAGATTATAAATATTGTGGCTTTAAGTTATTTAATTATTTTTACATTTTGTTTAATTCTTGGTTGTCACAAGTTTGGTCCAAGGAAATAAAAAGAAACTCTTGTATCATCATATGGTAGAATTTGTAGAAGTTGTAAAACAAAGGCTTAAGCGGCCCATACAGTTGAATAATAATTAATATTTTTTTTTATTGTACAATATATGTGTTTTATCTTTATTCTTATACCAATGCGAAGAATATTAAGGATTTTTTACCTCTATAGTAGTGCTGGCAAAGTATTGAGTAGTGGGTATCGAGTACCGAGTATCGATACTTTTTACGTTATTGTTTTAGAAACAAATTAAATAGAAAACTTAATGGCTTCGAGAAAATTCTGGTGCGTTTTTATTATGCAAACAAAAGTATTGAGTAGTATTGAGTACCCAATTGATAAGTATTGAGTTGTATCGAGTAATTAAAAGTAGCAGAAAATGCCAGCACTACTCTATAGTTAAAAATTTTGCCATAGAGTCAATATAAAAAACTTAATTTTTACTCTTAATTTTTTTGTTTTATTAACAAAACAGTCTTCAGTTTTACCTTGAAAGAATAAGAAGGAGTAGTTCATTTTTTGGACCTTATACTAAGCGCCTAAAATATTAAAAAAACGTCACATCACACATTTTGATATGAACTGATTTTAGGGTATAAAATGCCATTAAGTATAGAAAAATAGACCAGATGTAGCACTACACCATATGAAATCGAAGATCAAAATGTGACCGCACAAATAAAGAGGTATCTAGGGTAGAAAGGTTAGCCCTTTTTTCAACGTTTTATGCGCTTTTTTGAACGTTTTACCGATTCTCACCGATTTTTCATTTTTTTCCAGTACTCAAATTATACTCTGAAAAACTAATTTGTCAACCTCAAACATACTTCGGGAGAGTGTGGGATAGCTTCCATTCGATTTCTCACAAAATTTTAAACGAATTAAAACAAAAAATTGGTTAAACCTTTAAAACGATTCACTGAAAGACTTTAAAGTTTTGAAAACACGTACATGTAGAATAATAAAAATTTCGACACGAATTAGGCTTTGTCGGGATCCAGAACTACTCCCATTCGATTTTTTAGTAAATTTTCACCTAGTTAAAACAAAGCAATTGCAAAAAGTGGTAAGACAAGATAGGTACCTTAGTACCTAGTTACTTGCCTTACCTATCTTGCCTTGTCCATCTCTCTTTGCAATTAATCTCATTATCTGCTTATCAATAATCTGTAAAACATTTATCCAGGTACAAGATAAATTTGAGCATTATTTAATTTTAAATGTGCAGATAAGTGCATTTTAGCCTTTTTAATGTTTATTTTTAAACCATAAATGTTACTGAACTTTGGTTGAATAATATCTGACGGTATCCTATATTGTCCGATATCAATGCTATTCCATCCGCATACCGTACGTTATTTATGAACTCGACAAAAACACAAAACAAAAATTCAGACTGTTCGATTTTGCGGGCACTGTCCCATATGTTTTAAGAGCGGTGGAAAGTATGTAATATAGCTTATACTAGAAATTAAAAAAATAGTGTTTGAGCTACTTAAGACTATAAGCAAGGTTCTCCTATTTAATTTTTTTGTGATGCCTTTGGTTTAATGGTTCGTTCTTTTTATTTAATTTTTTTTGTAAATTTGTTGCAATCGCAACACGGTTAGACTTTTACTATTGTTGCAAAATAAAGGGATAAAATTATACTCGTAGGAAACAAAAACAACATCGAAAACGAAAATGGCAGAAAAACACTTTATGTAATTACTACAAAATGTTTACAGTCTTGTTGTTGCTAAAGGGGTTTCAGTCGGTCGTCTGAAAACTTAAAAGGATTTGCACTTGATGTACGCACAGCCACACTAAATTTACTCGCAATAGACTTACAAAAAGTGTGTAAAGTAGAATATTAATGAATTTTAATTAAATTAAAATTTTAATTTAAATTAAATTAAAATTTTAATTTAAATTAAAATTTATAAAAAATGTTAGCTGTGCTCACACACGTTGTGTGCATTCTGACAATATTTTGTTTGATTTTGCTCTGAAAGTAGTCCACACCAAATTTTAAGACTCTTACGTATGTACTTTATATAAAGGCATCCATCCCTGGATGAAATTCTAAAATTTATATGTGACCCGGTCTATGAAAAGGTGGCTTATGACTCAAAAACAAAATTTCGAAAAATTAGCTGTTAAAGATAAACAATGCATTTCGTCAGTTTCTTAGTAGTTTTTCTTTTGCATTATGAACAGTAATGCCCAAAAGGCAACCAAAAAATACAAAAGAGTATAAATGAGAAAATGAGATAAGCATAATGAGATAAGCAGCGTTCAATCCTGTTTTTAAATTTTTAATTCCATTTATTATCTGAATTTTCAATAAAATACTGTTTTTCTTTCATTTGTGCTCTTCTTTCTCTACATTTTTAGTACACTTCGAAGCAAGTTAGGATTTTATAGTTTCACGTAAAAGAGCGTCTCAAAACCTATCGAAACCAAAAAAAAAGTGGAACATTTTTTTTTTGAGTCATAAGCTACCTTTTCATAGGCCGTGTCACATATAAAATTCTAAAATTCTAAAAAATATTGTAAAGCTCGGTGAAAGATGTTTAAAACATTTTAATAACAATGTAATTCCAAATCAAATAAAAATTTTATTCAACTGGCTATTTGGCAGTAGGTAATTAATATTTTGGCATTATTTTAAAACAGCGCCATCTGTTGCGCAACCGTATTTAAAATATCCCGCTTTAAATAAATATTTTGTAATTATTTTAAAACAGCGCCATCTGTTGCGCAACCGTGTTTAAAAAACCCCCTTTCATAAATAACAGATGCGTACTTTCACTGCTTTTTTTTTCCAATTTTTCTTGAAAACAAGATATTTTTGCGGACCGGGAGACTATCTAAACTCCTGGCCCTCCATTGGAGCCTCTGTTGAGAATGCAACAGCACACCGGACTAAAAATCGCCCTTCCTGCGCTTTAGGTCAGAACCACAGCTGCTATGTTACTCCTCGCCAATAACCGCCGTGGTATAAGTTGTATTGGACACTGGTCAGATGTTGAAGGTTCTTATCTTCCAGTTTCAGGCCCTTGCTAGCTTCGGAAAATGGTATCGCCATATACCCCGGGACCATTAGCGTCATGGTGTTAAAAGTCAACAAGACCATATAACGCCCCCCGGAAGGGTTAAAACCTTTCATTTTGATAAGTTAAAGAAAACCCTCGTGTTCCTCTACTTAGCAGAGATAAAGGCCAGCGTGATACAGCAGACTTAGATCCTTAAATGCCATGAAACTATAAGGGTTGGTATGGTGTGTAATTCAACTGGTACGATACCATACGGTACGGGAGATTTATACGATTTAATATATCATCCATTACTGAAATTCCTTTTTCCAACTGTCCGTTTTAGAAGCAGCTACAATAAACTTTACTTCAATTTAGTTATGATAACACTTTCTTATGACTAATTTAAGAATGGTTACCGAGTTTATTTAATTTCAATTGATATCTTTAAACCACATGTATAATAGATAAAGTTTATAAAATACCTCGGTTATCTTGGTTAAATAATCTTTGAACATTTTTATAATTGACATATTACTTTGCTAAAATACTTGTCAATATTAAAAATTATATTTTTTAGTTTGATATTTCTTATATATAGTACTGCAGCATTTTTCTGATAATTTAATAGCTTTTTTATATTTAAGCACATAAATAGTTGATAAGATTATGAATAAAACACTACAAACTGTCTACAGATTATTGAAAAACAAATGAGTTTTTAATTTCTTTCAAAAATTATTATTATTTAATTATAATTAAACGATTCAAATGAAATTTTTTAAATAACAATAATTTTTATTATCTTGGTAATAATAAGAGCTTTTTGGTTATAATTTATTGACATTCAGCTAAAAGATTAGTTAACTTAGGCCTAGAAAAAGAAACTGGCAACTAAAGTTGTTAATTTTCAATTACCAAATTGCCAACCATAAATTTGTGGTTGCTGTTGATATTTTTCATAGATTATAAAATAAAAACTATAGTAAAACTAATGTAGACTGGGGGTAAGGCTAAGGTCAGTGTTAGCCTATGTTCTGAAAATTTATAAACAATGTGGGCTGAAATCTCAGCCTCTATCCGGCACAGTTTGCTATCGTCTATTCGATGTTAATCTTGATCAGATGTTACTTGAAGTTTCCATGACCTCTCACTAATGCAGTTAACCAGTTTAAGGTACCACAATTGTATCCAAGTGTATCTCAGGCCTGTCTGTCGACGTTGTAGTGAAATTGACCTGAGTGTCTATTGACAATCCAATTCAATGATGGACTAGCACATTACCTACTCATTATGGTATTTAAAAAAAAGAATAAAATAAACTATACTCCGTAACTATTATTCAATACTTTGCCACTATTTTTGTGGAGTCTCCACATAGAGGTCATACCGTTTGGCATATCAGAATGAAATTCCGTGTGTGCCTTTGGTATTTGGAGATGAAGAGCTGTATAATTTTTCGACATAAGCGGGAAGGGCGCTAGGTGTAGTTTACCTACACCACAAACCGACAATAATTAATTTTTTGATTTGAATGTACTTTGAACTTAAATTCCCTTATCCAAAAAAAAAAGAATAAAGTTTATTTCAACTCTACTTTATTTCAAATTTTATATGAAAATTTTGTCTTAAAGTATTCTTCAAGTAAACTTTATTTCTTTTGCATAAGGGCATTATTCTTTATGTAATTAATCCATAAAAATATCTGTTTCCATGAGGTATCGTAAAGGCCACTCCAGATTTTTTTAATTGTCAACGACATAACTTGCATATATTGATAAATGCAATTTATCAATAAAATTCTTTTGTTATTAATAAGGGTGAGAAACATTCGGTTCTACTGAGTACCATTTGTTGTTGTTTATTGTTTGCTGAACATACATACATACATTTTTAATAAGAAACGATTATTTCTTTATTACCAATTTCAAAGTATTATAAAAATGTTATTGAAAGTAACATACATACATAAATAACAATTCTATATAAGAACTTTTTGTTAAAAATAAAAATCAAATATTTGACGTCTTTATCATTAACAAGTTTATGAAATATATTATTTTGTGGTCAGCGATTAAAGTAAAAAAAAAAATAATGTTTATTTAACTTATGTGTTAAGTTTGATTTACTTAATTTATTATAACAGTTTTATAACAAAGTTGTTGACGTCAAATTATTTTTTTCTATTTACAAACGCGAGCATTTTTCGTTAAAAAAATAAAATAATAAATTGGATTTAATTTACAATTGCTGAATAGTTCTCTAATTTGGATTTGAGTAGTACTAGAGGAAATTTAGAACTCTATACCAAAACCTAGTTTATTATACATCTGTGGACTTTTGTCAAAACACCTTAAGTCGAGTTAAGAAAATTTTCAAATTACATACGTGTGAATAATTAAATTTAAATTTTCAAAAATAAAATTTTCAAAAATTCTCTAATTATTTAAACATAAAATGTTTTTGAAACCCATATTTTGGACCAGTCCTTATATTTCTACGACGCTTAGTTATAAAAATATTATCAAAAAACATTTTAGCCAGTTTTCTTTAGTATTTAAAAATCGTTTTTGCTTACCTGAAAAATTTAAAAAGTAGACTTAAGTTGTTTTGACAAAAGTATCTATACCATAGGAAAAAAAAATAACTAACACATGATTTGTCACTTGACTGGTACCTAACTGAGAGGACCCTTTTCGGGTTCTAATAGTTTCTATGAAAGAGACCTGTTATTTAAATTGAAAATAGCCCAGGAAGAGGTCAATTGACACGGCTTAGAAGTCCACTTTTAATTTGAGTCATGACATGATTACGATTGGAACTGGGTACATATAATAGAACGTATCAGAATAGTGTCTGTACATGAAATATTTTTTTTTAAATATTGCTGCTAGTACAGCTAATAAGCAAAATGGAATATAAAACATCAATACATATTTCGAATTTTTGTCAGTCAGTCTGACTGTGTGTCTGTTTGTGTCAGCAACACGTAAAAACTACTGGATAAATTTTAATAAAATTCTTTGGGAAGGTACTAAAGCACCGAGGTACTTTTTTTCCCGAAAAAAAAATAGACATTAAAACAGAAATATATAGAATTTTAACGATTTAAATGGCTTAACAGCACCTTTTATTTTTGTAAATGGGACACTTTACAGAACACTATAATACAATTTAATATATAATCTTTTTTGTAATATCCGGAGTCAAGGGAACTGTTTACTGCGCCCAGCCATGTTGTGTGCGTTCTGACAATATTTTGTTCGATTTTGCTTTGTATACTTACTATCCACACCAAATTTTCAGACCCTTATGTATTTTCTTTATATAAAGGTACCTATCCATGGATAAAATTCTAAAATTTATATAAAATTCTAAAATTCTAAAAATGATTGTCAAACTCTGTAAAAGACAGCCAGGAAATGAGTTACTCATTATTTTGGAACAGCACCATCTGTTGCGCAATATTGCTGAAAATATACTGCTTTCAAAAATAAAAGATGCCTTAAAGTATGCAGTACCTTTAAATCCACTTTTTCTTGGAAATAAGATATTTTTGTGGAAAAAATGTATCCTATATTGCAATCAGGATACTAAGGTACCTCCTAACAAAATTTTGTTAAAACTCATCTAATAGTTTTTATGTGATGCGACTGCAAAAAAGAAAGACAGACAGACCAGAAATTAGTTACTATTTTATTACATATCTAGATTCAAATAGCAGCAAAAAGTAATAAATCTGTCTTCAAAAGATAAGTCCAAATATGTATTTAAATTTAAATTAATTTTTTTTTAATTAAATTAAATTTTTTTACTTGCTATTATAGTTTGAAATCCCTTTATTTCCTTACATTTGAACAAAATTTCAATCCATACGAAAGTTATTAATTCCCTAGGAGATAGGTTTGGGCCCACTGTAAGGCCGTTTGTGTTTTAACTACATATCTTTAAAATACAAGTTTCAAATAAAATTATCATTTACTTTGCAATCGGCCCCACTGTAATACAAAGTGTTGTAAACCACATTTGATTTAATGTTGGTCAAATTTCATGTGATTGGGGTTCAACATTTTTGTTAACTTGCTTCAAGCAACTTTTTCGCTTTTACACATAAATAATTTGTTGTTGTAGTTTTTCAAATAATACTCGTAAATTCTCTATTTAATTCTCTTATTACAATGTTTTAAATGTTAGTAATTTTTTCTCTCTATAAATAAGTTGAAGTTTATTTTTAATTAACTGTAGACATGTACGTTTAATGTAATTATAAGAAGTCATTGATCTTGTTTAAGGCCAGTTTGAAATGAACAATTATATTAAGTTTTGTTTTTTTTTTCAAAACAAAATATTTTTATTTTGAATTTAAATACAATTCAAGTTTTAATAGAAAAAAGTGTATAAATGGAAAATTTTATAAAAAGTTATGCTTGAAAAATGTTAAAGAATTTGGTAAGATTTTTTTATATTATTAATTATTATTATTATTAATTTTAATCTTTTTGTAAGATTCAATATTTTAATATTCAATATTAAAAAAAACGACTTAAGTCTAATTTTATTTTTTTTTAAGTAACAAAAATATGATTAGAGGACTACAAAAACTAGTTGTGAGCTACATTTGTATATATACGATTTTTATAAAAAAATTATCGTAGGAACACCCTTTTTATAAATAACTATCACTGTCGGAACATCCTTTAATTTTTAGTTATTATTATAGTTGCCACTGTAATACATCTAATAAAAATTTCAAGAAAATAAGACTGATATACATGCAAGCCACTTTCGGAACACCCCTTAATTTTATTTTTTATATGTACTTGTTTATATTGTTTTATTTTTTATACTTGTTTATATAGCGAACACAGTTCTAAATGACGTTTGTAAATTTTATTGTCTGCTAAATACAGCGAAGACCAGCGAGCTAAATTTGATGAGCTTCTATAAGCAGGTTTGCATAAGTATGAACAAATGTTGAACATAATAACAATGAACTTAGACGAGTTTAAGCAGTTTTATGATTTAAGTGAAACACGAATACTCACTCAAATCATAAAAATAAAAAAATGCAGAAACCAATAGTGCAAGAAAAATGCACTAAGCCTTATCCGAAAGTTCTACATAACTACTAAACAAATAAACACACTAAATGTTTCGAACAATAGATGAGTAAAAACGGCGCTCACTATTAAAGACAGTTCGTTTTACTCAGTCGGCTCATGTCGTTCGTTATATGAACAGAGGTATGAGTAGGCACGTGCTCAATAAGCTAGTTTGTGTTTGCGTCTGACCACTTGCTTATGAGCTTATGAGCACACCCATTAGATGAGCTTGCTATTGCAACTATTTAGTTTTTAAGCTGTCTGGGATTTTTAATTCAATTAAATTAGCATTAGACATTTTCTTAACTTTACTTTAAGTGTTAAGAAAACATACGGCTCATAAATGACCTTTACTCATTTTTCAGATTGTGAAGACCACTGGTTATTAGGTAAGTGTCAATTAATATATGAGTTATTTTTGGCCATCAAAATAAATATTTGGCTTTACACATGGCAATGACAACTGTATCATATTCCTTAAAATTGGTCAATGGCACCGTGAATTAATTGAGCACATAACTTCTACATTCGACTATAATCGTAATAAGTTCTTATCTTTAATGATAAAGGACATTTCACTTCAATTAATCTACGTTAGTGTCAACAAAATATCGCGAATACTTAAAATTGTAACAACGTACTCGAAACCATTAAAAGTTGAGACAATTTTGTAATTGATTGATTTAACTTATTCACCAAAAAAAAAAAAAAAAGTGAATTATAGTGCTACGTTATCACCGAGCAGTTAAAAGATTATATTAACTGAAACAAAGTGTTTTAACTTATTTTATTGATAGCTGCTACCTTCAGTGACTATTACGTCAATAATAAAATTTAAGTCGTTAAAGCAATAGAGTTTAACGGGCTTTGATTAGGTTTTTTTCAAGAATAGCGCTGCACAATGGGTTAGTATTAAAATGTTATGATATTAAATTAACAACTTTTTAAAGTATTTGAGTTTAACAGGGTCTGTTTAGGATTTAAGTATAATACTGCACAGTGGGTTGGTATAAACATTTTTTTTCATATTTTTTTTGTTTTAATTTTTTTAATTGTTTTTAAAAGATTTAAAAGATAATGCATTGATCGTACCAGCAAATCGCTCAGAAGAGGTCGTCTCGCCAGAAATAGTAGATTATTTGTATGGAATAATATTGGACGATCGGAGAATCAATCTTGTGCTTGACTATAAGCATAACCGTGTCACTTTGGTAAATACGAACCTCATTCAACATTCTCTTTAGATGTAGTCCCTATCAGCTGTTGCTTTTTTCTAAATTTTATAAAATTTTGGTTGCGTAATGAGAAAAGGTTATCATTGAAACAAACGCATATATTAAGGGCATTGGGAAATAATATTATATAGAGGGAATAAATAATTTAGAAAGATACTGGACTTTATTCAAAAAGTACGTTTACAAAACCGAAATATGGATTTCGACGCAAAATAAGACATCAAAAAATTAAAATCTAACAGATTGGCATGACGTGATGACATATGAGTCTCGTTTTGTTGATACAATCTATGGATATAATAAAATAGTAACTCCTTTCCTGGTTGGATTTTAACAAAATTTTGTGAGGAGGTACCTATGTATCCTGATTCCAATATAGGATACTTTTCTTCCAAGAGAAAGTGGAGAAAAGGCAGTGAAAGTACGCCGATTTTTTTTCACCGATTTAAAGGTACTGCATACTTTAAGGCATCTATTATTTTTGAAAGATTAATATTTTAAACACTTTTGCGGAACAGAACTTGCTGGTTGAAAGTAATGACAAAATATTGAATAAAATTTGTATTTGATTTTTATTTGTACTTTGTTTTAAAAACCTCTTACAGAGCTTTATAATAATTTTTAGAATTTTATACAGGGATGGGTACCTTTATATAAAGTAATTACGTAAGAGTCGTAAAATTTGGTGTGGATTACATTCAAAGCAAAATCGAACAAAATATTGTTAGGACGCACACAACGTGTGTGAACACAGCTGGTAATTGTTACAAAGTTGAAAGAACGTGTTAAGTAAACGATTAAGACCGTTACGTAAAAGATCTTCTTTTCTCTGATAAACCGTTAACTATGCCACATACCTTTGCTGGATATGCAACCTCAACTCATTTCATTGGACGCCATAAATATAGTAAAATTATAAATAAAAATGTAAAACTAAAATGTTATGAAAGTAATAAGACTTAATACTTTGTAGTACTCTGTGTAGTGTCCAATAACGCAAAGCTTTATATGACAACAATGATAATGTGATTAATAACTTGGTGGTGTAAAACTTTTTAGTCGTATTTGTTCTAAATAATATACCTATTAACGCAATTAACAATCTACCATATAAATATTAAATTTATTGCTTTTTTTATTTAGTCATGTGTTTTTTTTTTGTTTTTGATAATCTTGTGTTTACCTAAATTCCAGTAAGTGATCGTAGAAATGGAAATGTCGAAAATGACAAACATTAAAGGCTGTTGAATTTAAAATGGTTCATGTAGTTAATACCCTGTAAGATAATTTTTGTAGATATTAATCGATTTCTTATCGCTTTGATTTTAATATAATATTTTAAGGAATCATCGACCTAAAAACCAGCAAAATTTTATAGAACTTTGAAGAAAACAAAAAATTTAAATTCATAAATAAATGTTTAATTTTTTCTATAGCAAGGAAATATTTTTAATAGCAGATATGTGTGTATTAATATAAATTTAATGTTTTTTTCATATTTTATTTATTACTAGCTGTTGTGTGCGTCCTGACAATATTTTGTTCCATTTCTTTATATAAAGGTACCCATACCTGGATAAAATTCTAAAATTTATATAAAATTCTAAAATTAAAAAAAAAAATATATATTGTAAAGCTCTGCAAAAGCTGTTTAAAATATTTTAATAACAAGGTAATTCCACAAAGTAAAAATAGAAATTGTTTTTGCACTAACCATAAGTACTCAGATCTATGGCTACTGGGGGTGGAATTAATAAACAATTTATACTTAGCCCTCAGACTTCTGATTAATCGTCTCTGAATGACCAGAATTTTTTTTTGCAATCTTCCTCATTTTAATCCGAATCGGTTACAAAAAGATTTTTTTTTAATTTATTTATATTTTTGGTTTGAAAATTTTCAATAAAAATTGTAGGTAAAATAAAATAACAGATATGTGTGTTTTATTTGATTCGAATTGTCGATAACCCGTCGACATCGTCATAATACTCTTAGGGAATACCAAAGTGAAAGTGAAGTCACCCTAAAAGTGATCACGATGTCAAATAGAATAGAGGTGAATCTGACGTCGTTATTTAGTTGTGTCAACGACCATTTGGTCGTCTTGGTTTTTGTAAACTTTTTTTTAATTGTAATCTATTTTATAATTGTAATCTAATTTTATATTGTAATCTATGTATATTTATGATTAATGATACATTTTTTCTATTTATCTATTTTCTATGATTTTTTTAGAAGCAAAATTTTTTTTAAAATTTTTACATGATTTTTTCGACACTAATTTTCGAATATTTCCTAAACAAGTACACATACAAAAAATGTATGCAAATTAATTTAAGAGAATTTTTTCCTTAATCCTCTGGTCTTCCATTTGTTTAGATCGGGTGAACCTTTCTCGAGTTGTGAAGAAATATACCAAAGCGAACGCTTGATTAACTAGTTTTTGCCACACCTCTTAAAAAAATTTCGACAAGATAGAAAACAAGTATAGCAGGGGTATAGAAGATTCGGCACAGCCCGATATACCCTTCACTGTGGTGATTTTAATTATACAGAATTAGGTACATTAAGAGACAAAGTCATTAGAAAAAGAACTGCGCTGTTTTTTTCCACTAATCAGCAAATGTCGTATACGGTATATGTATATCGTAACCTGAAATTCCTAACCATGTAAAAAAATAGTATAGAAAATTTTCTTGTAAAAATTTTATAATTTTTTTTTAATGTTGTAGAAATTTTTTTTGTAAAAATGTAATAAACAATTTGTTGGTTAAATTACATTAAACATTTTTTTTGTAAAAATTTTATAGAAAATTTTAAGTAAGTATTTTATTAAAATTTGTTTGTAAACATTTTTTTTAATATTATTTAAAAATTGTATAGAAAATTTCTTGGAAAACTTTTGATAAACAATTTTTCTTTTACATTTTTTTTTAATTTTTTGATAAAATTTTTTGTAAAATTTTTTTGTAAAATTTTTTTTGAAAAATATTTTTGAAAAATTTTTGTGAAAATTTTTTGTAAATTTTTTTTGAACATTTTTTATAAATTCTTTTATAATTTTCTTACATTAAAAAAAAAATTTAAATTTTTGTAATTTTATTTTTAATTTCTTGTAATTTTTTTTTTGTAAAAATTAGGATCTTCTGGCAATTAGCAATCTATATCTGGTTTGAATGGTGATACTATAGCAAAAAAATCCTTTAAAAAATATCCTCAAATTGACGCCCCCAGAGGGATATTGACTGCTCTTGGTCACCAGTGGGCACCCTGTGGGTCTATTGGCTACCTCTATTTGTATAGCTTTCTATATAGGCCTTTAATATAAATCAAAGCAGAAAAACCTTATCAACCTAAAAGTAAATACAAAATCGACCTTCGCATTGATCCACCGAGATCTGTGTACACTCCTTGTGATCTACTTGTCGAGGTCTAATATTTATTTTTTTATATATATAAAATGTTACAATACAATTACAAATTATATTCTAACTTAATTTACCTAGCATAGTAACGAAGAACTACACTCGTTGTAGTGAAACACCCAGTCTTTGGTGGGAATCGAACCCACAACTCCCAGACTGATAGACTAGCACACTACCTACTAGCCAACCGGGGCACCCTAATAATCATGGGCGTGGTTTTTTGCAAAAAATGTTTATTATCATTTTCATCAAATCGGAGCGAATTCTTTAAGCGGAAGCGAAATAAAAAGTATTATAGTCTGAGTTTGATTAAAAGCTAGTTGAAATTAAAAATTTAATTAAGAAGGTTTGTTAAAAAAAAGTTTATTCAAATGCGCACAGGGTTAAAAATATATTATTTGCACTACGAGTATTTTATTAAACATGTGTTATGCAAAAAAAAAAAAAATAAAAAAAAAAAAAATAATAATAATAAGAATAAAGCCACTTAAGTGAAGCTAATGAATTTCTTTTGTAGAGATATAGGAACAAGGAAATATTTTACGTTCTGAATTGATTTACAATTGGTGGAGGTGGTGAAACAATATAATGCTTGAAAATAGAAACAAATGAATTTCGTGTACAGTGTAAACAGTCAATGGTAAAAGGTGGTTGTGAAAAATTTGCACAAGTAACCCAAGGAATTACAATAAGTAGAGCCTTAAAATGTTGAACAAAAACTCCCACATTAATGCGTATACTTAAGAAAAAACAGAGTGGATTGAAACAGTGGGCGCGGTACCTCCTATACAAAGTAAACAGTTGCATGAGCCAGCTCATCTAATGGTTGTGCTCATAAGCTCATAAGCAAATGTTCATAATCGAACACATGCTATACTATTATTGAGCAAACCTCTGTTCGTATCATAAACGGAATGAACTGACCGAGTAAAACGATCTTTCTATACTTATGAGCGCAGTGTTAACTCGTCTTATGTTCGAAGCACTCAGTGTGTTTTGTTTAGTAGTTGTGTAGAACTTTAGGTTAAGCTTAGTGCGTTTTTCTTGCACTAGTGCTTTTTCGTTTTTTCTATATCTTAAGAAATGTAGACCTTAAAGTTATCGTAAGTAATGTTGATAAAAAATTCTGTGTTTTTTGTTCGTACACTCGAACTGTGCTCGTGTTGCACTCAAAACATAAAACTGCTTCAACTCGCCCAAATTCATTGTTATTATGTTCAACTTTTACTCATACTTATTTAAACCTGCTTATGAAAACTCTGCAAGCTCATCACATTTAGCTTGTTGCTTTTCGGTGTTTATTATTGTCCAATCACCGTTACTCATGTGCAATAAACAGACATGAATTCAAACAGCTACAGGTGTTAAAAAGTACTCGTACTTTTTAAACTTTTTAGTTATACAGTAATTATAACTGATATTATTTTATAATTTAATTTAAAATTACAACATAACAACAACAATATATTGAAGGGAATAATAAAAACCATAATGAAATTAATAACTTTAAAACAAATTATCAATAAATTCTTGCAGCAAAATGCTTCAATATTTAAGCTCTTCTCTCTTAAATATTTATAATGTACGTCTGTGGTTGTTAACAATTTGTTAATAACGATTAAAAAAATTATTATTAATACAGAAAAAAACAGCGATAATTTTGTGGCGGGTTTTAACTGAGAGTTTATAAATTAAGAGCTTTAATGTTAATGAAATCAGTTTGCAGGCGATCAGAACAAGTTTAGATCGTGTCGCGTGCGGTACGATTAACAATTCTTAACGATATTGAATTTTGAATTAAAATACGTACGTTTTCTTTTTTGTAAAGTCAGTAAAGAAAATTTAATACTATACAGCTGGTTTTTGAAATAAAGAAAATAAAATTGTGTCGTTTACAAAAAAATACAAAAAATATTAATTAAAAATAAGGTGATTATTTTCTTTTTTAATTGCATGGAAAAAAGTATTTTGAAACCATTAAAACCTTTAAAAAATACAGATTTTTTTTATTAAATTCAAGTGTTTTGTCTTTTAAAATGTTGGTTGGTTGTTAAAAAGAGAAACCTTTTTAAATTAAAATAAAAAAGTAATGAAAATATAAAATTTATTGCAAATTTTTAAAGTGTGTTTTCTGTTAACAAAAATCATTATAAAATTAAAATCAGTTTTTATTGTTTTAAAATCATATAAACTTTAGTTAAAAGAGTTTTTTTAAGTAATTAAAATTTGCGAAATGAGGACAACAATAAGTGAACAATTAAAGCTTCTTTTTGGGCTGTTAAATAACTTAAACTTATAACATGAAATAAAATAATTTTCAAATCCTTTTTTATAAACTTTGATCTACAAGTGGTTAAAAAAATGTTTCTCCAAATTTATGTTAAACACAATTTTTTACGATGTGTTATATTGTTTTTCAAGGCTGCAATTTATAACAGCACAGTGGTTTGAAAATTTTTGATTATTAAAATAACTTCTTAGCTCGTAGATATCATAAAAAACATTCGCAGGGATACAGCAGCAGAGTACGAAAATAAACAAAATGAAACGTTTGCGAAGTAAAACAAAACAAAACAGAAACATTGGGTGTGCCGTTGATTTGTATTTGCAAGTAAACACCAGCAAGAAAAGAAAACAATGAGAAAAAAAACAAATTTTTTTTTAGAAAAAACGTTTAGTAAACGTTTGCTAAACGATTTAATAATTAGGGTAGAGAAAGTCTCAAAGCGGCATATAAATTTTATTTTTGAGATATATTGAGTGACAGCGTGTAAGATTTTTTTTATTTTTATTGTTGCTTAATTAGAAAATTATTTTATGACGTGTTTGTTATATTGTTTTACAAGGTTGCATTTAATACACAACATAGTGGTTTAAAAAATTTTTATTTCGGAAATAATTCCGTACCTCGTAGATATCATAAAAAACTTATGCAGCAGAGTACGAAAATAAACAAAACGAAACGTTTGCCTAAACAATGAGTGAGCCGTTTGCTGGTGTCAACACCAGCTAAAAAAAAACAATGAGAACAAAACAAAATAGTTGTGAGAAAAAACGTTTCACAAACGTTTGCTAAACGATTTGTTCATTATGGTAGAGAATATATCAAAGGGATATATAAATTTTATTTTTAAGACATATTGAGTGACAGCGTGTAAGATATTTAGTTTTATTGTTGCTTATTTAGACATTTGTTTTACGGCATATTATATTGTTTTTCAAGGCTGCAATTTATATATAGCACAGTGGTTTAAACATTTTTTTATTTTGGAAATAATTCCGCAGCTCGTATATAATAAAAAAACTTTCGCAGGGATACAGCAGCAGAGTACGAAAATAAACAAAACGAAACGTTTGCTAAGTAAAATCAAACAGAAATAATGATAACAATTTTGTCATTTACTTTTGTGAAATAACAATAAAAAAAAACGCTTTGAGAAACACACTTCGCAAATGTTTTCTTAATGAATTGCTCATTATGGTAGAGAATGTATAAAAGCGGTATAAAACTTTTAGTTTTGAGACTTTTAGTGTTACTCTTTTTGCCCAAATTTTTTACGACGTGTTATATTGTTTTTCAAGACGGAAATTTTTTCAGAGCACAGAGGTTTAAATAAAATGAAATGTTTGCTAAATAAAACAAATCAGAAGAAACATTCCATTTACTTTTGTGTTGTATTTGCTCGTTAACAGCAACTGTATATTAATTTAAACGTACTCAGGTAAAAAAGAAAACATAATAAAAACGTTTTAGAAAAAGAAACCTTTGGCAAACGTTTGCTAAACGATTTCTTCATTATTTAAAACGTCTTAAATGATTGTAGGCAAACGTTTCAACCATCTTACCGAACACACCCTATTTTAAATGAAAAATGGAATATTATGTCATGTGCGAAATTATATCATGCATTTTGTTAATGGTTTCTTTAAAGTAGTATTTCGAAACTTGGTATTTTTCAGAAACCTACTTAAGTTTTTTTCCTAATCTAAAGTATATCAACGCCATCTGCATATTTTAGAGAAGGTTTATTACTATTGGCGCGAACATCAACAAATAAAAAAATATATTAAACTAAAAAAAGTAAAGGGTATCGCCCTATAAGAAACGTAGTTTTATATGCATGCTTGTAAAAATGTGCTTAAAATAATACAAAATTCACATACACAGTTGCCAGATAATTTAATTGCAAATTCTGCAAAAATAATCCTTCACAATCTTTAAAAATGTTCAGCCTAAGAAATTGTTTACATATATTGTTTTCAAAGAAAAGTTTCATACAGTACGGTAGTACGGAAGCTTTCATGTGTAAATCCGGGTCCCTCTTGGTCGAATTTCATATAGTACATGGTGGTC
Source organism: Phasia obesa (assembly GCA_949628195.1). Lineage (NCBI taxonomy): Eukaryota > Metazoa > Arthropoda > Insecta > Diptera > Tachinidae > Phasia > Phasia obesa. The sequence continues at coordinate 142,006,517 of OX451217.1, forward strand.
CTCATATGGTGTTGTGAAGTCATATTGACTTACCCGTGTCTTTATTTCACAATAAATTATTATACTAAAATTAATTGCTGATAGGACGAAAGCTAATCATTATTAATTAATGCCAATTTTTAACAAATTATAAATAAACGCTAAATAAAATTTCTGTTATAACTAATTGTTAAATAAGTGTTTTATTTCTATGGCATTTAAATAATTAAAACATTTCCAATTATCGTTTTTGTGATAGAATCAGAATTATTATTAAAAAATAATTATCAGCCAAAAATTTATGGCTAAAGTTTAATAATTGACGTTCACACACGAGGTGGTATAAATGTTATTGTATGATTAAATTTACAACACATGTATTAATTTTGTGAATTGCATTAATTAAAAAAATATATACATATGTAAATAAATTTAAATTGTTTTTTTAGCACAAGTCTTCAAGAAATGAATTTAATAAGAGTTATTTATGAGCATTACACTACTGTTTGTTTTAAAATTAACACTTTAGTTAAAGTATTTTTAACGTCATTGAACCATATTTAATTTGTATTTATTCCATCCGTTATTTAAATTTTAAAACAGTGGTTTTAAAGTAGCAGTTTATGTGTTTTAACGGTTTAACTTAATCTAAAGTTTAACGTTATTAAAATGTTTAACTTTTTTGAAAGGGGTCTCCATACAAACCTCGTGCTTTTAAACGTAAAGATCAGTCACCTTAAATTTTCACAAAATGTTTTTTTTTCGCCATTTTTATTTATTGTATCTTCAATATTGAACTATCAATAATTACTCATATTGAACTATCAATAATTACTCATATCTTAAGTCTAAAAATATAAATATACTTGTTAAGTCCAACCAGTGCTGGACAAAAAAAAAATGTATGTTTCACGGTTACTGTAATTTGCGGGTTATCCCTCTGATGTACGGATGAGAGAAGTAGTGTCCCTCCTTCTTAGTCGAATGTAACCAGGTTCAGTTAGTATGTTATAGGCCAGTGGATTCGGATGAGTTTCAAGCTTCTTTAAATATCTTATGGCAAGTTTCGCTATTTCTGCTTAAACTGATGGCACGTTTAGATCTTTATGAATGTTCGAGTTTTTTATATACCAAGGAGCAGATGTAATTATACGAAGAATCTTATTTTGGCGCCTTTGAATTTTATCTACGTTGCTAGCTGAGGCAGTGCCCCATAATTGAATTCCATAACACCATATTGGTTTAAGATTGACTTGTATAATAAAAATTTGCAATCTAAAGCTAGACTAGAATTTCTGCCAATAAGCCAGTTTAGTTGGACTGCTTTCAACTTCATTTGTGTTAACTTTGTTTCTATGTGGCGTTTCCATGTAAGGCGCCGGTCAAGATGTATGCCGAGATATTTGACGTCTGCAAGCTGAGGTATCATTTGGTTATTTATCCGAGGGGGGGGGGGGGAAGATTCTCTACGCAGTGTGAAAGTTATGTGAGTACATTTTTGTTTATTAACTTTTATTTTCCATTTCTTCAACCATTTTTCTAAATTGGATATGTGGTCTTGTAAATATCGTGATGCTAGTTCGGGTCTTTCGTGAACGCTTAAAAAAGCAGTGTCGTCAGCAAATGTCGATGTGTGGACTCTGTTACTAGTTGGCATGTCTGAAGTATACAATAAGTATAAAAATGGCCCCAATATACTACCTTGGGAAACTCCGGCTTCGATTGGCTGGGGTGAGCTCAAAAAATCTCCTTCTTTCACAATAAATTTTCGTTCGGTTAAATAACTAATTAGCAGCTTATATAGGTTTACGGGCAAATTCAGTTTTAGCTTATATATTAGGCCTTCATGCCATACCTTATCGAATGCTTGAGAAACGTCGATAAAAAGCGCAGAGCAGTATTTTCTCTCTTCAAAAGTCTTCTTAATAACATTGACTAACCTGTGAGTTTGTTCGATCGTACTATGTTTTTTCCTGAATCCGAATTGATGGTTTGGAATACATCCTTTGTCGCTTAGAATAGTGTTAAGCTTAGTTATTAACATCCTCTCAAACAGCTTTGACATATTTGATAAAAGGCTTATAGGTCTGTATGATTCAATTTTTGTGTGGTCTTTTCCTGGTTTAGGAATCATGGTAACCAAGGACACCTTCCACTCTGTGGGGAAGTACTCAAGATGTAAAATGGCATTAAAAATAAAAAGAAAGAATCTGCGAGCTATACGGGGCAACTCAAATAACATCTTGTTACTGGTTCTATCAACGCCAGGCGCTTTTTTGGTATTTAAATCCGTTATTGCCTTTTCAATATCACCAAATTCAAATCTTATCGGTACTACAGCACTAGCCTCGACAATTGGCAACTCAACTATATCAGTTGATATATTTGGGGTAAAAACCCTTTTCAAATGTCCAGCAAATAAATTTCATTTTTCGGTATCGGCCCGGCCCAGCCTCCAGATGTAGTTCACAAGGGAGGCTTACGTAAGACTGGCCTTTTAAGGTTTCTACAAGCACGCCATAATGAATAATCCGAATCAGGAGTTGCGTCTAGGACTCCCAAATAGTTTTTCAGGGATGCTACTCTTCGAGATTCTAGCATCTCTTTTAGCCGGTTCGTGCATTCTTTAAGTCTGCTTTTGAGTTGAGGAGATCTCAGTGATTGCCATTCTCTACGAATTTTTCTTTTTTCAGCCTACAGTCGTTCGATATCTGCAAAATAAATTTGACAAAATGTGTGTTAGAAAAAGTAATACAAACAATTTTTAAAAGGTAAAGGGTATCCCCATAGGTGACCTAGTTTCACAGTCTAATTATTTGAACCTTTATTTATAAACACTTGCAATTTACACAGAATGAGTTCTATTACGTTCGCTATAACAACAAAGGTTAAAAATTAAGATATAGTTAAAGGGTGTCCCAGAAAAGACGTTATTTTTATTCTTATAACTTACACATATTGCATATATGTATTTTAAAATGTTAGAAGGAATAATAATAACGGGAAGAGAGCACCCCTTGTCAGGGGCTAAATTACCTTATGTAAACCTGCTGTTTTAAAGAATTTCAGGATTGCAGTTGATTCTATTGTAGTATTGGCAGATCCCCATCCTGCAGTGATGAACTACGAATTTGCCCAGCTGTTTGAATCTCTTGTCACATAAAGCATTATAACCCTTCAGAATATTCTCTGATTTGCTGATTCTTCGTCGTAATCAAAAATTAACATTAGCTATTGCTCTCCATACTCGTTTTCCAATGACCTGCAATGAGCTACAAAGAACTCAGTGAGCATTTTTAGGTTATTTTAATTTAGGCTAAGGCATGAGAGCTTTAAAGCGCTTTTGGTCAAATGTCCCATTTATCAGTTTCGAATATCTTAATCCGTGGAGGTTAATCCAGTAGTGAACCCTGGTGCCATATTCTGTAATTCTCGTAGCTAAATCTATCGCTAAAAATCTAAAAATGCACCAACAAATTAAGAGTATTCTTACAACAACACTCATAATTTGTTTGTGCATTTTTAGAATTTTTACGATAGATTTAGCTACGAGAATTACAGAATATGTCATCTGATGTGTTTTATCTCCATTGACAAGTCCACAAACAGATTCCGGTCTACAAAAAGGTTCTGGCAAGCTTCTCTGCGTTTTCATTGCCTACTATCCCAACTCAGTCCTGGAACCCAGCAGACAATAACCATGTTGGTATTGCCTAACTGACCGCAAAACGGTTCCGGTCCACAAAAAGGTTCTGGACAGCTTCACTGCGTTTTCATTGCCTACTATCCCAACCCTATCCGGAAAACCAGCAGAGTTTTCTCCGCTTTTTTATTATACATACTACCCCGAACCAGTCCCGTTCAGTCCCGTCAGTAATATACGGAAGTTCCCATCTAGCTAGAAGATGATCGCTATGAGCTAATTGCATTGATGGCAGCTTGACTGTCAGAGACGATAGATATATGTATATCGCCCTTCTCATACATCTCCTATTAATATTAAATCGAATACATCTTTTAATCGCATAAATTTCCGATTAAAAGATGGTGGGTGCTTTTCCCAAAGACTCATGTTAGTTCGTTTGCGCTTCTACTATCCCCGCACCTGATCCAGCGCTTAAATCGTTCCTGATAGACACTTAAAATTTATATAGAATGTGAACTTCACTACTCGTTTTATCAAGTGTAAAAAATTAAAGGGTGTCCTGTGAAGGATGTAATTTTAACGTTTGAAATTTTCACAGAAAATAAAATGTATTAAAAAATATTAAAAATAATAGGGTGTGTCATATAATAATTGATTTTGAGGCTTATGGGATTATCTGTTAAAACGTAACAGGGTGACCCTTAAAATTAATAAGGAGTGTAAATTATTTCGTTCGCTATAGCAAAAACTATTAGAAATAAAATTAAATAATAAAGGGTGCTCCAGAATAGGCAGACACTTGAAAATTACATATAGTGCTTATTGCTATAGCTGATATAGAAACAAGTCTTAAGAAGTTAAAATAAAAATTATAGGGTGTCCCCGCATGAGACTTGATTTTAAAATATATGGTTTATCCTTTATTTTTTGAAAATTGAGTTGAAAAAAATATATATTTAAATTTAATTTTTAAATTTCATACAGAGTTGTATATGCAACACAACGTAAGTGAAACTGAAATCATTACGTAATTGTGTTATTTGCCGTCCGGTTACGTTTTGATTATCAGGTGTTCTAGAAACAGGCTGTTAATTTTTGTTTTGTAAAATGATCTCTATAGCTGTTTATAATTTATTATTAACAATATTAAATTTGTTAAATGTTAAACAGTTTAATAATGTTTTATATGTCATAACTGCTGTTTATTATAGACTAGCTGTGCCCGCCACGTCGTCCTGAAAGTATTTTGATCGATTTTGCTTTAAAAGTATTCCACACTAATAGTAAGACTCTTACTTTTAGAGTGCTTCAGTTATGGTTTATGGATTTACTTTATATAAAGGTACCCATCCCTGGATAATGGAAATTCTAAAATTTATAATAAATTCTAAAAATTATTGTAAAGCTCTGTAAATGGTGTTTAAAACAATGTAATTCCACAAAGTAAAATTAAAATTTTTTTCAATTGGTGTTATCTGTTGCGCAATTATGTTTAAAATATCCCACTTTCAAAAATAAAAGGTGTGCAACCGTGTTTAAAATATCCCATTTTTTTAAATATCCCACTTTCAAAAATAAAAGGTGCGCAACCGTGTTTTAAACCAAAATTTTCAGTATCTGCTTTCACTGATTTTTCTCCACTTTCTATTGGAAATGAGATATTTTTGTGGAAAAAAGTATCGGGTTTGGAATCAGGATGCTAAGGTACCTTCTCACAAAATTTTGTTAAAATCCATCCAGCAGTTTTTACGTGATGCGAACGCAAAGGAAATGGAGACACACAGTTACAGTTACACAGGAAATGAGTTACTATTTTATTATATGTATAGATTAATGTTATTTCATATTTGCATGTAAATATTTATTAACTGGCTTTTTAAGCAGCTGGCTTCTATGCAATATAAAGAGAGCTTGAGACCCTAAAATAATAATACTAGACAGAAATATTGTTGGAATGGAATTTTTTTGTTATAATCTGGCAGATACTTTCATTCCATTTATTTTTTAAATATGATTACCGGCATATGTTCGCCGCGGCTACGATTACATGATTAATTCGAACAGTTTAATTTTTGACTACTTTTTCAAATAAATCAGGCCGTGTGGCGTCAATTAGGACAATAAATATATAGTTAAAATTCTGGGGGGAAACAGCAAGTCTGAAGGGGGCATGGGATCCCCTAGATTGAAGGAATTTTTCTATAGAAAAGTTCTTCAACAATTGAAGGAATTTTTCTATAGAAAAGTTCTTCAACAATTGAAGGAATTTTTCTATAGAAAAGTTCTTCAACAATTGAAGGAATTTTTCTATAGAAAAGTTCTTCAACAATTGAAGGAATTTTTCTATAGAAAAGTTCTTCAACAATTGAAGGAATTTTTCTATAGAAAAGTTCTTCAACAATTGAAGGAATTTTTCTATAGAAAAGTTCTTCAACAATTGAAGGAATTTTTCTATAGAAAAGTTCTTCAACAATTGAAGGAATTTTTCTATAGAAAAGTTCTTCAACAATTGAAGGAATTTTTCTATAGAAAAGTTCTTCAACAATTGAAGGAATTTTTCGATAGAAAAGTTCTTCAACAATTGAAGGAATTATTCGATAGAAAAGTTCTTCAACAATTGAAGGAATTTTTCGATAGAAAAGTTCTTCAACAATTGAAGGAATTTTTCGATAGAAAAGTTCTTCAACAATTGAAGGAATTTTTCGATAGAAAAGTTCTTCAACAATTGAAGGAATTTTTCGATAGAAAAGTTCTTCAACGATTGAAGGAATTTTTCGATAGAAAAGTTCTTCAACGATTGAAGGAATTTTTCGATAGAAAAGTTCTTCAACGATTGAAGGAATTTTTCGATAGAAAAGTTCTTCAACAATTGAAGGAATTTTTCGATAGAAAAGTTCTTCAACAATTGAAGGAATTTTTCGATAGAAAAGTTCTTCAACAATTGAAGGAATTTTTCGATAGAAAAGTTCTTCAACAATTGAAGGAATTTTTCGACAGAAAAGTTCTTCAACAATTGAAGGAATTTTTCGATAGAAAAGTTCTTCAACAATTGAAGGAATTTTTCGATAGAAAAGTTCTTCAACAATTGAAGGAATTTTTCGATAGAAAAGTTCTTCAACAATTGAAGGAATTTTTCGATAGAAAAGTTCTTCAACAATTGAAGGAATTTTTCGATAGAAAAGTTCTTCAACAATTGAAGGAATTTTTCGATAGAAAAGTTCTTCAACAATTGAAGGAATTTTTCGATAGAAAAGTTCTTCAACAATTGAAGGAATTTTTCGATAGAAAAGTTCTTCAACAATTGAAGGAATTTTTCGATAGAAAAGTTCTTCAACAATTGAAGGAATTTTTCGATAGAAAAGTTCTTCAACAATTGAAGGAATTTTTCGATAGAAAAGTTCTTCAACAATTGAAGGAATTTTTTGATAGAAAAGTTCTTCAACAATTGAAGGAATTTTTCGATAGAAAAGTTCTTCAACAATTGAAGGAATTTTTCGATAGAAAAGTTCTTCAACAATTGAAGGAATTTTTCTATAGAAAAGTTTTTTTACTATTGAAGGAATTTTGTTATATAAAAGTTCTTAAACAACTGAAGGAATTTTTCCAATGCGTGCAGGTGATGTGAACTGGGCCACGAGATCGTGTGTTTTGATCCCGTTAGACTTTTTTAGGGAGTTTTCTTAAATCGCAGGAATACAGCAATAAGTCAAGGAAAATTGTACAATTCCCATGCGCTCCACATAGCCAAGCCGTCAATTCATGAAAAAATTTTGTCATGATCTTAAAACTTCTTTGATATCTTAAAAAACTTGTGAGAGCAAAATGTCAAAATTTTAAAATTTTGAAACATATTTGAAGGGACTACGACTCTTATTATTTATAGATTATTATCTAAAACTCTTTCTCATTTCCCGTTCTACTTTTATTTATTTACAGTTTATCTAATCGTGCCACAAAACATCTGTTATTATGGTAAGCTTTTGGAATGCATTAACACGGCGAAAAACTGATGATGTTTTTGAGGCGGAATCAAAATTAGCCCGAGTATTAAATCTATTCGATTTAACGGCCCTTGGAGTGGGTAGTACTTTAGGTTTAGGTGTGTATGTGCTGGCCGGTTCAGTGGCATACAATATTGCTGGCCCTGCTGTGACCTTATCCTTTCTGATAGCAGCTGTAGCTTCAGCCTTTGCGGGTATATGCTATGCAGAGTTTGCCGCCAGAGTACCGAAAGCGGGCAGTGCCTATGTTTACAGTTATGTGACGGTAGGAGAATTTGTAGCCTTTACCATTGGCTGGAACTTGGTATTGGAATATGTTATAGGTGATTTTTTGTTTTAGAAACCATAATTATTCAATTCAAATTTACAATATGTGTATTTCGTTTTGTTTAACAGGCACTGCTTCTGTAGCAAGAGGCTTAAGTGGTTACATTGATTCTTTGATTGATAAAAATATGTCAAAGGCTTTAACGGAGGCTCTGCCATTGGATGTTGATTTCTTGGGTAATTATCCAGACTTTTTAGCCTTTGGCACGGTTTTGCTATTGACAGCTTTGCTAGCTTTTGGTGTTAAAGAATCAACTTTTCTAAATAACATTTTCACCTGCGTCAACATAATGACAATTTTAATTGTTATCGTATCTGGCAGTATTAATGGTAAGATATTTTTTAAATCTTTATATCTTTGTTTAATATTTTTTTAACGATTTCTTGTCAATTTTTTTCTTTAGCTAATCCTGCTAACTGGTCGATTCCTCAGGATAAAGTACCAGCTGGTTTTGGTACAGGTGGCTTTATGCCCTATGGTTTTGCTGGCGTTATGGCGGGTGCTGCCAAATGTTTTTATGGTTTCGTGGGTTTCGATTGTGTTGCCACTACCGGCGAAGAGGCCATGAACCCCAAACGCAATATTCCTTTGGCCATTGTTATCTCCCTAATCATAATCTTCCTGTCTTATTTTGGTGTTTCGACTGTACTGACCATGATTGTTCCCTACTATGAACAAGATCATGATGCTCCTTTTCCGGCTGCTTTTGATGCTATCGGCTGGTATACTGTTAAATGGATTGTAACAATTGGTGCTATTTTTGCTTTATGTACCAGTTTGTTGGGTACCATATTTCCCTTGCCCCGGATTTTATATGCCATGGGTAATGATGGAATTCTCTTTAAGAAATTATCCATGGTAAATGAACGCACTCAGACACCTCTGCTAGCTACAGTTCTGTCCGGTTTATTTGCGGGTAAGTCGAGTTTACTGCAGAAATGTGCGAGAGAAAATATTTGGTTTTTTAATTTCTTTAATTTTTTTTTTACATAAAATTACAGCTTTTATGGCCTTAATCTTCGACTTGGATCAATTAATCGACATGATGTCCATTGGCACTCTTTTGGCCTACAGTATTGTAGCCATTTGTGTATTGGTACTGCGATACCAGGATGAGGATATGGAAAAAGATGTATATGTGTCCTTCCCTAAAGTCATAAAACAATTTTTTAATGGCAACTCTTATCGCATACCAAATGTCTTAAGTTCTTCCATCACTAAAATTGGTGTGGTCATTTTTGGTGTCATATGTGTGCTATGGTGTAGTATGGAAAAAATCTATAAATTTGGTTCCGCCGATAGTTATATAGCTCTTAGTGTGATAGGCGCAGTGCTGATAATAATTGTAATCGTTATTGGCTGCCAACCGGTGTCCACAATAGAATTGACATTTAAAGTGCCTCTGGTACCTTTAATACCCTGTCTTAGTGTGTTTTGTAATTTATATTTAATGTTTCAATTAGATTTGCACACCTGGATAAGATTTTTAATATGGGTGGCCATTGGTTATATCATTTACTTTGGTTATGGCATATGGCATTCCACGCAAATTACGCGAAACAAAAATCATGCTGAGGCAGCCATCATAAAAATGCAACGTACAAATGAGGCTTTTGAACCAGACTGGAAGGTTGAAAATGGCAAATGCGAAAAGATGTAAAAGACTCATCGAAACAAGTACTGAAAGCAAAATCAAGAGCAATTCAATTAAACAAGCAATTGATGAAAAAAAAAGTTTAAAGTCGTTTCAAATTAATTAAGTACATCTTCTCATTTTAGTTACTATTAATAATAGTTTAAGTTTAGTTTTATTAATAATAGTTTAATCTTTTTTTTTATTAATTAACTAAGTTCTTTTTTAATTTTTTAATGTAAATACATATGTATGTTTTGTTTTATTTTATAAAAAAGTATTAACTGTTTCCCCTTTTTAGCATATTTAATGATGTTTCCGTTTTTCCCATCTGTCATAGAAGATTAAATAATTTTTCTACGTATTTGAGCTGTCATTAATTGTTAAATATTTTTAAACATTTAAAATAGTTTTATTAATGCCGATCACATTAACAAACATGTGACAGTTATTTTATTTAATTAAAAAAGTTTTAGTTTTTTTATTGTAACAAAACAAAAACTGTCATTTTAAAGTACAATAAAAATGGCAACTATTGTAAACTTACAAAAAATTAAATTAAACAAACTTGAGGGAAGGATGACTTGAAACACTATTAAATATTAAATGTTACTACTTTTAAAAAATTTTGAAATATGTAAAAAAGATTTTTCAAATATTGAAGTATTTTTCTCATCGCAAGTTCTTCAACTATTGAAGGAATTTTATAGAAAAGTTCTTCGCCTATTGCAGGAATTTTTCTATAGAAAAGTTCTTCGCCTGTTGCAGGAATTTTTCTATAGAAAAGCTCTTCAACTATTGAAATAAATTTTCTGTAGAAAAGTTCAACTTCAACTATTGAAGGAATTTTTCTATAAAAAAGTTTTTCAACTATTGAAGGAATTTATCTATAGAAAAGTTTTGAACTATTGAAGGAATTTTTCCATAGAAAAGTTCTTCAACCATTGAAGGATTTTTACTATAGAAAAGTTCTTTAACTATTGAAGTATATTTTCTATAGAAAAGTATATCAGCTATTGAAGGAAGTTTTCTATAGAAAAGTTCATTAACTATTGAAGGAATTTTTCTATAGAAAAGTTCATTAACTATTGAAGGAATTTTTCTATAGAAAAGTTCATCAACTATTGAAGGAATTTTTCTATAGAAAAGTTCATCAACTATTGAAGGAATTTTTCTATAGAAAAGTTCATCAACTATTAAAGGAATTTTTCTACAGAAAAGTTCATCAACTATTGAAGGAATTTTTCTATAGAAAAGTTCTTCAACTATTGAAGGAATTTTTCTATAGAAAAGTTCTTCAACTATTGAAGGAATTTTTCTATAGAAAAGTTATTCAACCATTGAAAGAATTTTTCTATAGAAAAGTTCTTCAACTATTGAAGGATTTTTGCTATAGAAAAGTTCTTTAACTATCGAAGTATATTTTCTATAGAAAATTATATCAGCTATTGAAGGAAGTTTTCTATAGAAAAGTTCATCAACTATTGAAGGAATTTTTCTATAAAAAAGTTTTTCAACTATTGAAGGAATTTATCTATAGAAAAGTTCTGAACTATTGAAGGAATTTTTCCATAGAAAAGTTCTTCAACTATTGAAGGATTTTTACTATAGAAAAGTTCTTTAACTATTGAAGTATATTTTCTATAGAAAAGTATATCAGCTATTGAAGGAAGTTTTCTATAGAAAAGTTCATTAACTATTGAAGGAATTTTTCTATAGAAAAGTTCTTCAACTATTAAAGGAATTTTTCTATAGAAAAGTTCTTCAACTATTGAAGGCATTTTTCTAGAGAAAAGTTCTTCAACTATTGAAGGCATTTTTCTATAGAAAAGTTCTTAACTATTGAAGGAATTTTTCTATAGAAAAGTTCTTCAAGTATTGAGGAGATTTTTCTATAGAAAAGTTCTTTAACTATTGAAAGAATTTTTCTATAGAAAAGTTCATTAACTATTGAAGGAATTTTTCTATAGAAAAGTTCTTCAACTATTGAAAGAATTTTTCTATAGAAAAGTTCTTCGCCTATTGCAGGAATTTTTCTATAGAAAAGCTCTTCAACTATTGAAATAAATTTTAAGTAGAAAAGTTCAACTTCAACTATTGAAGGATTTTTTCTATAAAAAAGTTCTTCAACTATTCAAGGAATTTCTCTATAGAAAAGTTCTGAACTATTGAAGGAATTATTCTATAGAAAAGTTCTTCAACTATTGAAGGAACTTTTCTTTAGAAAAGTTCTTCAACTATTGAAGGATTTTTACTATAGAAAAGTTCTTCAACTATTGAAGGATTTTTACTATAGAAAAATTCTTCAACTATTGAAGGATTTTTACTATAGAAAAATTCTTCAACTATTGAAGGATTTTTACTATAGAAAAGATCTTCAAGTATTGAGAAGATTTTTCTATAGAAAAGTTCTTTAACTATTGAAGATTAGTGTAGAATTTTGCTCTAAAAATTTTTAAATAATTAAATAATTTACTTTAGAGATGTTTCTTGCTATTCCTAAAATATCCTTTAGAAAAGTTAAGCTTTGACTTAAAACACTTTCAAAAAAAAAAAATCATAAACAAGCTTTTTTTTAACTTTATAAAAATTGTGTTATTCTTCCCTTTAAAATCAATTTATAAAAAATTATAAAAATAAAAGTGTACTGTCAATATTCATTGTTTAAGACTTAAAATATATAAAAACATTTTATAAACATTGTACATATAATATATAGAAAAAATGTGTATGATTTAAGCACTACCATGTCAGTTTTAAACTTAAAAGGCTAAAATATAAATTAAAGTTATAAGATTGGTGTATAAAATTAATTTTGAAATGTGTGTATTTACTTTGTTTCTGTGTTTGAAAATTTTAAAGGATTTTTTCACTTTGCATTTTTTTTGTTAGTTAATTAATATTTTTTTATTTTTTTTTGTATTAAATTTTATATTAGCCAGTGTGATATTTGTAAAATATTTTATATAAGTAGACAACACTCCCAGCTCTGGGGGTTTTGTCTTGCTCCCAGTTTTTTGTATTAAAGTGTTAATTGTAAAAAGTTTTTGATGAGTGTATAAATTAGTTGTTTTTTTTAATAAAATATATTTTTTATAGATATTACGAATTTAATTTAGGATCTTAATATTTTAGAAAAATAAAATTAAATGAAAAAAAAAAATTATATATTAATAAACATTTTAAATTTTGTATTCCTTTGGGGTTTATTAATGAAAATAAAAATAATAATTATAATAATAAAAAATAATAATAATAATAATAATGTAATTATAATAATCATATAATAGTAATAATATAATAATAATAATAATAATAATAATAATAATAATAATAATAATAATAATAATAATAATAATAACAATAATAATAATAATAATAATAATAATAATAATAATAATAATAATAATAATAATAATAATAATAATAATAATAATAATTATAATAACAAGAATATCTTTAATGTCTATGCACAATCTAACCCCTTTTAAATGACTTTGTAAAATAAGACTTTTTTTCAAATACCCCAGGTAAATTATGTACCTATATGTTGGACACATGTATCTGCTAGATATAATTTGAGGGGAATTGTACTACAACAGGAAGGTAGATTGATAGCCAATTTAACAAAAAAAAAAAGGAAAAAACCTCTTTGAAATCGCCTTTACTAGAGAAATATTAACTTAAAAAGATACCATAACATTGAGAAGCTTAAAAATTATGAAGTTCGCTGAAATGGTAAAAATCTATATAAAATAAAGTCATTCTTGCAAAAAAACGAGTTCCAAACAGACTGATGGACATGAAATTTAAACTAAATATTGAAAAGGGAGGCATTAATTTTAAAAAAATAAAAGATAAACAAAATACTAAAAAAACCTTTTGGTATGGGGTCACTCTTTGTCGCTAAAGCGGACAAAGTCATAGACTTACTTAGAATATTTCAAGAGTCTGTCCGTTATGGTGTATAAGATAGGCCCACTTACGTATAAATTATCCCTTATATGGGTCACCCTTTAATTTTTAATTTAATTTTTTTACTTATTTTTATTGCAGTGGGTTTAGAAGTACACAGTAAAAAATTTTGTATTCATTTTAACACCGAGCCGGTGTGTATATATAACAACACCAAAAAAGAACTAAATTTATTCCATTATGGTTTAAATATAAAGAGATTAAATTAGAGAGAAAATAAAATGAGAGAGAGAGTAAATTTCAACTTCAGGAGCATAAGATAACACCAATATTTATTACCTTTAAATGGTTTTTTGGTGTTACAATAAAACCAAATTATTAACATTTAATAAATATCAAGCATACTTTTTTCAAAATTAGGTTTTAATTTTATAAGCTTTTGAATAAGCATTACACCGAACCAAGTGTTATTTTAAATATTTTTAAGAATTGGAATAATAACATTCGGAATATATTGTATTCTTGGGTAGGTGTAAATTTTAACACCCAGCTGTATAGATTGTATGCTAAACGGGTTTTATTTTTTGTAGGCGTGGCTAAAAATACCGCCCTTTATTAATAATAAATAAAACAAATTAAATTTCCTTTTCATAAATTTTATTTTTACAGTAGTTAATCTAGTTAGTAGTTTGCTATAATATCAGGAGTTAAGAGGTATATTCTAGAATTAATTATATAGTATTCATAAGGCCTTAAAAATTCTACCTCTTTAAAATTAATTATTTTTAATACATTTTGAGAAGTTATTTCATATGCATTTAGGATTCTGTCTAATTCTTTACTTATATACATTTCTAAAAGCAAATGAGGTTCTTCATTTACTACATATATTTGCTTAATTTTACCAAACATGAAAAATTCGCTTTCTTTTTTTAAATATAAAACAAATGAGGGTCTATAAATGTAACCATATCGTAATTCAAATTTATTACTTGCAAATACTTGTGATCCGAAAGTTAAGCCCAAGGTGTTATAAAAATAATTTTGAAATTCAAAACTTAATTCTTCGAGGTCAATCAAAGACAGTTTATAAAACACAAATTTATTTTTAAAGGATAAATTTTCCCATTTGACACTGATTTTTGTTTGATATCTTCTGGCAAGAGTTTTACATAAATTTTTGTAATTATTTATTACCGGTACATCCTTAATAAACTCACGATGCTTAGCTTCATATCTCATTGACCACGTATGAATAAGTGGTCCTAGCTTCTTAATAACTGAGGGATAATGAGTTATAAAGTGATGCTTTGGCAAAAGTGTTTCATTATAATCTTCATAAATACTTTTTAAATGAATTTGTATTTCATTTCTAAGTTCTTTTATGTATTCATGACTAATCGATGTAGTCATGGTTATGTTAACGATCCTTATGAGAGAGATGATTCCGTTCCACAAATTAGGTAAATTATTATAAATGTTGTGAAAAATAAATGGGAAGTGTAAAATGAGGCACAAATTTTGAGAAGCCGTTAGTCCTATAGATGTGCGACATTTCTTCTCGACAGTTATTGTAGGAGGTTTACAAGTGCGTTGCAAAAAACCGTAATTAAAGTTTATTATTTTCGCGTTAATTTCATCTATAGTTAAAAAACCTTTTTCAATAACTTTTTTAAAAAACAGTTTTAATATGAAAGGAACTGCTCCCTCTAAAACATCGTGCATTACGTCAACATTTAGGCTTTGAAAGATTTTGTAATATGTTAATTTATTGAACTCGCACGGATGCTTAATGCCTTTGGTAAGCTTGTAATCAAACAGTTTAGAATTTAAAGATAATAATTCGTCATATTCCTCTTGCGTTCTTAAATATTTTTTAATCTCTACAAATGTATGTTGGGCTTCATCTCGATGGATCTTGCAAAACCTGCAGTAGTGCAGAGCTCTGAAGGATGCAACAAAACCAAAACAAATATTTCCACCTAAATTATCGTGAGCAACTGAAACTAAAGTTCCTTTTAAAAAATTGTTATCTACTCTTACACCAACTTTTTCAAGTGCTTGAAGATCATTAATAAGTGGTTGTAATATCTTGTTAAAGCAAACATCGTTGTTATTTAGATCCTTGCAGAAAAAAAGGGCCACTAAATGAATGTTGGTAATTTTTGAATTATAATGAAAAGGTAAGTTTCTGATGGTAAAGTATATTGCACCGATTTTATATAAACCAGTTTTACTACCCAGTGGATTTGCCGTTTCAAATTCGTCATAAAATATTTGAATTTGCAAAGCGTGTTTTTCCTTTTTAAAGAAATCCGAGTTACAAAAATTTTCCGAACAACAAAAGTTTTCAAGCTTTTTGCTATCACAAGAATGATTGCTTGAAAAATAAAGTTCCTTGAATGATTGATTTTTAAAAAGAGTTTCTAAAGTTATAAGAATGGGCACATATTGAAATGTGGATTGAACGAAATGTTTAGTGGGATGCAAATGGTTTTTTTTCTTTCGGATTACCCATCGTCCTCCTAAGGATCTAGAAACTGGTGCAACATAAAAATTTCCTGTACAATTTAGTTTATCTCGTTTAAATTTACTGGAATATTTTTTGCAATCAGCATCAAATTTTTTTCTAAAATCTAAACAATTTATTTTGAATTGAACTTTATTTATTTCTGAATGCATTTCTAATATATAACTTTCAAATTCCTCAAAACTTTTTTGGCAGATGCTGTCAAAAGTTTTCAGTAGTTCTCCAGTATTCTTTTGTGAAATTCCACATGATAAGAGCTGTTTAGATAGCGACGAAATTAAGAATGGTACTGACGAATTTTGAATTATTGGCAGATTGCAGATGGCTTCTTTATTAACAATATGTTTTGCATCGATAGTATTATTGCCATTAACAACATTAAAATCACTGTGACAATCGAAGGCAGCACTTTCATTCCTCAAACTGTTTAATTGGACCTCATATGGCTGCACTTTATCAATTTTTGTTTTCTTTAAGATGTTATTACTCTCTGTAGATGCCAGAATGCAACTTTTAGAATGTCTGCTTAGCGAACTAAATGTTGAAAACAATTTTTTACAGGTTTTAGAGGCTAAACATTTTAATTTTAAGCCATGGGCTTCAGCGAGAAAATGTTCATGTTTTAAATGAAATATAACAAATGCAACTGAATCGAACTCTCGGTCACAAATAAAGCAAAAATATTTCATGTTTGGAAAAATAAGGGAAAAGTGTGAAAAAATTAAATGCTTAAATTAGTGCTGATAATTATTAAGTTGTAAAATTTATAGTGTACTTAAAGTATAGATACTAGTTACATAAAATTACTTAGTGTATGAAGTAGGACTACTAAATTTGGGATACGTTTTTAAACTTATTTTGAAATTTAGAATGTATCTCAACTAGTCTTGTACTTGTCGCCTTTTTCTTGTCAATATTATATATGAACTTCGCAAAAAAACGCAAAAAGTTGGCCAAGGTTATGTCAAACTCAACATTAAATACATAAAAGGACTTAAAAAATAGATCGAATACCTGTACAAAGGTAAAATCAAGGGGCAGATTAATACATTTTCCATCCAAACTTATAAAATATTGAGAAATAGACGATTTTGTTTCTCCAACTGCAATTATAGTTGGTTGCTGAGATCCAAATTTGTATTCTCCTATCGGTGTGTGAAGCTATAAATAAAAAGTTAAATAATTAAATAATAATAGTATTATTTTATTTTACAAATTACCTCTTCAAAAGTTATAAAGCTATCTACCGATTTATGAATATTCGCTTTTTTTGTTTCTCTTCCAGCAGCCGTCGAAGGAAGCAATTTTAAAAGATAGAAAAATGGTAAGATGTCAACAGACCAGTCCGCTAAACATCCCAAGTTTTGTCCACCAGCCTCACTTGCTACTTCCTCAACATAATTTTTATATTTATCCCAATTTTTAAGCAGTCCATTTGCTTTTATTTCACCATAGCGAAGTTCAAAATCAAATAAAATCTATAAAAATATATATAGTAAATTAGAAAATATATACAACTATATATAATTTGTTACCAATGAAGAATCAAATACGAATATCGGAAAAGCCTGTAATACGTTTACATCAGGAGTGCAATATTTAATTCTTGCCTTTAATGTTTGCTGCAGCTTTTCTTTTACAGTAGTTAATTGTTCAGTAACTAAGCAATTTTGAAAAAAATGAAGATCTTCTTGACTTATAATTTCATCGTCGCTAGCACTGTCACTTTCAGGGGGTTTTCTTACTTCTGTAGTTGCTGTCGACAACTTGCGCCTCTTAGAGTTAAAATTTTTTAACTTTGCAACTAAATAGCCAGTATTGGTATTAGGGTTAAAAAATAAATCCTTAATAATTTGAATAAAAGATCAGAAATTAGAGCCACACTTTACACAAATACAATATATATATATATTTCTTACAATGCCACCACAATTGCTGTCTTCAACTTTATATGCTGGAAACATATATATTATTGCTTCGGCTAATGCAATCTTGTCCTCTCGAGTCGGGTAATTTCCACTTCGTCGGCGCAAAAAGTTAATTGATTCACGTACCAAACAACGACGGGAACTATCGCTTAAATTTTGTTTGGCTGAATATTCATTAAAGATGAAAGAAAAATCCCCGCTTTTAAGATAATACTCTAATTCCTGCAATATTTGCTTTATAATGAAAGAATTTAAAAAAAGCTTTTTGCTAACCTTTTTAATATTTGTAGTTTTAGTCGATGAAGGTGTTCCGTCATAGCAAAACTCTACAAAAAAATAGCTGCAGCTTCTATACTGCGATATAATTCCAGGCAGCTCATCAAAATCAATCTGGGCACCGTCGCGATCTTTAAATATAAATTCTTTGCCTTCCGTGTCAACACTCAACTTGTTTAAAACTTTAATTAAAAAACATTATATTTGATCAGCTATTTTAAAAAAGTAATTAATTTGTTGGAATATATACTTACTTGAAATTATTATTCTATCCGAAGTGAAATCCTCATCTTCTGGATCAGAAATTTTAACTATAAAAAATTCTGCACCACTTTTTACTTTAACATACATTTTAACTCACTCACTGTTCTCACTTTTTTGAATGAATAAGCACTTTCTATTTTTATAAGCACGTGGTTTAAAAAGGTATTACTTTAACACTTTTACTTGCATTAATTTCAAGCGACAGGGAGAATGAGAGAGTTTTTATTCTTTTTAGGTGTTGTTTTTAAACCAAAAGAAATAGTTTAATGAGAGCAAAACGACTTAAGTGTTGTTTTTTTTTCTAGATTTTCTGCAAACATATGAATTCAATACCTCTTTAAGTGTTGTTTTTAAACTTAAAGGAATTAAATTATTGTAAGAGAGAATTTTAATTCTTCTTAGGCATTATAGTAAAACTGAAAGTAATAAACTAAAAAAACAAATTTTTTGTTGATACCTGGTTTGGTGTAATATCTAAACTAACAGGAATTGTTATTCGTGATAAAAAAATTAAAATTAAATTTAGGTGTTATTTTAAATCCGAGATGTTATAGAAAAAATCGTAAAATTTTATATACGGTGTTAAAAACGTTCACTGGAGTATTTAAATAATAATTAGATGGTCTTACATATAAACTATTACGGAATTAATTTTAAAGTTAATTCCAAAATAGTTTATGCAGAACACCGTTCGGTTTTAGGATTAGACTAAAACTTTTTACTGTGTACATACTCTGTGTAAGTTTCAAGTGTCTCCTTATTACCGTTCAAAAAATAAGCCCATGCACCAAAATTTTGACTTGTTTGGGAACACCCCTTAATTTAAATACTACATGATTTTCGAATATGAAAGAAATTTTTTTGTGTCTAATTAATTTTATTAATAACTTAAGTTCTTTACTATGTATTTCATCATAAATTTTCCAACTTGTAAAAGTCTGAAAAGACGAAAAGATAAATTATAACTCTACTTTTGGTTCACCCGTTACAAAAACATTTACTTCAGACAATTATTAATAACTTGGAGAAAGAAAAGATTAGTTCCAGTATTTTTGTTTATTTTTAATAAAATTTGCCAAAATAAAATTATTTTCTATATCAAATTTCCTTTCCCCAAAGGAAGCTTTTTATTTTATTTCTAACAAAATACTATTTCGTTTTAAATTGTGCCGTATCCTTTCCTTTCAACTAAAACTCCATATGACTTTTTAATCTTTCATTCATTTACATCGGCGCTTTATTTCCAAGGCAAAATCGTATCCTTTCATCTTTAGCCTTTAATTTATGCATTTCACTTGACATCACTATCAAAATGGCTAATAAGTCCTTTCTTTTTGCATTTGCCAAAACGAAACTACAAATTAAGAAATAAGAATGTAAAAAAAACAATAGATATGATGTTTGAGTCTAGAGCTCTACAGATAGAAGATAAAGCTAAAAGACAAAAAGCAAATGAAAATAAAAATATTATTTTAGGAAACGGAAATGTCGATACAAAATACATTCCTTGTCCAATCACATATGTGAAAAACGAAAAGTATTCACACGTCTTTTAGAACACAGTGGGGTATTTTGGACAAAAAATAGAAAATATTTTCTTTATTTATTAAATGTTACAATACAAATTATATTCTAACTTAACTTTCCGAGAGTGGCAACAAAAACCATTGTAGTGAAATACTCAGAGTATTTGATGGGAATCAAACTTACAACCCCCAGACCAACTGACTGACTAGCATAATGCCTACTAGCCTACCACCCAAAATGTATAAATAAATCTCATAATTATAAACGGGTAGCCTGATTGCATTGACATTGCTCACATCTGTTGAAAAGCTGTAGTTAGGTCTACAATATTACATTCTATTTAATAAAAAAATAATTTTTAATAATTATAAAAAGCCCAAAAAAATATTTTCAATATTTCCAATTGACTTAAAAATTGAATGCACTTGGCCTTTTAAATTATAAAAATAAACTATTGGTTTAAAAAAATGATTGTCCGAGATACCTAACGCTGCCACATCGCTGCCACAACGCTGCCTTGCCTCTGTGGAATTTAATTAAGTTTCTTAAGTCGTTCATCAGCTACCGATTTATTTCCAAAATAAAATGTTTTTAAACCACTGTGCACAGCCATGTAAAATTTTACTTTAATCGGCCCAGTCGTTAGGAAACAAAATTTTTTTTTCCAACTTTGTTAACAAATATCCCACTGTGTATCTATCTATATTAACATATAAAAGCAGCATTAACGCTTAACTAAAAATCCTTAGGTGACAGATGGTTTCTCGAATTATGTTAGGTTAAGCAGGCAGCTATAATATACAGCTCACTTGGGTCAACAAATTGGTCCCTTTGTGTTACCTGCAGAGAGAATAAAATAAAAGGGGGGGGGGGGAAAGAAAGGGAAAAATAAAGGGAAATAGAGAGAGATAAGTTAAGAAGAGAGGTAGTAATAAACAGATACAGGGGGATGTAAAAAGATTCGTGGTAAGACAGACACAGATAAGAGAATCATAATCTCGAATTAAGAAATATTTACAAGCGAAAAGACCTAAAAAAGTTAGTAAGAATATAATACTTCATTCGGATATTCGAAAAGAGGGAGAGAGGAAAGACACCGAAGCAGACACTTTTGGTTTAGGTCTCAATTTAGTACCCAGCCAAGTTGGGAATTGTATACCTCCGTAGTCATCACGCAGCGTTTTTTAAGCATTGTTTTTCCTTTGACTTAAGTGATTTCGCGTCATTAAGATTTAGTACATGCTAGCCTTTATCTTTAGGTCTTCCATGACATCCACTCTTAGTACATATTTGTGTGTCAGAGGTCCTTATACGTATGTCAACTAATGGTGAGCATATCCACACTCATTTAGCTTAGCTTAACCTGAATTGTAAGCGGCTTTCAAACATTATCTACATCGATCTCGGTCAAAGAGAGTAAATGTCTCTTTTTAGGTTTTTCGAGTCCTATTCTTGATTCAGTGCATTTGTTGGTATTTTTGAAATTGTTTTACACTTGTAAACTCTATTTTTTTTTATATTATACTACTAAGCAAACATTTTTCTCTATTTCCTATGAAATATAATGTAAAAATTAAAAATTTCTCATATTCTATTTCTTTGATAAGTTTGTTTAAATAGAAAATTAATAACAATTGAAATTACCGGGTGGATCGATACGAAGAGTACTGATGACGGACGTAGCTGTCTAAAAAATGCATTCTGCTTTGCTGGTATCTAATTTTTCTTTATCTCTTTATAATTAAGAACTTAAGTCTAAATAATTAATTTATTAAATAAAATTTTTTTAATGATGAAATTTTAACCAAATTATAACCAAAACTTGTTTATCGTGACCAAAGTAATGTTAAAAACAACTTAAATTTATTCAGCGCAACCATATATTGTTACAGAGAACAAAATATTTTCTCGTAACCATACCAAACCATAGTTTTTATCTGCGTGCATAGTAGAATGAGAAGGGTTAAAAACAGAAGTTGCCCCTCCCCCCCACACAATATATTTAACTATCATTTCTTATATTCTTAAAATATTTTGCTTTTTTAATTCACTTATACATTTTTGTAATTATCTTATTTTGTTAAATATGTATTTTGTTCAGTCAATTAAAAGCACTTTGAAACATAATGGCTTTTGGGTAACAATTGTTATTCTGTAAAATGTTATTCCGTATGATTTGCTATTTAAGGAAATTGCTTCATTTTATACTCTCTGTACATCAATTGTACTCGTATGGCCATTCAGTAATTTACGTACATACATACATATATACATACTATATATAAAATTTCTAACAAGTCTGAATTTAATATTTGAATAATATTTCATAATACTTTTCATTATTTCATATTATTGCCTTGTGTTTATTGCTGCAACAATGTGTGTTTATTTATATTATTAGATGATGATGAAAGCCACAAAGGTATTTAGGATAATAAAAAAATAACACACATACTACATTCATATGCACTTCCCTTTCCCTATAAAATAAGATGAGTTTAAAATATTGTTTTTCGTATTTAAGAAGTATATTTGCCATGCTTTTAATAAAATGAATTGTATGATACGAGTATTAACATAATAATGACAACAATATCGACCATACCCATCATCATCTACAAAAGCCCTACAGAACAAAAGAGTGACAGAATATGAAAACACACATTATAATCAACATAATTTAATGTCGTCATCTTCAACGTTACGATAAATAAGTAACATCATGATTATTATGTTCGTAAGTATCATTATTGTCATTATCATTATCATTATCATCATAATCAATTTAATTTCATATGCAAACAATTAGAAATCTCTATGAGAGTTAGAGGCATCTTTCATCATACACTTGAACATTGTTGGGTCTTAAAAATTGGGGTGTCCACTAAAAAAATTGTACATGAATAGATTACAAACAAAACATGTGTTTTTATTAGAAATGCTAGAAAAATATGTCAGCTTTTGAAGTAATTTATACTTTAAAGTCTTCTGCTCTCAACTTCTCGAAAATTCAGCTTAGTCCACATGTTAATTCTATTTTAGCAAAATATGCACTTAGAATCCTTATCCCTTAAGCCCTCAATCAATATACATACATACAAACAAAAGCTCTGCATAAGCATAAAAACGAATGAGCATAATATCTCCTCATTGCACACGAGTAACGATGAGTGGATAATAATAAACAGCACAGACCAGCGAGCTAAATACAGAGTTTTCATAAACAAGTTTGAATAACTATAACAATAAACTTGTCCGAGTTCATGCAGTGAAACACGAACACAGTTCGAGTGTACAAAAAAAAAAACACAGATTTTTTTAAAAACATTACTTACATTCATTTTAAGGTCTTTATTTCTTAAGAACAAAAAAAAAAAAAAAAATAAAAAAAATCTCTAGTGCAAGCAAAACGCACCAAGCTTTCTCCAAAAGTCCTACGCAATTACTAAACAAAATAACACAGTGAGTGGTTCGAACAAGAGAAGAGTAAACACGGCACTCACGTTCGTACGTTCGTTTTACACGATCTGCTTATTGTATTTATGACACGAACAGAGCTTTGCTCACTAATAGTATGGTATGAGTAGGCATGTGTTCCGTAAGCTAGTTTATATTCGCATATGAACACTTGCTTATGAGCATAGGATGAGCTTGCCCTTGCAATTGTTTGATATCAATCACAAAATGTCCTTTTTTGTTTATTTTTGTTTGTCAGAAAGATATACCAACCTATACCAGAGGCGTTTTTTTGTTTGTTTGTTTGTTTGTTACTAGCTATGCGCTGGGTCCAAGTAATTAATGTAAATATTTATCATCATATTACTTGCGAACTGTAATGAGTAGAAAATTTAAATAATGTACAAGTAACACCCTTAATAATGGAACTGCTTGAACAAGGCCGTGGCACCTGCCACACCAAGTGACAAACTATTATCGTAAACTCTTTGCTCAAGTAACTCTTATTCATATATGCATAGTGTAGCAGCTTAGAAAGTAAACAAGTATTATCGTGTATCTAGAGAACTAAAATAGGTACAGTCTTGAAATTATGCTCAAGTAACCCCACATTAATATACACTCGTAGAATACATGTTGGATTGGAATAGTAGGCGTGGTACATTCCATACAAAGTGAAAAAAATGTAATCGGGTACCAAGCGAACTATAATAGGTAGAGTCATGAAATTTTTTTCAAGTAACTTTCTTATTAAAATACGTAGTCTGGCACAAAACCAAATTGGATTGAAACAGTTATCGAGGTACCTTGCATAAAATAAAAATACAAAAATACAAATACCTGGGATCTGTCGCAGGTAGAGTGTTGACATTTTTTACGAATAACCCCATCACTTCAAGCATAAAACGGATGGATTGAAACAATGGGAATGATACCCGCCATACAAAAAAATATTATCATGTAATTGAGCACTCTAACATGTACGAGCAACTCACTTAAGGCTTTGACGGAGACGTACTGATTGTGACAACACTCATTAGAAAACCCGTATTTCAACTTTATTGTACGTGGAAAAATACGTATAATGTATGACGTATTCTATGGGCCTCGGCCTTAATAATGTTACAAAGTAAAATTTAATCACTGCCTCCTGACAATACTTTGTTCGATTTTGCTTTGAAAGTAATCCACTCCAAATTTTAAGACTCTTAAATAATTACATACTTTATATAAAGGTACCCATCCCTGAATAAAATTCTAAAAATTATATAAAATTAAAAAATTATTGTTAAAAGGGTTTTAAAATATTTTAATAACAATGTAATTCCACAAAATACAAGTCAAATACACATTTTATTAAATTGACTATTTGGCAGTAAGTAATTCATATTATGTCATTATTTAAAAAGAGCGCCATCTGTTTCTCAACCGTGTTTAAAATAGCCTGCCTTCAAAAATAAAAGATGCCTTAAAGTATGCAGTATCCTATATTGGAATCAGGATATTAAGTTACCTCCTCACAAAACTTTTTTTTAAATCTTTAAAAAATTAAAATCTACTCTTTGTGAATAATAAAGGGACACCCTAGTCTTCATTTGAAGCACTACACAACAGTTTTCATGCTTGAAACTTGAGTTTGAATGAAGTTTCAATTTTGAAATTATTACTTATTATCTTTATTCAGAATGGCAAAAGCTGTAAAAGAATCTTATATTTACATCCTATCAACCATTTAATTGTATTAATTTCAAAATTGTGTTTTTTTAATAGTAAAATGGTCATTTCTGATAATTTAAAATATTATTTTTCATTTACTAAATGTGCTTAAATGTAACTGTTAGCATGTTGAGGCTTTTTGTATACAATATATTTAATTTTTGTGTTGTAAAGTAACCTCAATATAATTTTATACCCAAATAGTTGTTTTGTTTAATTATAATTAAAATATTTTGTTGTTCGAAAATATTTCTACGGAAAACTAAAAGAGGTCGATTGGAAATTATAACAGAAATAAACGTTAAAAAGAAATTTACGTTATATTTTTATTAAAACATTTTAATCTAAATTAAATAATTTTCTTAATTATCATAATTTGTAAGCAAACCTATTTAAAATTTTACCAATCGTAAAAAATAATGTTTTTAAGCCAAAATACAAAAAAACTTAATATTCGAAATTTCGAACTTAATTTCGAAATTTTCGAACTTATGTAGATTATTAATTTTAAGTTATTTGTTTCATAAAGTTTTATTTTTTATGCAATAAATCCAAAATTTCAAGTTTCGGTTTACTCGAAAATTCGAATTTCACTTCATAATTTAACAAAAACATAAAATATCGACTCTTAATGACAAAGAAGCAAAATAATGAAAAAACCAAATTTTTCAAAATTGTAGTGGATATATAGAATCAAGTTTCTTGCAAGGTTTCAATATCGCTTAGCCCCTAAGTACGGGCAAGTACGCTACACGTTTGGATGTTCTTTAGAAATCCAGTTAGTTTTGAAAATATTTTTGAGTTACATCTATAAAAATATTTTAAAGGATTTAAATGTTCGAAATACAAAATACAGGCATTGAAAAATATAATTCGGTTTAGATTTAATTCTCTTTTTAATTTTTTTTATTCAAATTAATTTTTTTTCGAAATTTGTAAGAAAATCCATATAAAAGTAAACTGGAGTGAAAAAATTAATGCCTTAATTTGAAGTTTCGAACTTAATTTCGAAAATATCGAACTTAATTTCGAAATTTTAGAACTTAAGTAGAATATTAATTTTAAGATCTTTATTTTGTAAAGTTTTATTTCTTGTGCAAAAAGCCAAAATTTTAAGTTTCAGTTTACTCGAAAATTCAAATTTAATTTCAAAATTGTAATACAATATTATAATAAATAGTTTTTGGAAGGTGGTTGATTATATATTTTTTTCTGATTTGTATCTACTCTTATTTGTATCTACTCATATTTAAACAAATATTAAATCCCTCTTAGTTTTTAATTTTCTCCGCTAGTTTGGTTACGATTTTCGCTCTGTATTTGACTTTTTGCCAACAAGTCAACAAACTTTTTTTCCTGAAGGGTTTTAAACAATGTTTTGTATTTAAAGTTATTCAATTTCATTTTCACATATAAACATAATTGTACTGAAATTTTGTTTTGTTTTTTTTAATATTTAAATATAATTTAGAAATTAAAAACCTGTTCAAACCACAAATGCTTGTTAGTTTTGAAATTTTAACAAACAACCACAATTTAAAAGTTTTACTAATTTTACTAGGAAATATAAAATAATTGTATAAAATATAAAAAGAGCGGTTTATATGGTCAAAACCAGACCAGTAAGAACGGCAAAGTCCAACCAAATAAATTTGTTTTTTTTCTTACTTAAGAGGCTATTCACAAATTGAATAACAATCTCTTGTGAAAGAATTGTTGAAAAGGTAAAAGGACTGCATACATTGCCTTGCATTTTTATTGATCTGACTTTAAACTTTGCTCTTCTTATAGCTAGCTGCTGTTTTTATTTTTTCCCCTTTGTTTTCTTTTTTGTAGCTAGCAGCATAAAGAGCAAAAGCACAAACTTTTTATTCCAACATTTCCTTTTGGCGAAAAAAGGACTATCTAAAAAACACGAATAAATCTGTTAAAAAAATCGAACACGAATAAGTTCTCTTAGCTGCCTCGCAAATAAGAGCTACTGACTCCAAATATTTCAACAGCCAAACCATAGATCGAATTACATGCATACATACATTCATACATACATACATACATACATACATACACACATACATGCATAAATACGTACATACATACATATATATATACATATGTATATTAGCAGCCGTTCGTGTGGCTTCTAGATCTTGTTCTTTATTTTATTCTACATGCTAATTCGGTATGAAATACAAATGATTGCTATAGCTTTTGGTGACTTTTATTTTTTGACAACTAGTGCTCTTCTAATTGACACACTTAACAAGCAGTGTCTTAATTTTGTTTTTGCTACGAAAGCGTACATATCCAAGATTGTGCTAAAATAGAAGTAGCTTTTTAAACACTGCACAAAAGTAATTTTTTTTAAATTAGTTGAAAAATCTTTTGAAATATTTATTAAATAATTGTATAGCTTGCATTGTAAAGTTGGTATGGTATGGTAAGGTATGGTATCGTATTGTGTCGCATGATATTGAACGGTATCGTATGGTATCGTATAGTGTCGTGTGGTATCTATTGGTATCGTGTGGTATTACATGGTATCGTATTTTATCGTATGGTATAGTACGGTATGGTATGGTATGGTATGGTAGGTAGGGAGTCATATAGTACGGTGCGGTACGGTACGGTTTTTGCTACTATTGGAACCTTGAAAATTCTATAGCTCATTTGGTACGAATTAATAATATATCTCTAGTGTTATGTTGTAGGCGATTTTAAATACCAACAGTTGTAATTCTGTTTTAAAATATCTAAAAAATATTATTTTAAACCCTTCGAATTATTCATTACAATAATACACAATCTTACAAAAAAAAAAAGAAAAAAGGTTATGTTGACAGATTGTATTGAGATGTGAAGCTGGGTCTGTCTGTACCTTGGTAACTTTGTGTTACTTGTAAAAAATTGGAAAGAAATCCCGAAAATATAAACAGAAAGTTAAGTAAAAGAAGAATGAAGCTGCTGAGATTAGTTGGGTTGAGGTTGAGATCGTGAGCGATGGTGTAATTTCTTCCTAAAAAAGCATGTTGTGCCCGAAAAGTACAATAAGATGCCGCTTGTTAGAATTTTAAAACTTTATTTATCACTCCTGATATCGACTGCTGTTAAAGGCTGTTTCACACTATAATACAAGTATTAATACTTTTGAGGAAAATGGAAATGCATTTTATTCAAAAGTATTAATACTTGTATTATGAAATGACCTTAAGCAACAACACAACAACTTTATTTCTTGAATGCTGCTTATAATACCCTTACAGCTACTTAAAGTTATTTAATTATAACTACTTAGCTTTATTTATAAAATTTAATGCTTCATATACATAATTGAATGTATGTTGTTTTAATAATTCCATTTTCTATACATAAAGCTTTGTTTAAGTAGCACTTCAGTTTTTAATTAAGTTAAAAATATGCTCTTAAACTCACAATCTAACGCTTATAGTTACACATAAACCACTACATCAAGCCAATTTATCAAAATCATCAATAAACCTATTCATGTAATGCATACTTTAAGGATGATATGAAATGCGATGACATGATTAGAAATACACATTTGATTTTTGTATTAAATTAATTGAAAAGTTATTATTACTGTAATAATTATATAATTTAAATAAAATAATAGGCTATTTTACGTCGTATTTTGTTTGTAGAACAAATTAATTATATTTAAATTTAGTTTTGGCAGCTTGTAGCCTGCTGTCGTCTATGTGTTTAAGTCATAAAAGGTAACTTTGTTGAACTACAGCGTTTGATCATTGAAGCATCGCCTCAGTTTTCGGTGGTATTCGGCGATAGATTTTATAATTTTTGAGAGAAATAGTAATGTATTTTTTTATAATTAACTGACTCTTTAATTATTCCTCCTTTGGGACCTTGGGCTTTTAATTTCTTTTAATTTAAATAAAAAATCAACGTAACGTTATTAAAGTACTGATATATAAATATTTGCAATGTTTGCTAACCTTGGCGTTTTTATTTAAATTCTTATTCAGATTTGTTGATGCAAAAAAAGATTTTTATAACTGATTAAATTTTATATTTCCATCTAGTTAATCTCTAACTCTTTATTAAAATTTTCAAGCACACTTATATATATTTGAATTATTCACAGTTCAATAAATTCAGTTATAAATTAAATTTCAACAAATTTAAATAAAAAATATCCTGAGCACATTTTAATTATATTTAAAATACTAATGTAACTAATGTTTTATGAGAACATAAATTAATAAAATAAAACTACATTAAAAGTCAGAATGAAAGAATGTAGATGTGTCTATACTCGTATGTACTAGAGATTTATGTCCAGTGTCGAATGAATTTGCTAACCAGGCCTGGCAGTAAGCCTTTTGTTACTCACACCTTTTATTTTAAATTCAAATTCTAAAGTTGGGCGAATGCTTTAACATATTATTTTTATAATTTTGA
Organism: Phasia obesa; assembly: GCA_949628195.1. Taxonomy (NCBI): domain Eukaryota; kingdom Metazoa; phylum Arthropoda; class Insecta; order Diptera; family Tachinidae; genus Phasia; species Phasia obesa. Next base: position 142,036,156 of record OX451217.1, read on the forward strand.
AATCCTTCGCTTGCGGCCTTGTAATACCGTGCAGTGACACATAACGTGCTCGACAGAGTTAAAGTCCCCTTCGTCCTCGCAAATCCTTTATAAATCCGATGTACCGATGACCCATATACTGGTGCTTATCCTAATGAAAAATGGATAGTGATCATACCTAAGACGACTGTTGGAAATTTCCTGTAAAAGTTTTTGTCGAGTTCAGACTTAGCCAAATTGTCCGCGAAACTCTATGAGATTTCCTAGCTTCCTAGGACTGATTAGTTTTTCCTACTACCCAGGTACATAGAACCCTATAGTAGTGACTAATCGGTCGCTTCACCAATTCTACTCTTTCGGAATAATACTCCTCTGAGTCCAGCCTTGCAAGTTCGTCCACAATTTCGTCGCCCTTAACATTATAATGACCCGAAAGCCAACAAATTAGTTTTTCCTACTATCCAGTTAGATAGAAGCCTGTAGTAGTGACTAATCGGTGGCTTCACCAATTCTAATCTTTCGGAATAAATCTTCTCGAGCCCAATCTTTTAAGTTCGCCCATAGTTTCGTCGCCCTTAACATTATAATTACCCGGACGCTAACATATTAGTTTTTCCTACTATCCAGTTAGATAGAAGCCTGTAGTAGTGACTTCAAGGTGGCTTCACGAATTCTATTCTTTCGTAATTAATCTCCTCTGAGGACAATCTTTCAAGTTCGTCGTCAATTTTGTTGCCCTTAACATTATAATGACGCGGAACCCAATAGAATCTATATCTATACTTAACCGTTAGTTCATCAAAAGACTTTCTGCACTCGTCTACTAGCCTAAATTTGACGTAGCGTCTTTTCAAGGCTTTAAGCGCCGCTTGGCTGTCGGCGTGCAAAGTAACATTATCTGCTTCTAACACGTGCCCAGAAACCAATTCGGTTCTAATAACACTGCCATGCAAGCCCCTACGACCTATGTATATTAGTTCCTATAATTCCCGCAGCGGTGCCCACATTCATCTTTAAACCATCCGTAAAAACTGCAAGCTCCAGATTCCAACCAATCATCCCTGTTCGGAATTAATACTAAGCGTACTCTGCCGAAATCAAGCTCAGTGACTATAAAGTCTATTTGTAAAGAAGTTAATAAAACAATCCATTGATTGCAACCCCGTGTAGGATTCTTGTGAGTACTGTTTTCTCGCCCACACCAATCCTGTTTTTTAAAATCTGAGCAAATTTTTTGCCGCCATTCCGACGACAATTGGAAGTAGATGCAAAATAATGCTCAATGCTGTCTGAGGTGTACTTTTCATTGCACCTGTAACCCTCAGTCATTTTTTCAAGGCCCTGGAAGAACGTTCTCCTAGCGCAGTTTTTATAAATTCACTGATTGTGGATAGTTCCACATGAATCGTACTAGTTAATCTGCAAGCAACTCCATATGCTCTTACGTGTTTTAAACCATGACTGAGTTTTGTTTCCCCGCAAAGCTAATACGGCTGTGCAGAACGACATTAACTGAAACACGATCTTCAGTTAAAATAGGAAAAAAACTTCTCCGAGCCCTTTAGCACCAAACTATAGTCAACCTCGGTACCGCCATTAACAAAACAAACAACATCAGTTTTGAGGCAAAGAGAAGAATAATACTGGCCAATAGATACTACTTTGTACTAGGTAGGCAGTTTAAAAACAACTCCTCCTCTCGACAGATAAAAATCACTCTCTACACGACACTGATGTTGCCCGTGCTATTATATGGTTCCGAAGCATAGGTACTTGCGAAAGCAGATATGAGCTATATGCCGATATTGACATAGTCAAACATATCAGTTTACAACTATTGTGTTGGCTAAGTCATGTTGAGAAAATGGATGAAGATACTCCAGCTAGAAGGTCATTTGAATATGAACCTGGTAACGGTTTACGTAGAAGGGGAAGACTATAACTTAGATGGAAAGATCAAGTTGAGGAAGACATCTAGAAACTTGGATTCAGAAATTGGAGAAGCGCAAAAGATGGAGGGGGCTTGGAAATCTATTCAGCTACAGGAACAAATATTCTGTAATAGCCAAAACTCCAAGGGAGAAGCGGGTGAAAGTTAGCGGAAACGCCAACAGCATCAAATGAATAACCAGACGTCTCTAGAGAATGTGGGAAAAATGCTTAAAGAACCATGCTACAGGTAAGTTTGGTCTGGTATGATAGCAGCTAAGGTCTTACATTGGTTGGACTCTATAAGCAGGCTTTAGTAGGCAAAATTTTCCTTAATAGATTCGGAACACCCATGCTAGATAATAGCCATGGTGATTGAAGATGGTAATTTGAAATATCAGACCATAAAAAGAAAGTACTTTGTTCCTTGAATAGGCTGTGATACAATGTTTATTAATGTCCGGCACTAGGTGGCAATAAAATAGTACCGTATGCTAAAAAATGTGAAATGAAGATGTGTAAGGGAATATCAGCCTATAAGATTCTAAATTCTTGGACGCAGTATTGGAAGGTCGACCATTACCAAACGACAACCAGAAATAACTGAACAAAGAAGGGAGATTGAAAAGTCATCTAAAATAATAGTAGCCGGCATCAGTATCCCCTTACACCAAATTATTATTCCTATCAAGAATATCAGTTGCTCTAAAACTGGCCTGCAGAGTGAAAACCTTTCACTTTTACCTCTTCGTTAAGTTCATACAATCGCATTTGCTATAAAAACACTTGAACACACAGTAATGGGATGTGTTCTATATATCGAACTCAATTATTAAATTGATTGGAAATTTTGTGCATGTTTGCAAAAAGCTTCAATGAAAGCAAAACACAAAAAAAAACACTACTAATTCATAATTAATAATCTGCGAAACTGTTTACAGATTAATGTTTATTCCACATGCTGTAGAATTCTTTTAAATAGTCTATTTTGTAAACATTTGCAATATTATTATTTTGGTTTTGAAATCCCAAACGTATCAGCATGGATATGTAATTGGTAACAACAAAAATAAATTCAGCAAAAACATTATAAAAATCGGAAAAAATAAAAACGGTTGGATGATTAAATACTCTTATTTTATGAGTCAGTTAGGTTGAATATAAAACTTCCCTTCGTAATTCAATATGATTGAAATTTTGATTTGACTTAAAAAAAGTACTGAGATCTGGATTGGTACAATACAGTTATAGTGATAGGCTATTGAACCAAGCAATAACTTGGTTCTCATTTGGATGGCAGTACTTTTAACGGCCGACATTTTTGGATAGGAACTTGGCTTTTTTTCACATTTGTGTTATTTGTGAAATCTGACTCATTTTTAATAAGTTGTTTGTGTTTGCAAAACTTTTAAGTTAAAGTTTATTGTTGGAAATGCCAGTATGCCAGTCTTAAAACTATGACCTAGTGCGCTACCCTAGATAAAAATTCCTCGGTTTTAGGTTTTTTTAGTTACTTACTCTGCGAAACTTACTTGTGTATCAAATGTGAGCTCTCTAGTTATATTGCAAATGCGATCAAGATTTAACGTCAGTACCTCCGATGTTAGACTAACCTGGTCTTACTACTTAGTGAAAATTAGACGTAGACTAGCGTCCCTATTGTACAATACGAATATAGCACCATAAGTAACAACTTATAGAATACGGAAAGCCTGGATGTTAAGAGCCAATGTTAAGAGGTTTTTGGAGACCATCAAACTCCTGACAGTCTATTGGTGCCTTCTGTTGAGAGTGAAACATCATACTTGACCAAAATCTTGATCCAAACCACAGCCATCACATGTAACCCGAAGGGACCTTACCAATAACTGGTCACAGAGATGGGCGGCTCTCTGTGGGGCTACCGGTACCCCTGGTACCATTCGTTAGAACACTGATCGGGCCTCTAAAGATCTATATATCCAGGAACTCCGTCGTCTGGTGCCCCCATAACTCCAGAGGCACTGCGTCAAAACATAGAGGGCTCAACCTCCAAAGGTTGAGGTCAGATATATTGGTTGAGGTTGATTGTTGTGAATAGGAGATCATAAGTCTCTACGCAGTGTAAACGTTTTTGTTTATTAATTTTTAGTGTAGAAACACAACAGACGACGGTAACGATGTTTTAATACAAATTTGATATACATACTTATATTACCGTTTAACGATAATGCCGCTGAAATAAAATTTATTTTGTGTAGAAACATAACAGACGACGGTAACGATATTTCAATACAAATTTGACGTAAGTTGCCGTTCAACGATAATGCCGCTGAGATAAAATTTATTTTATTTTCTTGTCGGTTTGTATTTTTCTCTTACTCTCGTACATTATTTCCATATATATGTATTTCCAAAAAAGAATTGTATTTTGTAAACATTTTAATTCACAATAATAGCAAAGACACATTCACCCTTATCGTGAATCTCAAGGGAATAAATTTTTTTATTCGCATGAACAATAAATTGGCATCGCCAATTGTTAAGGCCAGGCTTCACTATCCTACATAATCGTACGATTTAATCAACTAAAAATCTGACAGAATTCTGTCCTACTTTAAAAATCGTTTAAAAATGGCGTTGTAGATGCCACACTATCATACAAAACAAGTTTTTGTAACTCTGATCGCATGGAAAAACAATATTTTGTGAATTTTTTCAAAATATTATCAAATCGTATGATTTGTCAAAAAGTGTGTCACACACATACATTTCTAAGCCACACTATCATACTTTTTGAGCACACATGCATTTTTTGACAGATCGTACGACTGAGTATGATAGTGAATCATGGCCTTTAGAGAATAAATTAAACATATGTGCAATTCGAACATTCTATTGTGAATTAATCCCATTTTATTTTGTACGCGTATTATTGTAAATTTTTGATAAATTCAGAAAAATGTATAGTATTTCGCTCGGTCTTAAATTTTTAGAAGAAGAAAAACGCAATTTAGAAAAAATAAAAAGACGAAGTTTGAAGGATGCGTCAAATCAACTGTGTTTACCGGAAGTAATGCAAGTGGAATCATAAAACATTGTCGGCAGTATACATATATTTGTTAATAATTTTTTAAAGGTGTCAACAACATTTCCGAGTTAAGAAGGCAGAACAGAACAACCTGCCAAATAGAAAGTCGTCAGCGATTCCGTCGGTTGTAAAGCTTGCGCTTTTCACCCTTTTTTGCAGAAGGAAACTATCAACAAGGTTTTTCCTTTTTCTCGGGATTTCCACACATTAATTTAACCAACGGAGCCAACTGTATTTGTTTGCATTTCCACTCCGTTTAAAAATCTAATACTATTTTTAAAAATAACAAGAAAACTACTTGCATTGTGCTTCCTTTCGTATTCCCCACCAAAATGTTTGGGAAAAAACTCACGGGAATAAAGATCGGCGATGCCATATTTTTTGCGAACATGCGAGTTTTTTCACATGGAAATAATTCACGATTGCAACTTTAGGGAAAAGAGAAAAATTTCGAGCGAAAAAAGATTCATGATAGAGCTGATTATTTAAAAAAGAAAATAAAGAACATTTTGAAAAACTGAAAATAACAAAATAAATAAATGGATATGAAAAAAAAAAATTGAAGAGGTTAAAAAAATATATTAACCGCTATACGATTTATAATCTTCAGGTTCTTGGAATAGATCTAATGCCACATACATACGTGTTAAATGTACACTCAACGGTAGTTAATATTGTTTTCCTTGCTTCAATTTTCTTAATGAAAGTCATCTCTATTAAATTATAACATTTTTAAACAAAACATTTTTGAGAAAAAAAAAAATTATACAAAACATAAACGGAAATGTAAATAAATATTGACAAAGCCGTCAGCAAGCCGCCTTTGTTTTGCGTACTAATTCTCAGTAACTACAAATCGTTCCGTTACCATCGTCTGTTGTGTTCCTACACTTACACAGTGCAACACGGTAAAAAAATAACCATATACGGACACCACTACGTGATAAAAGACCAAAAAAAAAGACCCCTGTCTCCCAGTTTTGCCCAAAGTACTCCATGTTTTTATTATGGGCCCTCAAAGATGTGGGGCCTCGATGTCGATGTCAAAAAAATGATCATTTACTCAAGCTCATATTTTGCAAACCGTTTGGATTTTTGATATACTATCTGAGGCAAAGTTGTAGCTCTTGTCATAAAGAACAAAAATTGTTAACATAACATAAACATAAAACTTCATCTTCAAGGTCAAAATCGGCAAAAACTTTAAAAAATTCAATTTTTTTACCTTTTTTCCCCTGTTCAGGTCCATAGGTAACAAACCGTTCAAAATTCAAGGAAACAATCAACTACAAAAATGAACCTAAGATCTCAATAAACAACTTTCTAGAACATATGAACTTCCTAGGAATGATTCTTAATACCGTATAGGTAGCGCTTAAGCTACCTAACGGTTTGCAAAATATGAGCTTGAGTAAATGATCATTTTTTTGCAAAAATGACATCTTTGAGGGCCCATAAAAAAAAAACCTGGAGGACTTTGGGCAAAACTGGGAGACAGGGGTCTTTTTTTTTGGTCTTTTATGATGTAGTGGTGTTCGTATATGGTTATTTTGTCATGACTTAAAAAATTACACAGTGTGTTATTCTTCATTTTTTTAAACTTAATTCATTAAATGGTCTTGTAAATATGACGTTCATAAAACTCTCACAAACTAATTGTCAAGTTAATAATAACTCACTTAAAAGTACAACAATATTTTATAGCTTTAAAAAAATAAAAACTACAAAAAATCAGAGAATAGTGGCAGCAGTAGAAATCAAAATTTCGAAATTCTTTTTTATTTTGTCACAATTTCATTGGGAATTGATGAATATTCAGAAATATGTACATATTCGCGTACCTTTCTCTAGGTAAATGTGTGTGTGTGTGTATGGTCTGTGTGTAAGTACAATTAAAAACTCAACAAAAAACCAACATTCCAAATACCGCCTACAACATATTAAAATTGTATTGGTTTGCCAATACCACCAAGTCCCTTTACGTGTCATTGTAGTTGTGTTGCATGAAGTCGTATGTGCGGATGTATTTTTTTTTGTTCTTTATTTTGTAATACATATTTCAATTTTGTAGCAAGCGAAGGCAAAGCTTGCAACATTATAAACATTGCATGCCATTATTTATACGAGTACTTCGAATACAAATGTCTTTCTACCTCCATTATCTGTATTCATTAATACATTGTGTTTTGCTGTAAAAAAGTAGAATCCTACCGCTATTTACTATTTGTTTTATGTAGGACGGCAGACTTTAAAGTATTTTAAAAATAATACAACACTTAGCGAACGTATAAGAAAATAAATTTAGTTTCATTTAGAATCTATACATATAATAAAATAGTAACTCATTTCCGTCTGTCTGTCTATCTGTTTTTCATTTGTGTTTGCATCACGTAAAACCTACTGCATGGATTTTAACAAAATTTTGTGAGGAGGTACTATAGCATCCTGATTCAAATATAGGATACTTTTTTTCCGCAAAAATATCTCATTTCCAAGAGAAAGTGGAGAAAAAGCAGTGAAGAAGCAATTTCCGGTATAAAGGTACTGAAATTTTCGGTTTAAAAATGAGATATTTTCAACACTGTTATATTTTCAACACACCTTTTTATTTTTGAATGTGGAATATTTTAAAAACTATTGCTCAACATTCGGCGCAAATTAAATAAAATTTGTATTTGATTTGTATTTTTACTTTGTGGATTTACATTGCTATTAATATATTTTAAACACCTTTTACAGAGGTTTACAATAATTCTTAGAATTTTATAAATCTTTTAGAATTTTATCCAGATGTGGGTACCTTTATATAAAGTAAATACATAAACCATAACTGAAGCACTATAAAAGTAAGAGTCTTACAATTGGTGTGAAATACTTTGAAAGCAAAATCGAGCAAAATATTGTCAGGACGACCACGAAGTGGCGGGCACAGCTAGTCACCGCTAAAATAGTTTCCTCCTTTTGGGAGCATCGGGCTTTCGAAAAGCATATCTCCATTGTTTTTGCCTAATTTTCGTTTCCGTTTCTTTATGTTTTTCCACCTGATTAGTCTACTGTAGCCTTATGATTGTGTAGTGGTTTAGATGTTTACTATATAGTGTGGAGTCTTGGTGATCATTTGTTATTTGCCATTTTTTAAATTTTTTTGGTGGTATTTCCTGAACTTCCATAAGATGCTGACATTTTTTTATGCCGCAATTAGCTAGAACTTTGGGGAGCTTCTAATTTTGTTTTGGGTAGAATTAAAACTTATTCTAAGTGGGGGGAACTGTTCAATAATTCCTTGACGATTATATTCACTGTCAAATTCAGGAAGTGTTCTATAAATTCGTCGAACAGAGTAGAGAATTAAAAAAAGATCACTGATTTAAATAAAATAATTTTCCACAATTTGGAGTCCTTGTTGGACCCCAATATTTTCATAAAAAAAAATGTTAAGAAAAAAAACTTAATCAATACAAATAAGGAATCATAAATCCAATATAAATGTGTGAAAGACCTGACATATATATAAATAAATAACAATATAAAATAAAAGCTACATACGAGTATGTGTATTTTATTTCATTAAAATTGTCGATAACCCATCGATGTTGTCATAATACTGATAGGGAATACCAAATTATAATCAAATTTATCGCGATGTCCATACAAAGTGATGTCGCCCGAAAAGTGCAGACGATGTCGACGACACCAAATAGGCTTAATTTGCTTACTATAAGGAGATAAAGAAAAATTAGATAATTAAAAAAAAAATGAAACATATTGTGTTTTGAAGTGCAAAAATTAAACTCTGTCATGGTACAAACTTGAATGGCCTTTTTAGACTGCTCCCAGGAAACGAGAGTAAAGCGAACAATGTCGTCTACATTTAATACACAAACTGCATTCTGATATGTTTAACGAAGTGTTGATAATGTGAAAATCACAAATCACCATCCGAAACATAAATAATTAAAAAGTGATGATGATTGTAAAAATTTATTTTAAAGTATGGAAATGAATAAATATTATTATTGTTAATATCACTGTTGTGTTGTCATCACATTCTCTAGATGTATGTAAAAATCCCTTCTATTTATTATCGATATTATTAAGTATTCATTAAGTTTTATGGAGCATTTAGTGGTGGATTATTTAATTATGTTGATAAAATTAAGTTTATTTCAATTGGAATAAATACAAAAAACAATATTATTTTGCTGACTAGAATGTCAAAAGCCCTGAATTTCTATAAGATTTCTTTGCTTAAATATTTACATCTAATGAAAAATTGTAAACTGCATTACCTCAGTTGAAAAATAAGTTATGTTTCAAATCACTATCAGTATGATACTGAAGAATACTACTGTCTTGGGTAGCTTTTTAAAGCTACCTCTCCTTTCCTCTAAATTCGACCTATTTCTAATAAAATTTACCTTTGTTTGTACAGCTCCCTTATATTGTACTTGTTGTCGTTTTTCTAATTGTCGTTTCTTCGTAATAGCTTGATTTATGGTACCTAGCATCCTGATCCTAGTCATTCTTGGAGAGTGAGTATGTTGCCATTTAAGAATCTTCCCAGCACAGCTTCGACTTTCATCTCGGCCATATGATATTGAAAGTTGCTGTGTTCTCTCACCAGCCCAATTATCTGGCTTAGAGTACTCCGGTTGTATACCTCGTTAGCTATTCTGTCATTTGAACAGGCTTACAACCAACTGTCCCCTGTCAACTTTTTAATCACAACACCTTAAATTCAATCATGCTCTCAAACATTTTCTATTCTGATTTCAGTACCGCAGAAAGCCATAGAGTAATGTATACTGTTTAGACTCAAACTTGCCGGATCTTCTTAGTTCCGAAATCGTCTCATCACTCATCTAATACGAGTTGAGGTTTCCGAACAGGAATGTGTTGTAGGAAAACTCCGTAACTCAAAACAATGCACTACGGTACGAAGACGGACGCGAGAACTGGATCGGTTATTTTCTCTGATCCGTCAATCTCACTTAGGCTACCTAATACCTGCATCGTCATCAAATATGCTATTTATAGCCGAAAGAACTCATAACGGAGACGGCAGGTCTTGATATGTTTATGGCTGCTGGACTGTAGACGAAAATAGTGAAATCTAGATGTGATCTGAAGGGCATTCAACATCTGGCCCAACTAAGATGATACCGTGTAAGAATAGTTTGGGTTCCGGGATATTAAGATGGCCGATCAGTCGTAGGAATAAGATGGGCGATCAGTGTGCTAGGAACGTTTCGAACCTGGACATGTTAAATGCACCCCTGGCCAAAATTTCAAACGCATTGTCAGAATGGTCTGTAATGAAAACACCTCACCACAGCCCGTAGGTCCTGAAATTCAAATATAAGTGGTTTTAAGGTGTAACCAGAATCCAAGGGACACAGGAACCGACACCAAGAGAACCGGTGGACCCAAGGAGAATTCCCTAGTCTCTATGACCCATTATTAGTAAGGCCCTTCGGTGGGCAATATGGTGGATGTAGCGTGCACCTAAATCTCTGGAAGGGCGGTTTAGTCCGGTTAGTTGATGCACTCCAAGACACTTAGGGGTAAGGCCATCGTCAGCTTAAGGCGACAAGCCAGGCACTGTTTTAAAATTGTATCACAGTCATTCATTCTTGATTGTTATCGAAGGTCAAGTAATGAATTAGAGGCTTGATATTATGTAATGAAAAAATCTACAAGTCATTGAAATTACGTTATAAAGAAGATTTTGTACTTGAAACCCCGCAATTGATCAAAGCTAAAGCACTTGAAAACAACAGATTACAAAAAAACTCTCATTCAATTAAATATGTATATGATAAAATGTATTCAAGAAGTTGTGTACAAATTGTTGCCAAATAAAATTTTGTTAAAATGGATTTTAGGCAAAACCAAGAAAAAAATCGGTAGAAACAATTAAACAGTTTTAAATAATATTCTTTTTTATGTGGTTCTTTCTGCAGATGCTTAAAAGCATCTTTAACCAAATTATAAAAAATTCTATAAGGTGTGCGTTAAAGTGATATGGTTGCAAAGAGAACTAGATACTAATGTTGTATTAAATTATTTTATTGATTAATTATTCATATTACTAACGTGGAGGGTATGCATTTTGTTTTGCTGCAAATTTATTAAACGTATCCGAAAAAATTGCGAAACCATCTTCAGAAAAACACATGGGTTACTTTAGTACAACTCGTTAATCAATATGTTTTTCTGATCTAAAAAACATGTTTTTATTTTGAAAATAAAAATAACAGTCAGGATATTATTTTTGGTAACTTATTGTTGTATTTTCTTCGGGAAAGAGATAGAGTAGTGATAAGAGATATAATTAAATTCAGAAATGGAGAAAAGCTTCATCTTTTGCAACTGTGAAATTACACGTCATTATTATTTTTGAAGCTGTTTTGCAGAGCAACCGGTGTAAAGTAGGCACATTCACTTTTATTAATAATTTACTTCGCTCACGATTTATTGTATAGAGTACTACCGGCAAAAGAGGGCGCTGTAATATATACAGTTAGAATAGAAAAAGTAATATTTATATATCAGAACAAATTGATGTTGACAATCGGCGCGGCTGGGATATGAACCCGGGCGACTCAAGCCAACATGAGTGTTTAGTAGTCGATGTGCTAAGCTTGCACCCCCAATTTTAATTTTTAATATAATTTTTATTTTATTAAAAAATTAACTAAATAAATTTAGTAAAATAAATAGAAAAATAAAAAAAAAATTTAAATAAAATAATATAATATAAAATAACATAACATAAAATAAAATAAAAGAAAATAAATAAAATTATAAATAAAATAAATAAATAAAAAATAAGATATATATAATAAAATAAATAAAACAAAACAATAAATAAAATAAAAGAAATAATATAAACAAAATAAATAAAATTAATAAAATCAATAAAATAAATAAAATAAAATAAATTAAATAAATCAAAAGAATTAATTAAATAAAATAAATAAAATAAATTAAATAAATTAAATAAATAAAATAAATAAAATAAAAAAAGTAAATAAAATAAACTAAATAAAATAAATAAATAAAATAAATAAAATAAATAAAATAAATAAAATAAATAAAATAAATAAAATAAAATAAATAAATAAAATAAATAAATAAATAAATAAATAAATAAATAAATAAAATAAATAAAATAAATAAAATAAATAAAATAAATAAAATAAATAAAATAAATAAAATAAATAAAATAAATAAAATAAATAAAATAAATAAAATAAATAAAATAAATAAAATAAATAAAATAAATAAAATAAATAAAATAAATAAAATAAATAAAATAAATAAAATAAAAAAATAAATAAAATAAAAAAAAAAATAAAATAAATGAAATAAAATAAAATAAATAAAATACCTAAAATAAATATATGTATATAAATATATAAAAAAATAAATAAAGTAAATTAAATAAATAAATAAAAATAAATAAAATAAGTAAAATAAAATAAATAAAATAACTAAACAAAAAAAGACAAAAAAATAAAATAAAATTCAATAAAATAAATCAAATAAAATGAAAAAAAATATAATAAATAAAATATATAAAATAATAACAATAACAAAATAAAATAAATCAAATAAATTAAATGAAAAAATAAATAAAATAAATAAAATAAATAAAATAAATAACATAAATAAAATAAATAATAGAAATAATATAATTAAATAAAAAAATAATAAAAAAATAAAATTAATAAAATAAATCAAATAAAATGAAAATAGAAATAAAATATAATTAAGAAAATATATAAAATAACTAAAATAAAATAAATAAATAAAAAATAAAATAAAATAAAATAAATAAACTAGTTAATTAAGTTAAATTAAATAATATTTTGGCGCAATTCGTAGCGCTGTTGACAACAAATTGTCTTTTACATCAACGCCACTTATGTCTATGGCTTTATCACCTTGACGTGCACCATATACACATTTAGTTCTCTACTTTAGCTTTCGTTTTGTGGTAGAATAAAAATAAAAATTTAAAAGAAGATAGAGAAAACAATAAATAAAAATTATATAATTTTGTTGGTTATTAAAGTACTCGAAATTTTGTTAAGTGTTTGGTAACCCACTTAAATTTGTATGTGAGGAAAAAAATAAGTTTAAATAGCATGAACCCAAAAAAAAAACAAAAAAAAAAAGAAATAAAATTCAGTCTAGTTAACGAAATGGTTAGAAAATATTTTATATAAATACTGTTAACAAACTCAAATAAAACATCATTTGGCCTAAAAGCCAAACACTAGAAGAGTAAAAAAATTTATATATTTATTTCATACATTGGACATTTTTGCTGCAAAGTTCAAATCCTTAACCGAAAAGAGATGGTAAGTTGAATATTTAATTTAGCCAAAGTTCTTGTGGACTTTTATTATTTTTCTTTTTTTGGTTGAATTTTTTTTTAAAGATAAAGTAAATGCCTTTTGGAAAAGTTTAAATAAGTTGTGAGTAAATAATAATTGTGAACTTTTAGGAGATTTTAATTAAATCAAAATGATAATAAAAGACATTTAAATTTAGAACGAAACTACTTTGGTTGTGTTAATAGATAAAAATATGGTCTTAAAATTTAAATATGTAATTTGAAGTGGACAGAAAATAATTGTAAATAATTTTAAAATTAATTCTTAGAAATAAAAAACAAATATGGGATAAGGGATAAGCTTTACTGAAAAACACACATGTTTACACTTCTATTTATAATAAATACTTAGAAAATTCTAAAGGTTAGCCTAGGGTCCGTCTATTCATAATATTATTTCTAGTTATTTTTTTAAATAAAATTTGAAAAGCTAGATGAAAAACTAAAAAGTTGTAAATAGAATTTGGTTTTTTTTTTTAACTAACAAATCAATCCATTGTAATTTTCCCTCGGATGTTTGTTTTAAGTTTCGAATTTTCGAACATGATTTTCGAATGCCATAAACTAAAAAGTTTTACGCAAAATTTATTTTCTAAAAAACACAAATAATCCATTGTAATTTTCAGCTATTTTTCGAATGTTTGTTTTGAGTTTCGAATTTTCGAACACGCTCAAAATTAATTAATTTTGCTAAAAACTAAACAAATTTAAACAGAATTTGTTTTTTTTAAACACAATTAATCCATCTTAATTTTTAGCTATTTATCGAATGTTTGTTTTAAATTTCGAATTTTCGAACACGATCTAAATTTCATAATTTTGATATAAACTAAAAAGTTTTACGCAAAATTTGTTTTCTAAAAAACACAATTAATCCGTAATTTTCAGCTATTTTTCGAACGTATGTTTTAAGTTTCGAATTTTCGAACACGACCGATAATTTTGATAAAAACGAAACAAATTTAAACAGATTTTTTTAAATCTATTTTAATTTTTAGCTATTTATCGAATGTTTGTTTTAAATTTCGAATTTTCGAACATGGTCAAAATTTTAATACTTTGGCTATAAAATAAAAAGTTCTACACAAAATTTGTTTTCTAAAGAACACAATTAATCCATCGTAACTTTCAGCTATTTTTCGAATGTTTGTTTTGAGTTTCGAATTTTCGAACACGCTCAAAATTTCATAATTTTGCTAAAAACTAAAAACTTTTAAACAGAATTTGGTTTAAAAAAAACCACAACTAATCCATTGTAACTTTCAGCAATTTTTCGAAAGTTTGTTTTAAGTTTCGGATTTCCGAACACTTTCGAAGTTTTATAATTTTAAATTTCGAATTATCGACTACGCGCGAAATAATATTTTGCTCTTTTTTACAAATAATGAAATTAAAGCGTGATATTTAGATAAATTTGACATTTAAAAAAATTTCGAAATTGAGTTCGAAAATTCGAGCTTAATAAAACCTAATAAATGTAAATATCTAGCCTTAGGTTTTAAAAAGTTAGACTTGAAAATGATAATTTTTAAATATTTAAAAAATTCGAAATTAAGTTTAAAATTTTGATTTTACTTTTAAAACGAATTTTTATCTGAAGAAAACTGTAGAGTATAGCAACTTTTATTCACAAGCTTTTAACCCTTAAAATCAATATATTTGTAAAGTTCGAAAAAGCTTTTGAAAAAAAAAACATATTTTCTTTATTTTTAGAAACTGTTTGTAGTTATATTCGCTTTGAGTCTTATTATTTTGAACTCTGCTGAATCTACTGACGTCGAAGAATCCGAGCCTTCCAATGATTACTTACCACCATTAAACTCAGCCCAATTGGCTGATGAGGGATACCGTTATAAAACTGTACGTAAATTGAAATATCGTGCTCGGCAAAGACGTGATGTATCTCAGGAATATTTGCCACCTCTAGAAAAATCTATTGAAGAAAATTTACCACCTATCGAAGAAAAAGCTGACACTGTTATAGCCGATGATGGTTATCGTTATAAAACTGTGCGTAAATTGAAATTTCGTGCACGACATCGACGTGACGTAAGCAAAATTGAAAACCCTAACGGCGATTATTTACCTCCTGTCAATGTTGAATTGGAACCTGATCTCAAGACAGTTATGGGAGATGATGGTTACCGCTATAGGATCGTAAGACGCTTAAAGTATAGACGTCATAGACGTGAGGCTGATAATGCAATTGATGTTGTTCCTGATAATGAATATTTGCCTCCAGTCGAAGAAACTGTAACTGCTGCACCTTCTGATACTGTTGAAGTTAAAAGTGCTGACCTGACTGATGATGGTTATCGTTATAAAACTGTACGGAGAATCAGGTATCGTGCTCGCCATTAGATGAAGGATTTTGTAAGAAATTTGATCTTGATTTGTAAAAAAGTGAACAAAATATTGATTCCATTTAAGTTTAAGAGAGTTTAGGTTTAAAGCTACTTTTAAGTTTATCATAATAAAGCAAAGGACTATAAAAGTTTCCAAAAATGAACAAGATTTAAGATTCTTTAAAATAAAATGGGAAATTCTGAGGTATATTAGGAGTTTATTTTTTATATTTAATTTTAAGAACTTAATCAAAGATTTAGCCATATTGGATCTTCTACAAATTCAATATTTTTATTTGGGGCACTTAACATTTTGTGTATTGCAAAACCTACAATATAAAATAAAATAATTTGTTTATAAAAATTAGAAGAGAATTAGAATTAAAAATATACCTTTCTCTGATCAGATTCCGTATCCTTTTTCGTCCAATAAAGTTAACAAAAATATACAAGCCCTAACAATTTTAACAGTATATATATGTAGCTAAAGGATTTATTTGTATCATGTCTATACTCACTTGCAATGCATTGATATAATCAATTATTTCCGACAAATTAGTCATACTGAACATGTTTAGCAAATATGATATAACATCTAAAATCCACGATAAGCCCATCATTAGAAACAAACGTAAATAGAGGGTGTAACTGGAATTGAGAGAATTTAAGCGATTTAAATATATGTATGGATTAGTTAAGTAGGTTATGTTTGGATGGAAGCTTTTTCTTTTTCAAAAAAGCTTTAATAAAAAGTTTTATTTTTAAACGAGCTTTGACCAGAAAACTTACAGCAAAAAGTTTGTATAGCTTTACCTTACAACATTTCATGCAATGTAGATTATTATAAAGCTGATAAATAAAATTTCCTTAACATTTCTTTTGTTAATAAAGCTTTAATAAAAAGCTTTCATTTAAAGCTTTTATAGGTTATTAACGCTTTTAAATGAATTTTAAGCAAATGCTTAAAGCATGGTTATATATAAAAGCATTAAAAAATTAATTTATATAAAAAATCCCTAATAAAAAATTCTATATATATAAAGCACAAAATGTGTTTGTTTGTCAGAAAACTATAGCTGCCTGTTTGTCGGAAAACTGTAGCTAGTGCACCGATCTTTCTGAAATTTTCAGAGTTTGTTATTAGATATACGGTTGGTCAAATAGGGTACTTATTTTTTTATATTCGACGTGGGCGTGGATGATAAATATTTACAAAGTAATGATAAATATTTACAAAGTAAATATTTAGTAAATATTTTACAAAGTAAATATTTATCATCGTGTTGCTTGTTAACAGTAATTGCTAGAGCCTTGAAATTTTGCACCAGTAACCTCTATATTAACATAAATAGGTTAGAAAAAGATAGACTGGATTGGAATAGTGGGCGTGGTCCCTTCCATACAAAGTGAAAAATTATTATCCTGTATATCGAGAACTGCACCTTGGAATTTCGGACCAGAAACCCCCATATTAACGTACATAGTCAAGCTAAACACAGACTTAATTGGAATGCTAGGCATGGTACCTCTCATACAAAGTGAAAACATATTATCGTATTCCTGGCAAACTACAATAGATGGATCCTTGAAACTTTGCACAAGTAACCCCTGTGCTAATGCGCATAGTGTGGAACAGTAGGCGAGTTAACTCCCATACAAAGTGAAAAATTATTATCGTGTACATAGGGAACTACTATTGATATGGTTTTGAAAGTGGGTACAAGTAACCACCATACCAATGCGTATACTTTTCAAAAACATGGGCTGAATTGGTACAGCGAGCGTGGTACGTATGTATGGTCTAGCAAAAAACAGATTGGATGAAAACAGTGGATGTCGTACCTTGCAATATAAACTAAAATATTTTTGACTTGAGAATAGTGTGCGTTTTCCAGTTAAAGGTTGGCCATACTTTGCTTTCAAGTGTTTATTGTATTTTTTGTGGTTGGGTGTAGAGAAGCACCCCGGGGATAGCTGGTATATTATAAATTAAAACACAAGCAATATTCGAAATGACTTAAATTCAAAACGACTCATAAAAACTTAGCTATGAGAGCTTTTAGAAGCAGCTTTTACTTAAAGTTTTATCGCAAGCTTTCTGCCCTAAAAGCTCTTATTTAAAGCTAATTATTTAGTAACAAGCTTTTATTTAAAAATTGATTTTTAAAGTTTAACACATTAACATATATATTGTTTATATGCTTTAATAATAAAAGCTCTTTTTACCAAAAAAGTTAAATTGAGAAAGAATGATTTAAGCAACAACTAAAACTTATTTTTGAAAGGGAATTCAAAGGGAATAAATAAATATTAAAAGCATGATGACGCTTGTAGTGATCCAGTAAATCAATAACATTTTGCTAAATTGTAACTTAAAATTTTCCAGTTGAGCTTTTTAAGAAGCTATTATTACACGACAATATTTTACAAATTGATTACAATTTCAGTAATTTTAACTTACCGAGCTTTTGGACATTCAAAATGTAATTCTTTGACTTTATGCAATTCTCTGTCATTTGTTTTTATTATTCGTGAGATTAAAATAAATGAAATAAAGCAAACAACCAAAATTATTAAACAGGGTCCGTAAAGGTAGATAGAAGCTGCCCATTTATTTACTAAAATAAAGAGAAATTTTAAAAACCCCATAATAGATGCAATATAAAATTCGTACCTTCTAAACCACACCTGTACTCACTTATACCCGGTTTTAAGTCATCATTTATTTTAGAATTTTGCGCCACGAATGTAAAAAATGTCAAGAGTAAAGGTAATGGATAACCGTAAGTGGCATATTTTTGATATGAAGCCTTGTAGCCATAATCATTAAATGACTTCCAAGTGTCAATGCAAATAATACCCAACCAGGTGTAGTGAGACAATTGCATATAATAACTTAAATATCCTGTCCAAAGAATAATAAATAATTTTAAAACATGTCTGAAGGTTTAGCTTTCCAATGTACTCACCCAGAAGTAAACAAGGAATTGGATCGAAGGTACTTTTTGAGAGATTTATGTAACTAAGCAGACTATAAGATATTGTTAGGCCGCTAAGATAAGTCATAAAACAATCACCATGAATATTTCGTAGATCGGGAAGACAAAAGTAGGCGATGATGGTTAAGAGGAAGAAGGGTATCGAAAACACTTGTGCTGAAAAAGAAAGAAAGTTGTTTAAATAAATAAATAATTAAATTTTATTATTTTTTTATAGGTTCCGATGGTAGTTGGTACAAGTAGTACAATTATTGATACATATCGAGCCTAAAAAGTGCTATGTAGTACACAAATGGCTCATTTAGTACAATTTTAACATTCCCCATATTTATATTGCAGATGTCTTTATATGCCAACTACTTATTCTAATCTAAAACCTAACAAGCCGTTTTTACACCTTCAATATTACAATTATTCTTTAAATATGGACTTATTACACTTTCAACATGGTATGTAGACCTTGTCAGACTGAAATTTTTTCTCTTTAGAAAAATGGCCTATGCGTTTACCGAAAAAACTTAATTGTTGACATTTTTATTATTTACAAATGATAAAAAGAAACGAATGCAAGTTTGTGCACCTTTTTTCCTCTTTTGTCTCTCTCTAAAAAAGGATACTTGTATTAAATAAACAAGTTCTGAATGATAATGATCAATATGTTAACAAATTAAAAAAAAAAACACTTAAAATTGTATGTAAAAATTTACTTTGAAGCCAAAAGATACAGTTTAAGAACTTTCTCTTCTCTTCTCTTCTCTTCTCTTCTCTTCTCTTCTCTTCTCTTCTCTTCTCTTCTCTTCTCTTCTCTTCTCTTCTCTTCTCTTCTCTTCTCTTCTCTTCTCTTCTCTTCTCTTCTCTTCTCTTCTCTTCTCTTCTCTTCTCTTCTCTTCTCTTCTCTTCTCTTCTCTTCTCTTCTCTTCTCTTCTCTTCTCTTCTCTTCTCTTCTCTTCTCTTCTCTTCTGTTCTCTTTTCTTCTCTTCTCTTCTCTTCTCTGCTCTTCTCTTCTCTTCTCTTTTCTTCTATTTATTTCTCTTTTCCTTTCTTCACAAAATATTGTGAAAACCGAACAGTTTTTGTTTGCTTTTAGTCATACTTTGGTTACATACGGTTACGTAAACACTACATTATTTTGAAAAACTTATAAAACTTTGGTTGTGGTTTGAAGTTTGGCAAAAATAATGTAGTTGAAATCAACCATATTGTATTTTTTTGGTGTAGTATGCATATAATGATTAAATATTAACAAAAACTTATTTATGGTGACCATAGTAATGTTTAAAACAAATGTAAGTTATTCATCGCAACCAATTATTGTTACAAGGAACATTAAATGGTTCTTGTGACGACAACTCAGTTAAATTCGTTTCCCATCCCATCACTTACTTCCCTGCTTTTCCTTCTCTACGTTTTGGAGAGCTTATTTTATTAAGTTAGAGAGGTTCCACGAATACATTCAAAATTCCCGCTTCAACTGATAACAATATATATGTATACGTTTACTTACTCCAATATTTAAACTCATCTAATAGCTCTAAATCATCTCGCTTTTTAGCACAGTTCAAGGGATTGATTAAATAATATGTATTGTTCTCAATCACATCCTGATATAATTCAAAACAATATTCAATATTTTTCAACTGCATGTGATCACTGTGGCGCAGTAAAGTGCCATTCTAAATACAAAAATGTTAGATTAATAAATAAAAATTGATTAAAGGTAATTTTTGCTTACCTCAAATAAAGTCCAGCCTAACTTTTCATTTTTTTCCGGTGAAAGTGTATAGAACGGTACACAAAACTCATCCAGCACAATGTGTTCAAAATCCTTAACAATATTTCTTGTTACAACAGTTTTGTTAGACAGTGTCATTTTAATAGAGAATAAATTCATAAAATCATCATCAACTTCGTCATCATTTACAACATCTTGATAGAAATCCATGATGCTGTTGGAACACAACGTAAGGCATTGTTTTAAACGGCATATACAGGCACGTTTATGTTGCGGTACCTTACGTTTTGAGCCATCATAGAGAATTTCATAATCATAATTGCCCACTAGATCAGGTGGTATGATAGTATGATTATCGTAGATATAGGAACCATTAGGTAAAACCGAGTTGCCGGTGATATTTATTGTATTTTCGTAGGAACAGTTGAACATTCCCATTACAGTGGGTGTGGGTAAAGAGAATTGATACAGTTCTGCAATATTTCCAGCTAACATGGGATTTTTGCTGATGGATAAAGTTTTTGTAGCATTTAGGTTTGGCGCAAGTGAGATGTTTTTATTTTGATGCTTAAAGGACTCATTTTTTAAAGTAATATTATATAAATCTGCTATATTGCTAATGACAGCATGTTCTGTCAGGCTAGAACACGTTTGGTCATGTATTTCATTGTTAGCGGTCTTATTGCCAAACAAAGCCAAAGGAAAGTTATTTAAATCTGTTGCATTAATGGTTGTAGTTTGTTTCCCCAAGAGATTATTTAGCAAGGAAAAATCATAGTATAAGTCTGCTATATTATGCACATCGTTTAAAGTATAAGACTTGTTAGGCAAACTTTTATTTATATTTTTAGTAGAAAAGTTATATATAAGTGCTGTATTTCCCAGTTCACTTTGATTGATTGCACAATTTAATATATGTTGTCGTATTAATAAACACGATATTGTTAGAAATAAGTGTTTTAACGTCATTTTTATTTTTTAAATCCTATATAGACGTCATAAATGAGTAACATACGAAAATAGACACAAACACGTGTCCACTTAAATACTAGTTAATCACAAACAAGCGTTACTAGCTCTTACAACTTCAGCAGTATAAAGTAAACTGAATACCTTTAGCTGAAGTTTAGAATCTTTTTCTATAACCACATTCGAAAATCACTAGATCGAATGTTACACACAAAGAAAAGAAGTAACGCTGAAATTTGATTAAATAAGGAATATTAAATATTCTTCGAAATTAATGTTCTCTTGTGGCAACAATGCTATGCAAATGGACAACATGTGTTATTTCTACTTGGTGGTGCAACGATCCTTATAGATGGTTTTATAATACAGTTTCTTAACATCAATCCGCTATTTAAATAATAAAAGGAAAGAGTATCTAAAATTCTACATGAGTATCTAAAATTCTATATGAATATAAATATACATTATAAATAAATCGCTTAAGTTCAAGACGGACTCACTCAAGAAGGTGTACCTGATGGCAGTGTCATCGTACTATATTTAGCTTTAATTTAAAAGTATCAGTCAGTAAACATTACGAATTTTCCGATTGGTTCTTGGTTAGTTACCAACACTTATTTTTGTATACACATAAGGTTAAAAACAAAAAAAAAAAAAAAAAACACAAAACGATAATATTCATTTCGAATTCACCACTATTTTATTTTATTTATTTTTCTTTAAAGATAAGTAACTCTCAGGAGTTTAATGCCTATATTAACTGTGTTACTTCCTTTGGAAAGGGATAGGAGTAGATAAGACAGATAGATGGTTAGGGTTCACTTATGGCAACACTGCAATTGCACGTTATGATTATATTTAGAACAGTGTTGCAGCGCCTCTGGCTAGCATATCCGATTTATAATTATTTTACTTCGCCGGCGATTTAGTGCTATGTGGAAATACCCGCGATGAAGAGAAATAATACATACATATATGAAAAATTGATGTTGCCACGGCTAAGTATTTAACTCGTGAGCATGCTTTAGTAGTAAACTTGAGCTACAGCTCTTAAGCTATTGCATCCTAAAGCTATGAAACTCATTTGTCTAAGTTTTCTTAGTGTTCCGTTGCCCTATTAATATCGCTTCAAAGTCTGTTCGTCTTCCCGAATTTCCGACTGTGACAGGTCTCTCTCTGTTTGGTGAATAAGTATAGTATATTCGCAGAAGATGTATATCTACGAAAGGTGATTTAATACCTTTACACAACCAAAAATTATATAAACAAGTATCGGGGTACATTATGCAACTTTTGTTGCTGCAATGCTTCATTAGGTGGCGAGAGAGGAGAGAGGAACTAAAAAGGGTACACATATGCATATACTCTTAAATTCGAATGAGTGGACACCTTCGTAGTTTTAAATTTAAAGTTTAAAATGTAAACAAAGGTATACATCCATACAAATTGCTGCAGTAAAAATTGTACGATATAAACACAATATTAAAGAAGAAAAGAGAAAGATTGCAGCGACAAAAGTTTCATATTGTAATTCGGCACCAACATTGCGCTTAAAAAAGAATATTAAAATTTTCTGCTTATGTTGGGCTAATAAAGTCATGAGAATGCCTCGATAGATCGATTGATAGCTCGCTAGTCTATTAGTCTGGAGGATGTGGATTCGATTGCCACCAAAGACTATGGTTGTTTTCTACAGACAAGCAAAAAGCTTCGCAGAGGTAGTGTTGTCTTTAAAAAAAAAAAAAACGAACTGTCTTCCAATTGTCAAATAATTTCGATTGGCTATTTATTGAGATTTTCATTGCAGGGTTGCCAATTTTTGCATATTACATACACTTAAATAATATGGAATTACAGTTAGATAGAGTAACATTTTACCTTTAATACTTATCGAAAAGGGACCCGTTAAGGAAGTGTGGTCTGCTTAGATACCTTTAAAACTTGCAGAAGAAAAATATAAAATCTATAAATATATTGCTAGAAACGTCACATCATATTACTTCTAGATATTTTAACTCACAGATAAATAGAAATAACGCTTGGGAGCAGTATGGCAATATTAAATGGCACGTATTACGTATAAATTATTTTGAACAGTTATAAAATGGGTGTGTATAAATGGTGTAATCAATAAGGTTAAACACAGCTGCATAAATTAAGTGATACTTTTTATTTTGCAAATAAAATAACCGACAAAATTGAAAACCTAAATTTATTTAAAAACTAATGATAATACAACTTAAAGCACTTATTTCAATAATCAGTTGCATACCTTAAGGATGAAATATCAACAAGAATGTGGTGTGTGCGAATAACATATGGTTTTTTTGTGCTTTTTTCTTTTTAGCTTTATATGGGTACGAAAATAGGTGTTGTTAACTTCCTAGAAAACCAATAGAAAAATTTAAACACATTATTTACTGTGACTATTGCGCTTTTAGTGTAGGGTTAGGTATTGTGTGATGTTGCTGATGTTCGAAAAGTATAATTTTATTTAAAACATGTGGGATTACGTACGCCTTGTTTAGAAGTTGGAGACTATTTAAATTCCTGCCTCTGTTGAAGTGCAAGAACAATTTATTTAGGTTCAAACCACAGGCACTACTCCGCACAAATAACCGACCACAGAGATTTCGGGAAATTTCGGTTAGGACACTGGTCAGACCTCGAAGGTGCGTCAAGGTATTAGATGTCAACAACACAATTAAATGCCCCGATTGCATTTCGAATTACACAACAGTTGTCAGTTTAAGCTGAAGGAAAAAAAAGAATGATCTGCTAAGCTCGTACGACTCACTTTTTTAAAATGATTTTTTTAAAATGTCTTTTTCGGTTTAGATATAAGTAGCTTTCGGGCATTATTGAAGATTGTTTGAATCCATCACTGACGTAATTAAACAAATTTTTTTTAATGTTTTATTTGTGTAGTTTTCACAGGTTCTGCTCAATTAATGTTTTATTTGTGTAGTTTTCACAGGTTCTGCTCAAATGATTCCCAGTTTAAATGAGCAAAAAACTCGCAGAGTTGCATGTTTTTTGTTCGCAACTGTATTTACGCAAAGTATTTTACCACAGAGATTGCGGTAAATATATTTATATTTTAAATAACTTTAATAAATAACGAACAGACGTTGAGATTAACAGTATTCTAAATTAATTAATCAGTTTACGCTAAAACCTCTTTAAGTGAAAGTGCAGACAGAAATAAAAAATGGAAGAATAGAAAAAAACAACAAAATAATTAAAAAAATGTTTTCCAGCATTTTATATTTATACATTTTTCTAATTTTACTAAAGTGTCATAAAACTAACGGTAATTTTACGAAAAGTTGCCCCTTTATATATACCGTGGATTTAACCGAATCT
Organism: Phasia obesa; assembly: GCA_949628195.1. Classification (NCBI taxonomy): domain Eukaryota; kingdom Metazoa; phylum Arthropoda; class Insecta; order Diptera; family Tachinidae; genus Phasia; species Phasia obesa. Next base: position 142,060,949 of record OX451217.1, read on the forward strand.
GTTTTACTACCGAACGGTTCATATTTGTATCACAACGACACAGTCATACCGCCTTATTTCGTCAGCGATTATAATTATACAGTCCTCATTACTAATCCAAATACCAAAAGTGTTCGAACTCATAAACGTGGTTGCATTTGTGCCGTCAAACAGTGTCTGCCGCTTTGTTCAGATGAAATCGAAAAATTCTATGAAAGTTACAAATCGGAATGTGTTGATTATGGATTTAGTAAAAATGTTACGTACAGTGGTGGCGTAGTTAAGAGAAAACATTTACTGCGGGACTTTCATCCGATATATGGCAGGGTGTGTGATATTGAAAAGGGCTACATGATGTTGCCAGAATTGGAGCCTCACAACGATTGGACTTTGTATGAGGTATATATTAATGCTAAATCTAGGCAGCATGGTTTACATATAATAAAATAGTAACTCATTTCCTGTCTGCCATGCTGTATTTGTGTTCGCATTATGTAAAAACTAGTGGATGGATTTAAACAAAATTTTGTGAGGAGATACCTTAGTATACAGATTCCAATATAAGATACTTTTATTTCGAGAAAATATCTTATTTGCGAAAGAAAGTGAAGAAATAGCAGTGCCCACACATGTTATATGCGTCCTGACAATATTTTGTTCGATTTTGATTTGAAAGTAATCCACACCAAATTTTAAGACTCTCACGTATTTACTTTATATAAAGGTACCCATCACTGGATAAAATTCTAAACTTTATATAAAATTCTAAAAATTGTTGTAAGGGTCTGTAAAAGACAGACAGGAAATAAGTTACTTATTATTTTAAAACAGCGCCATCTGTTGCGCAACATTGCTTAAAATATACTGCTTTCAAAAATAAAAGATGCCTTAAAGTATGCAGTACCCTTAAATCGGTAAACAAATTGGTGTACCTTCACTGATTTTCCTCCACTTTCTCTTGGAATTAAGATATTTTTGCGAAAAAGAAGTATCCAATATTGGAATCAGGATACTAAGGTACCTTTGCCTGTACTTTTACTTAAAACATTTTATATTAATTATTGAAGATAGGGGTAGTGAAGCACACAGTAAATATATGTATAGGTATATACGCCATCTTTTAAAATTTTCTTATTTTCACATTTGCAGAACAGCATGTTGCTGCGACATCACGATCAACACAATCTTACACCAACTGAATACTGTTTTGATGTTGAAATACTCAATAAGGAATATCAATTTGTTATAAATCCGATAGTTTGTGGAGAAACTATTGTCATACCCTGGTTCAAAATATGGGGTATTAAAACAAATAAAAAAAAACCGTTAAAACATAAACTAATATTTTTTTAATCTTGATTGCAGCAATGGCATTTTCAATACCATTTCTTATAATAACCATTATATGTTATTATACTTTAACACGACCTCATGTGGCCCGGAGTAAATGTTTCATAACGTATCTATCGTTTGTGACCCTTTCATATACGCTGATATGTTTCTATACAATTTCAGGTATTGATTTAAGTCAAATACCTTGTCAGTTATTTGGTAAGTTGTTGCTCATTTATGGGTTAAATAAATGACACTTTCTACCATTTCCTAGATCTAAATTTATATTTTATTCTCTGAATTCTTTTTAAGGTTTCTTAGTTTATTACACCATTATTGGATATCTAACCTGGACTTGTATTTTAAGTTATGACACATGGAAATCTTTAACTGATATAACCGAGAATCAACCAAAGTTTACCACATATTCCCTGATTGGCTGGCTGCTTCCTTTGCTAATGACATTTCTAACGTTTTTGGCTCAAATTTCCGATTTACCAGATGAATGGAAACCGGGCATGGCGACGGATATGTGTGCTGTTAATAGTATTTACAACTTTATAAAAGATTAGAATTATCAAATTAAATTTTTCTTTTTTTTTGTAGCTCTACGTTGGTCTGCTGTTATATATTATTACATACCTTGCATCTTTGTTTTTGTCTACTGTCTTGCATTGTACATTTTGATTGTGGTGTATAAGAAGAAACATAATGAGGAATTGCTCACACTATTCGGTCATGAACAAGAACCTCTGATAGAAAGGTATAAGAATAATTTTAGAATTCTGTTTTAAAATTATAGTAAATATTTTATAGAAATTTTTTTTTAAATGTTATAGAAAATTTTTTGGTAAAAATTATATAGAAAATTTTTTAGTAAAAATTATATAGAAAATTTTTTGATAAAAATTTTATAGAAAATATTTTTTGTAAAAATTATAGAGAAAATTTTTTAGTAAAAATTATATAGAAAATTTTTTGATAAAAATTTTATAGAAAATATTTTTTGTAAAAATTTTATAGAAAATATTTTTCGTAAAACTTTTATAGATTTTTTTTTGTAAAAATTTTATAGAAATTTTTTTTTGTAAAAATTTTATAGAAAATTTTTTTTTGTTAAAATTTTATAGAAAATATTTTTTTGTAAAAATTTTATAGAAAATATTTTTTTGTAAAAATTTTATAGAAAATATTTTTTGTAAAAATTTTATAGAAAATTTTTTTTGTAAAAATTTTATACAAAATTTTTTTGCAAAATTTTATAGAAAATATTTTTTGTAAAAATTTTATGGAAAATATTTTTTGTAAAAATTTTATGGAAAATATTTTTTGTAAAAATTTTATGGAAAATATTTTGTTGAAAAATTTTATACAAAATATTTTTTTGAAAAATTTTATAGAAAATATTTTTTTGAAAAATTTTATAGAAAATATTTTTCGTAAAAATTTTATAGAGTATATGTATTTTTCGTAAAAATTTTATAGAAATTTTTTTTTTGTAAAAATTTTATAGAAATTTTTTTTTTGTAAAAATTTTATAGAATTTTTTTTTTTGGAAAAATTTTATAGAAAATATTTTTTAGAAAAATTTTATAGAAAATATTTTTCGTAAAAATTTTATAGAAAATATTTTTCATAAAAAATTTATAGAAAATATTTTTCGTAAAAATTTTATTGGAAATATTTTCTGTAAAAATTTTATAAAAAATTTTTTTGGTCAAAATTTTATAGAAAATATTTTTCGTAAAAATTTTATAGGAAATATTTTTCGTAAAAATTTTATAGGAAATATTTTTCGTAAAAATTTTATAGGAAATATTTTATAGAAAATTTTTTTTTGTAAAAATTTTATAGAAAATTTTTTTTTGTAAAAATTTTATAGAAATTTTTTTTTGTAAAAATTTTATAGAAAATTTTTTTTTGTAAAAATTTTATAGAAAATTTTTTTTTGTAAAAATTTTATAGAAAATTTTTTTTTGTAAAAATTTTATAGAAAATTTTTTTTTGTAAAAATTTTATAGAAAATTTTTTTTTTGTAAAAATTTTATAGAAAATTTTTTTTTTGTAAAAATTTTATAGAAAAAATATTTTTTGTAAAAATTTTATAGAAAAAATATTTTTTGTAAAAATTTTATAGAAAAAATATTTTTTGTAAAAATTTTATAGAAAAAATATTTTTTGTAAAAATTTTATAGAAAAAATATTTTTTGTAAAAATTTTATAGAAAAAATATTTTTTGTAAAAATTTTATAGAAAAAATATTTTTTGTAAAAATTTTATAAAAAAAATATTTTTTGTAAAAATTTTATAGAAAAAATATTTTTTGTAAAAATTTTATAGAAAAAATATTTTTTGTAAAAATTTTATAGAAAAAATATTTTTTGTAAAAATTTTATAGAAAAAATATTTTTTGTAAAAATTTTATAGAAAAAATATTTTTTGTAAAAATTTTATAGAAAAAATATTTTTTGTAAAAATTTTATAGAAAAAATATTTTTTGTAAAAATTTTATAGAAAAAATATTTTTTGTAAAAATTTTATAGAAAAAATATTTTTTGTAAAAATTTTATAGAAAAAATATTTTTTGTAAAAATTTTATAGAAAAAATATTTTTTGTAAAAATTTTATAGAAAAAATATTTTTTGTAAAAATTTTATAGAAAAAATATTTTTTGTAAAAATTTTATAGAAAAAATATTTTTTGTAAAAATTTTATAGAAAAAATATTTTTTGTAAAAATTTTATAGAAAAAATATTTTTTGTAAAAATTTTTTTTGTAAAAATTTTATAGAAAAAATATTTTTTGTAAAAATTTTATAGAAAAAATATTTTTTGTAAAAATTTTATAGAAAATTTTTTTTGTAAAAATTTTATAGAAAATTTTTTTTGTAAAAATTTTATAGAAAATTTTTTTTGTAAAAATTTTATAGAAAAAAATATTTTTTGTAAAAATTTTATAGAAAAAAATACTGAAATGTAATTCACTTTCAGGTTTGTGCTATTTTTTCGCATCTTTCTTTTTATGGGAATTTCATGGTCTTTGGATATTGTGTCGTATTTCTTTCGAATGGCATTTGGAGCTGAAGAATATTTTATTTATTTGGCTCTGGATATTTTTAATGCATTTCATGTAAGTTTTATTCAATTCAATTTTTATTTTTATTTTAAACTTACAAAAATAGAAAAATAGATACATTAAACACAAAGAGGACAGCATACTACCGACTATAAACTGTCAAAACTAAAATACACACGTTTATATGAAGTCTATATGAAGTTTATATGAACTTAGGCTAATTTCTCTATTTCTATGCGACAATTTCTTTTTATTCAACAGAAGACAATATCAAAAAATTGAAAAAAAATATTTTATTTACATCAGAAGATGTGGAGCAAATAAAATTATTTGTAGAAATATTTTTTTAAAAAGTTATTTTATTTTTATAAAAGTAAAATATGTACATATGTATTTCAACGACAATGTCAATGTTTAAGATGACTTCAATAGAATGAAGTAGCTGGCTACAAGGCGACAACTGTAGTTAAGGAGATTTTGTAGTCGTGTGGCTGTGTGGTGGCAGTCGTCTATGTGTTTAATGTTCGAGCGTGATTTTGTTTTAATGGAATATTATATTTGGTAGACAATTATTTATTTATTTTTATTTAAATACTAAATTTTGTTTTTTTTTGCACTTTTAGGGTTTCTTTGTATTCCTGGCCTTCATTTGTAGACCATCTGTCTTGAAGAAAATTAAAAAACTGTAAGCATTTTCACAAAACCTAAATGAATTTAGAATTTTCACATCATTAAAATATTACTTTAAAACCGTCTTTTTAATTTTAGAATAACCAAAAAGTATTTAAGCTGATTGTGCAAATAATGCTTTTATAACGGAAATAATTGTAAAATAATTTTATGAATAATTAGAATTGAAGTTTGAGAATTGAAATTTAATACAATAATAATAATAATAATATTTTATGGAAACTCCTTAAATTTGGTTAATCCTTTCAACTGGACTTGGGACAATTTGTTCCATTACGGCGCGCTATCATGATCGATACTTAAAGTCACAATGCTTTAAGTATAAAATATAATCATTGAAATATTTTAATCAATTTTTTACAACACAGCTTATGCTAACGATTAGTTCTTAACGCCTTTTATGTTTTGAAATAACTACAGTTTTATTAAATCAATTACAATAAAACCCTGCACAATGGGCCCAATCACAAAATAAGTGGTAAAAAGTATGAAAATTCTGAGCTTCAGATCGAACTAGTTTTAAACTTTAAACACCTATTAAGAAGAAGTTAGAAAACATTTGTAACGATGTGTGTTTAAGGCATAGATGGCGCTGTAGTGAGCCAAATTTTACCACCTCCACCGCTGCTTTAAATTTGTACAAACAGCATTTTAAATTTGTTAAGTTATACAGAGCAAGAATATAATTATATATGTATATGACTAAATAATACATAACGAATTGACGAAGTTCCAGATATACCTCCCCGTGATAAAACTGATCACATATTTTTTAAATAACCAGCAGTATAGACTGACGAATAGACATCATATCGTGAATGAGTTGATAACATCGACATTATTGGATGTTGCTAACAAGAAAGATTGAAGACTTAAGATTAAGACTTAAAATTATAAATCTTGAAGAAAAAAAAAAAAAAGAATTCACTTTGTTCAAATTTTCAATAGATTTCGCCATAAGAGAATTTCAGTTCAACTAAACTTCATATTAAATAAATTTTTCCAAAATATACGTTTTAATAAGTTTTTTGCTGCATTGATATCTGCAGGCCTTTACAAATTAGACATTTCTGTTAATTAATCTCATAACACTTTGTATCTCTAAATGTGTCGTTAAAAGCGTTCGTTTACTTTGCTTAGAAATATGTACTCGTATATTGGTCATTTAATTATGACTGTTTTAAGCCGCTTTGGTCAAAGATAAACAACCAATTGATGAACGAAAAACACACAAACGAATGAACGATCCAAACCAAATGGACACAAACAGCTGAAATTTTAAGAAGAGATTATGATAATAAACAGACTTTGTGAATATTTATTATCACAAACAATTAATTGAAATATTTGTTTAAGCTTACAGAACGTGAATTGCAATAAGAGAAACTTAATTACAATGTCGCTTAGCACACTGTGCAACAACGGAAATGTGTTTGTTAAAAAAAAAGAGCGGGGGAGGGGGACCATGAAATAAAAAATAAGAAAATAAAATTTAAACCAATTAGTAGTTGGTAAAAGATTAATATGAAATATGAAATTTATAAAGCAATATTTTTGCTAAAGCCATTCAAAATTCGAATGCAATAGGAACAGCTATAGGTATATATGAGCCCTTGATTATGAAAGTGATATAAGTCATATATTTATTGTTTCGTGATATTAAGAGGTTTTCATTTTGAAGGATTAACAAATGTTTTTGTATTATGGAATAAAATATTTTGACAATTAAATAGTACCAACAAATAAGTATTTATTATGATTGTGAAAATTATAACCATTTTTAAAAGGAAAGTGGTTTTAAAAGGTTTTGAAAGGTTGAAACCCAGTTTTAAGGATTCCGATTTCTCCTTTAAAGTGTGAACTGACTGATTCATCGGAAGACGATTTTAGTCTTATTCGTTTCCTTTTCTTGGGAGCATAACTTATACTTCTACTTTTAACTATAAATAGTGGATTTTTTTACATTAATAAGATTATCTGATCCTATGTGAATCGCTATCTGAAGACATAACAAAATTATTAATAATTAATTTGAGAAACTTTAAACACTTACTGACTTATACCACTATTAAAATATACAGTAACTACATTTTGTTTACCAACCAAAAAATAAACTCAATTTATCAATTTAATTTTCATGGCATACTGCGAATTACTTCAGATTATGTTCTTTTATTAGGATTTGAAATCAAATAACTGATAAACTAGATTTTGAAAAATCTTTGACTTATACCACTTTCAGAATCAAGGGCTCATATTATCACTTTGTATTAAATTCTATAAAAAAATTCAAATAATCTTAAAATGACATTTATAAAATCATCGGACGCCATTCCGTATCCTTTTCATTTCAACTGTTTGTATAAGTGTTAGATTATTAATTACAATGTTTTAAATGAGGATGTCATAGGGGATCTAAGCCTTTGACAAATGCTGGCAATTACAGCAGGCACCTTGACGAAGAAGAAGGTTGATAATTGCTAGTCGACAGTCTGACATCACTACAGTCGAGAGTAAAGGCTAGTGTTGGCACGAGACTCAACGTAAGTACAGTAGTCGAAAACTAACAATCGGGTGGATGACCACCCATAATAGTTTAGTTTGTTTCGCCTATATGTTTATATTTTCTTACTTTTATATCTTCTTTCCAAGAGAGAAAGTGGAGAAAAAGCAATTAAAGTACGCCGATTTTTTTACCGATTTAAAGGTACTGCATACTTTAAGGCATCTTTTATTTTTGAAAGCGTGATGCATTAAACACGGTTGCGCCATAGATGACGCTGTTTTAAAATAACGACAAAAGCTGAATTGAAAGCGGAATATTAAAAAAAAAACGGCTGCTCAACAGATGGCGCTGTTTTAAAATAATGACAAAATATGAATTACTTACTGCCAAATAGCCAATTGAATAAAATTTGTATTTGATTTGTATTTTTAATTTTGGAATTATATTGGTATTAAAATATTTTAACATCTTTTAGAAAGCTTTACAATAATTTCTAGAATTTTATCAAGGGTTGGGAGTATCTTTATATAAAGTAAATACGTAAGAGTCTTAGAATTTAGTGTGGATTATTTTAAAAGCAAAAAACGTTGTCAGGACGCACACAGCGTGTGTGGGCACAGCTAGTTTATAATGTAAAGTGAATATTATGTTTTGCTATTTTATCGTTAATAAAACAAAAATAATAAATAATTGTGCATTTTTTTATAAAAAATTTAAAAACACATGGGACTATTCCATATGATATTTCATAGTTTTGAATCATACTATAATTGTTAGTCATATAATAATTATATTTAAGCATAATATAATACATTTTTAACCGACTTCAAAAAAAGAAGGAGGTTATCAATTCGTCTGATTGTTGCTTTCTTTATGTTTGGGCCTGCAGAACTCAATCATTTCTGAACTGATTTTAAAAATTTTTTCTTTATTAGAAAGGCAATGCTTACAGATTGGTCCCATTTTAAAAGAAGTTCAGAATTTTGAAAATTAAAGGGTGTCCCCTTACAACATACGTGTTGTTTATGTGTATTATGATCCGTAAAGGGCACCCTTTTAACATTTTAAAAAACTGCTTATTACTATAGCTGCCAATAACAAAAAGTAATAAAAAAATAAACTTAAAAATTAAAGGGTGTCCCCATATGTGACGTCAATTTAAATATATGAACCATTTGAACCATTGTAGACAATCACTTGAAAATGTGACAGAATGTCCAATATTTATAATCAGAAATTAAATATTTATAATTAGAAGTTAAAGGGTGTCCCAATAGTTGATGTAATTTGATGTATATTGCAAAACTTTTGAACTGTAACAGAGAGACGGTTGAAATTTACAAATATCCTGTATATCTAAGTCCTTTATAACATCAAGTATATAATTTTAGTTTGGAACTAAAGGGTGTCCCCATAATTGATATAATTTTACCTATCTAGCCCTATCTTTTGAACCGTTATAGACAAACACTTAAAATTTAGACAGAATCTCCACTACTATAATAACATTTATAAATATTTAAAATCTTAAAGGGTGTCTCAACAGTTGATGTAAATTGATGAATATGGCCAAACTTTTGAACCGTTTTAGGCAGACATTTAAAATTTACAAAGAATCTGTCCTTTTAAATAAGTGTTTAATTTAAAATTGTACATTAAAGGGTGTTCGCTAGGTGATATTGTTTAAGCTATATGGCCATATCTTTGGAACCGTTACTTTTTATTACTGTGTCAGTAATAATAAGTGGAAAAAATAAATGTTGTCCTCATATCTGACGTAATTTGTCGTATATGGCTTTATGGATAGACATTTTAATGTACAGAACGTATATTACTATGACCGTTAGAGCAACAAGTATAAAAGTATTTGATTTGAGTACTATTTCTTACAGATTACTTCCTTTTAAATTTTTAGTTTAGAATTGATGCACATATATTTGTTTTGTAGACGGTTTTTCTTGTAAGAATTATTATTATATTATGTTAAAATTTTGTTAGAATATATTTATGTTTAAAAAACGTTGTTTATTTTTAATAATATCATTATCAGGGTTGACAATAATATGATTAAAAAATTACAATATTGTTATTATATTTAATAATAAAATAGAACGACTACACTCATATTATTTAATCATAATATGCTGCTATTAGATTATGGTTATCTCAACTATGTTTTTTTTCTTTACACGTACGCTTTGCAAAAGGTAATAATTTTGGCAGAACAAATCTCATGTCTTTTTTGTTTAGGGTTGAGAAAATGATACAAATTTTCTTTTGATTTTGTAAAACAAATCGTACCTTTTTCTCTACCCAGAACAAAAAAGTCTTGTTTTTAAATCAATGTTTAAATCCTGTCTTAAGCTGGATTCACCCATTTTGTTTGGACAAAACTTTGTTTTAATATGTTGTTTTATATTTCTCTGAGAAAGTAAGAGAAGTGATTTTGTCCAGACAACTCTCAGCTTGAGTGATTTAATTTTAATTTTTGTCCGGACCAAATATAACTGAGTTGCCACCAATTATAAATCTTAAAAAAAAGCGGAATTGAGTTGCCACATCATATAGTGTTTGCTTAGCATGCAATTGGGCATTTGTTTGGTTTGTTTTGATTACTTGAAATTAAATGAAAAAATAATCAGGTTGTATGGCAAATGATCGATTTTAAAACGTTCGTTTTCAAAGGGTGTAATAAATTTTGATCATACAATAATGAGGAATTTAGACAAAAACATTAAAAAAAAATTTAAAATTAGTAAAAACTATTTTTCATAAAAAATAATAGCATCGTTTTAAAATCGTTTTCCATCACATACCTGAATATGTTTTAACATGTTCTAATAAGCAAAATGTTAAACTAATAAAAATAATATGTATGGCATTTTACACCAATTTATTTATAATCAGTTGTTGCTAAGTTGTCACGTTATAAAATTAATATGACTTGTTTACTTATGTATTACATATGGCCACTTTGTTTGTCTGGACAAATTTTTCGAAATGATTCAATCGTGTTGCAGAAAACTCTCAGTAAAATATGTTTCTTTGAACCAAAGTGAGCAGTACGACAACGACTATAACAAAACAACAACTTTGACATTCTACTAGCAGATACAAAACCATGTATTTTTGACAAGACATTAGCAAAAAAAGAATAGCAAAAACAATCAGCTGGGCTAAGGCCTCCACCTGGTATGAAGTCGCCTTGGTCTGTAAAAAATTTTTTCCGGACAAAATGGGTGAATCCAGTTTTAGAGTCGGCATTAATTGTTATTTTATTAAGTTCTTAAATCAAATACGCAACAGAATTATTTGCACCCACCAACATAAATTGAGTTTTTATAATGAGTTTTAAAGGCCATTGTTACCATTTTTTAAGCACATGACAGGAGGGAGGCAAAGGAAAACACAATCAAACCAAAAAGTACAAGAAAAAAGTAAATAAATAGACCCCTATTATTTATATTTACATATATTTCATTACTTATCTACAATTTAAGAGCAAAAGTATTTTAACAATAACTCAAATGACAAATGAGTTACAATTTAGCAAGAGATGGTGGCGAGAATGTTAATTTATGTGAGAGACCAAATTGTGAGTAAATGAGTGAAATATTTTTAACAAAAACCAAACACAGATACTAATTTGTACAGATACAAAGATAACAACAGCAACAAAAGCTTCCAGAAGAAAAATTATAGATACAAAGCAAAAGAAAAGAAAAAAAAAAACACAACATAAATAAACAGCATCCGTTGAATGCAAATAATACAATAACAAAAATCGTACAAAAACAAAAGCGAACTATAGAATGAACAAACGAATGAACGAACGCATTCCTTAGATTGACTTTGCGCTGTAGTTCAGTTCAGTTCAGTTTGGTTTGATTTAAATGAGTTTAATTTAGTGTTAAAATCAAAAAAAAAAAAAAAACAAATAAATAAATCTAACAAATACAAGTAATTGGCAAAGATTTGCTGTTGTTTGTTGTTTTATTTTCAATTAAAGCAAATTTGTTAAATTGTTTAAAGAGTGGCGAATATGTAATTGTGTGAGTATCTCAATAATGAACGAAATGTTTATATAAATAGCTTGCGTGTGTGTGGGAATTTTTTTTGAATTAAGAAAACAATTTTGTTAGTTGATTATACTGAAAAATAAATAAAATAATTTTTTTTTGGAAAGAAACCCATGGCGGTTAATTTAACGATGTTTTGGTAACACGAATAAGGGTTTTTTACAATAGTTTTTAATTGCCAAAATTATTAAAGTTATTTGTCGGTTTCTGAGAGTAAGGAAAGAGAATTTAAATTAGTGTGCTAAGCAATTAATATATGTATAAAACTTTTTAAAATAAGGGTCTATTTGTTTTTTAAATATTTTTTTTTCGTATATAACAGTAGAGCAATTAACTATCCTGTTTTAACGTTTGCTATTATGATTTTAATCGTAAAAAAAAAACTTAACAACAAAATTATCGATTTTGCTGTATAGAATACCCTTTTTTTTGAAACAATATTCGCTGTTGTTTTAAGTCAGCTGTTGTTGTTAGCAAGGCGATTATTGTTAAGAAAACGACAGCAAAATTTGTGTTACTAACTCAATTTAGAAAATTTCCCGGCAATACATATTTATAGTATAAACACAGCTGGGACGAACGACGATATTCGCACAATACAACGAACTCGTCAATAAAAATTCGTTGCGTAAATTCGTCGACTGTAACACAATGAGTACGAAAAAAATTTAACGAAGTGGCAAAACCCTGTCAGATCACTGGTTCAACATTAATATTCATTGTTTTTCACTTCTTCATTATTTTCTATAAATTTTTATATAAATGATGATAAAATTACACCAAATTTGATAAATAATTAAATTTATAAATACATTTATTATAAATACATTTATCAGAAAAAAACATAATTTAAAGTTGAAGAAATATTAATAAAAAAAAAATTTTAAACAAATTTACGGGCAGGGCACTCTGCACCAATTTAGTCGTCATTCGTCGGCATATGACATAGAAATAAATCTATCGCAAAATTCGTTACGCACGACGAATTTCGTCGACGCACTGATTGTGTGTATTTTCATAAACAGAAATGTATTTTATTGTTTTGGACGAATATTCGGAACGAAAAATTCGTCGTTCGTCGCAGTTGTGTTTAAAACATGACAGTATTAACACTTGCACATTTGTATTTCTCTTCTTCTATGTGTTTATATTTCTTTCTTTTTTTTTTCAAAAATGCCATTTGTTTTCGTTTTGAATAAATAAAAAAATAAGACTGTCCACTATCGTTTAGACGAAGTTAGTAAATCACATCATTATTACTGCAAACAACAAAAGTTGTCGACTAAAATTGCGATTGTCGTAGGTTTGAGAATTTTCAAACCGCAGCACAGGCCTGACTCTATGAAAAACTTTGCAAATGTCTAGTGCAAAAATAATCTCACAATATGAATTATAATAAAACAGTATTTCAGTATTTCCTGTCTGTCAGTCTTTCTGTCTGTATCCTCGTCACGTAAAAACTACTGGATGGATTTTAACAAAATTTTGTGAGGAGGTACCTTAGTATCATGATCCCAATATATTATATATTTCCGCAAAAATATCTTGCGATCTATACTAATGTGCATAATCTACCAAAACACAAAATTAATTGGGAGAATGGGCGTGGTACCTCCCATATAAAGTGGTACCTCCCATAAAAAATTATTATCCCGTATATAGAGAACTGTAATAGGTGGGGTCTTGGAGTTTTGCACAAGTAACCATTATATTAACGTACATAGTTCAGCTTAACACATACTGAAGTGGAATAGAAGGCGTGGTACCTCCCATACAAAGTGAAAAATTATTATTGTGATCCTGGCGAACTGCAATAGATAGCGCCTAAAAACTTTGGATGATTAACCCCTGTGCAAATGCGCATAATATACTAAATTACAGAATGAATTGGGACAGTGGGCGTGGTACCTCCATACAAAGTGAAAAATTGTTATCACGTAAATAGAGAAAAAGATAGGCTGGATTGGGACAGTGATCGTGGTACCCCCTACACAAAGTAAAAAGTTTTTATCCTGTATCTAGATAGGTGGCGTCTTAGAATTTTGCATCAGTAACCCCCATACGAAGATACATTGTGTAGAGAAATTATTATGGTGTACCTAAAAACTGCAATAGATAGAGCTTTGAGGCTTTGCACGAGTAACACCTATGCTTATGCACTTAGTCTGCCTATATGTAAACTGGATTGCGGCAGTTGGCGTGGTCCTCCTATACAAAGTGAAAAATTATTATTGTGTACCTGGAAAACTACAATAGATGGAGCCTTGAAACTTTCAAAATTAACCCTATGGGGGTTAAAGGCTAATGTGCATAGTCTAGCAAAATACAGATAAGACGAGGATAGTGGCAATGATACCTCCCATAAAAAGAAAAAAAATTTTATCGTGTTATTATGTATAGTCAATCAAAAAACAGATTGGTTGGGAACAGTAAGCGTCGTACCTTGCATACAAACTAAAATATTTTTGAGTTAAAGGTTGGCCATACTATTCTTCTAAGCGTTTATTGTATTTTTTGTAAATGGGTGTAGCGAAGCGCACCGGGAATAGCTAGTGCATAATATTTGCTAAGCTTCAAAGCTTGGTGTTTAGTTTTTATAAGTTATTAGAATCAAATTTTAAGGGTTTGTTTATGTTAAAAAAAATAATTATTTATGAATTAAGCATTTCTCATATAGAATAGTTAAAAAATAAACTAAAAAATTTTAAAAATCTGGTTTATCGCGTACGACATTACAAGCTATGTAATGTCGTACGCGATAAAAGCTTTTATATTAGTAAGTTTATTTTATTTCATTTAATCATATTATGTTTATATTTCATCGTAAGAAAACAATCATTATGATAAGGTCATATTAGTGAGTTTATTTCGTTTAATCATATTATGTTTATATTTCATCATAATAAAATAATCATTATGATAAGGTCATATTATTATAATATGTTTATACTTAAAATAATTAGGATTATATTATACAATGTTATTATTAAGTCAAACAATAATATGGTTTGAATACGACTATATAATACTCTTAGATTGTGGTTTCCTCAACCATATTGTTGTTTGCTTGTATTGAGATCAGCTCCACAGGGTAATTTTCTAAACTATCCAAATGATCTAAATGACATTTTATATGTGTAACCTTGGGTACAGGTTTGACTCGATAAGATACTCTGGTTATTAAGATTGAAAGCCATGCTTTTATCTTCGGAACAACTTATTCGACTTGCAAAAGTTGTGTATCTTGCGAAATAACTAAACCCACGAGGTGTTCAAAAGGCTAAAACGAGTATAAATTTTATCAATACTTGACCAGATCCTAATAGTGTCAGCACTATGTAACAAAAATCGGAATACAGATATACATACATATGTATTTATGCATGTGTGTAAGTTTTTATAGTTTTGAACAATTTTTTTTTAAATTTTTTTTTTTTTTCAATTTAAAACATTTAAAATCTCCTCCTATACAAAGTGAATAGAATAGTTAAAAAATAAACTAAAAAATTTTAAAAATCTGGTTTATCGCGTACGACATTACAAGCTATGTAATGTCGTACGCGATAAAAGCTTTTATATTAGTAAGTTTATTTTATTTCATTTAATCATATTATGTTTATATTTCATCGTAAGAAAACAATCATTATGATAAGGTCATATTAGTGAGTTTATTTCGTTTAATCATATTATGTTTATATTTCATCATAATAAAATAATCATTATGATAAGGTCATATTATTATAATATGTTTATACTTAAAATAATTAGGATTATATTATACAATGTTATTATTAAGTCAAACAATAATATGGTTTGAATACGACTATATAATACTCTTAGATTGTGGTTTCCTCAACCATATTGTTGTTTGCTTGTATTGAGATCAGCTCCACAGGGTAATTTTCTAAACTATCCAAATGATCTAAATGACATTTTATATGTGTAACCTTGGGTACAGGTTTGACTCGATAAGATACTCTGGTTATTAAGATTGAAAGCCATGCTTTTATCTTCGGAACAACTTATTCGACTTGCAAAAGTTGTGTATCTTGCGAAATAACTAAACCCACGAGGTGTTCAAAAGGCTAAAACGAGTATAAATTTTATCAATACTTGACCAGATCCTAATAGTGTCAGCACTATGTAACAAAAATCGGAATACAGATATACATACATATGTATTTATGCATGTGTGTAAGTTTTTATAGTTTTGAACAATTTTTTTTTTAATTTTTTTTTCAATTTAAAACATTTAAAAACATTCGAATTCTAACCAAAAATTCTATTATAAAAATTAAAAGAAAGATTTAAGTATAAAAAATTATACATCATGAAACATCCACAATAAAATTATTTGATTAGATTACGTGACTGACCGTGTGAGCATATTAAAAGAATGATACACAGCAATATTTTTGGTTTCTGTTTGTTGGTTGGTTGGTTGTTGTTTGGTTAATTGAAATAAATTGAATTTTATTGTTGTTAATAAAAAGTAAAATAAAAACAAAAAAATAAATCCACAACAACTTGATTGTGAGTGAGTTCATGTATCATATTATCAGCAATAACAACACAATATACTCGTATGTACATCTGTAGTAACAACAATGAGAGCACATACATACAATTTAACAACAGCAAATGTTTAACAGCAGTAGCAGAATCACCAGCCACTTTGTGTATCATTCATCCATCCATCCATCTCATCTATTCATTTATTTAATGCAGAATCCACCAACAATGGAAATCAACCAAACGACCGACCCAATAACTAAATAAACAAACGAGTGTCTGACAAACTAACTACTCCAACCAAACGTATATAGTTGCCAGATCGATTGTGGGCAAAAAAGGGGGAAATAAACAATAAAATGTGAAAAATATCCTTCGCCGGTATTACCAAATAGCACTAAATCACCGGTGAAATAAAATAATTATAAATTGGCTATGCTAGCTTCGAACAAATTCGCCTAAATAACACCAGAGGCGCTGCAATACTGTTCTAAAAATAGTCATAACGTCCAATTGCAGTGTTGCCAGAATCGAAGCTTTACTATCACTAACCATCTGTCTTATCTACTACTATCCCTTTTCAAAGGAAGTACCACAGTTAATGTAGGCATTAACTGCCTGAGTGGTACTTCTCTTAAAAAAAAAAACAAAAGTGAAATAATTCAAAGAAATCTTAGTCCAGAAGTCTTTAGTGGCTTACCATCGAATTTTCTTTCTCCTTCATAAAGCATGCGGGAAAGCCAACCCTAAATATTTTTAATTATGTTAAGGTCGGATGAATATGGTGGTCTCTTGCAACTATGGCATTTAGTAAAGCAGTATTATCTTATTGCAGAATCTATAGAATCGGTCCCAAAATATCATTTATTGTAGAGAATTTTTACAATTCTAAATAGTTTC
Organism: Phasia obesa; assembly: GCA_949628195.1. Classification (NCBI taxonomy): domain Eukaryota; kingdom Metazoa; phylum Arthropoda; class Insecta; order Diptera; family Tachinidae; genus Phasia; species Phasia obesa. Next base: position 142,078,022 of record OX451217.1, read on the forward strand.
TGTCGTAATACATTGAACCACTTTGTAGTGATGGCAATTTGAATATAGCTCCTCTCTTCTCGCTATCCAAATTACATTTATTTTCGACACTATGACCTATGACTTGAACCTTGACCTATTACTTCAATGTCTCACCTCATATGCTTGCAATGGATTTTTTGGGATTATTCGCAGAATGGCTCGATAGGAAACGATGGCTCCTAGCGAACGATAAATATTTTGTTTTTTGAGAGAAGTAACCCTCAGGCAATTATGCCTACCAATTAATTGTGTTATGATAAAAAAATAACCGTCATTTTCAATTTTCAAGAGGTACGTATGTTCGATTTTCGCATTTTATTTTAATGTTGATACACATGTCTGTTATTTATGTTGACCGTATCAGCCATTTTGGATTATCAGTTTGTTTTTGACAGATAACAAGGTTAGTCGTGTTTTGGCGTGCTTTTCGATTTTTTACTATTTTAAAAAATGGATCAAATAAACTGTATTAAGTTTCGTTAAAAAAAAAAAATGAAATTAAATGTGCAAGGATATTATGGACAGTTATAACCTTTTTGAGCAAATCTGGATCGTCGTTGAAGATGTTCAACATCTCCTGAGCGATGTCCATGCGACGTTGTTTTTGCTCAAAATTTAGCAATTTTGGAACAATCTCGTACATATTAGACGATAATAAAATAGCATTATACGAGTAATGTAAATAATCGTTCTGTGATATAATACGAAAGGATATGAGGCTTTCCACGATTTTATTCCAGTCTAATCACTTTTACGATCATGATGAGGAGAGTGGTGTTATGAATAGTAGTTTTATATAATAGTCTGATAATTCTAAAATTCTGCCTTTTATTTTGTCGACAACGGAAGCTTATGACAAAAGTAAGGTCAACATCATATTTTCAGCCTTCCCATAATATATGTATAATGTCTTAGAATGAATAAGGTGTACGCCGTCTTTTTCAAAGCCGATCAGGTATATCTGTTTAGTACATTTCCCTTAGAAAGGTCAACATGCAAGTAACGTACTTTATGAACTTGATTAAGACAGTAATGTTAGGTGCCTCGGTGAGCTAGTAGTTACTGTGCTAGTCTATCAGTCCGGGGTTGTGGGTTCGATTCTCACCAAAGACTCTGGAATTTTTTACTACATGTTGGCATGAAGACCAAGAAGGAGCTTGAATATAATCTTGGTACCTACAAATGGTTAACTGCGTTACTGATAGGTCACGGACTCTCACGTATTTTCTGGCCAAGTTAAAAATTGCGGTAAGACAATACTTGCAGACTGTGCTTGGAAAGAGGGTAACACAAAGAAAAGTGTTTGGATCACCGGCAGACACATATTATATGAAGATGCTGTGAAGACCTAGCCTTAAGCAAATGTTAGCAATTTCCATAGACTCTGTGTTGAGGAAGAATGTTGACATGTAACAGTTGAGAGTAAAAGTCTAGTGGCAGCACGAGACTCACTGAAAGGAAGGTATTCGTAAATTTCAAGACAGATACCAGAAATCGTTGGGAAACGAAGGAGTAGACAACGCACCCATGAAGTTAGTGGTTAGTGGTTTCGGTATCAAACCTGTAAAATAAAAAAAGACAGTAATGTTTGGTAAAAATTTCACAAATGTGTTTTCAAATGTTGAAGAAACGTCGACGAGAAACGCAAGCTTTTTTTTACTCAATCTAATTTGATGCTTTGGAATATATCTTCGATTGCTCAAACTTACATTCAGCTTCGTTATTAGGCGCTTATCAAATATTTTTCACATGTTTGATAATGGGCTTATTGGGGGTCTGTATGAATCTACCTTAGTATGATCTTTTCCTCAATTGTAAATCAAGGTTATCAAACAAAATTTCTTCTCTGTGTGAAAGTATTTCAGGCACACAAGAATTTAGCAAAATAAAAAATTGATGTAATAATCCTGAAATCTTAATTTGGTAGAACATCATCATTCTGGCAACGCTGTTTTGTTTGTCCGATTATAAACAAAATTGTTCTTTCATTTAGAATTGTGGGAATTTAAAATTTTCATGATTGTTGTGTTATTTTTATTAATAACAATTTTCATTTTTGTGTTGTTGTTGTTGTTGTTTTTTATTTTTTATTTTGTTTTCTTTGATTATTTCCTATTTAATGATAAGTATTATTCATAAATAAAAAAAAATAATAATTTTCACTCAAAAACAAATTCACTTTGTACCAGATCTCTTAAATTAACCGTTGGCTCTTTGTTTTTAGTATTAAGCTCTCTTTGGTTGTTATTATTTTATTAAGTGTTGGTGTTTTCTTGGCTTATGTTGTTGTCATTACCCTTAGTATCACTTGTTAAATTTATTGTTTTTAGTTTTATATACAAACATACATACTCGTATCTACATACATATGTATGTACATCCCTACACACAAGTATTTATTGTTATTTTGTACATCCATATGTATGTATGTATTTCCTATGAGCAATCTCGTACTCATATTTAAGTGCACAGACACTCACTACTACTGCCGTAAATTAAAATTACCAAGTACTGCCTGCATGCTGATGCTTGTCTGCGCCTATTTGCTGTGTTTTAGTTTATTTAATCGTTTGTCTGTGTATAGGTATGCTGTGGTCGCTATTTAGTGTTTTTGTTATTCTCATTGTTGTTGTTATTATTATTCAGTGTGTCCAAAGATTGTTTAATTTACATCAACAAAAAGCTTAAATTATATTGAGTTGTATGTGTTTTTGCTTTTTAATTTTTTATTTTTGCTTAATTTTTGATGCTGCCACTGATTGTTTTGTTGGCTGCTGCTACTATATGTTTATATGCATGTATGTACATATGTATGTAAACTTACTACTACAACTACTTTTGTTGGTAGCAAAGTGCTATTGCTATTTTTGTTTTGTATTGAGTGAATTGTAGTTGAATGTTGTGGAAGTCTTAATTGTGATCTCGTTAAGTAAAGTGTTTGTTCGTTCGGCAAAGAAATAAGAAAAACTTTTTACCAAAAATAAAGAAAGAAAAAAAAAATAACAACAACATTAGCAGATAAAAAAGTTTCTGAAAGATAAATTTGGTAAGAATATACATACATATGTGCATGCATATATGTAAGCATGTACATATGTATGTGAAAAAAAGAAAAATAATTTGTATTTGTGTATAATAATTAGAGCGTTAGCAAATTATGTATCCTATTAACATTTATTTTTTCTATAAACTCTGTTCACGTAGCAATTATTCCTTGTTTAATAACTTGATAACAGTCTTGTCTTAAAATTGAAATAAACATGTACATATGTATGTACATAAATCAGTCAAATGCGAGTCAGACTCACACACGTAGGGTGCCGTACTATGTTTAGTAAAACTTTAAAATTCAAGTCTTTAATTTTTTCATGTCTTATGTGGCACCCTTTATTTTTAATTATTTTTTATACTAGAGCATAGTACTAAATACCCTCTGTAAATATCAAGTGTCTCCCTATAACGTTTAGCAAAGAATGCTGAATTCGCGACATCTAGGGAACACCTTTTTCATTTTTATTAATTTTGTTTTCGTTACTTGTTGTTACACTGGTATTGTAAAATAACTATAAGCTGTGTAAATTATAATTGCCAGCATCTTACGGTTCAAATAAAAATCATTTCAATTCAAATTTGAAATGTCTTCTAATTCCGGTTCAAAAACAAGGCTTTTTATTTTTTTATATTTTTTGCTATAGAGGACATAATTTTACACTGTATAAATTTAGGTTTAAAAAATTTTGTTATGTTCGTGAAAATTGCATTACTATCGGAACACCCTTTAAAAATTAGTAATTTTTGTTATAACGGCCATGGCAATACAATTTCTATGAAAATATCAAGAGTCTACATAGCTTTGGCAGTTCAAAAAATAAGGCAATATACATGAAAAACATGTCACTGTCGGAACACCCTTTAATTTTTAGTTATTTTTATACAGACGTACAATAACATATCATCTGTAAAAGTTTAAAGAGTCTACCTACACATCACGACACCTACGTACACATCACGACATTGTCGGAATACCTTTTTTTGTTATAGAGGCCATGGTAATACAGCTTCTGTAAAAATTTCTGTTATGGTTCAAAAACTAGGCCATATCACGTTACTCTCGGAACACCCTTTAATTTAACTATTTGTTATAGTTGCCATGGTCATACATCTATGAAAATTTCAAGAGTTTAAAAATTAGGCCATATTCAAGCTAATCACGTCACTGTAGGAATACCCTTTAATTTTTACTATTTGTTATAGTGGCCATAGTAATACATATTCTGTACAAATTTCAGGAGTCTACTATTATCTTTCAAAACTTATGCCATATACATGCAAATGACGTCACTATCGGAACACCCTTTAATTTTTAAGTTGATTTTTTTATACTTGTTTATGTACATATATAGCGAACATAGTTCCAATTACTGTGTGTAAAGTTTATTGTATCCTACACTTCAAGAAATAAATACATACACATAATAAGTCCCTTTGAGAAAACCCGATAAGTTATAGTATTTGTTGCTGTAGCGCCCACAGTTACGCACGCTCTGTGATAATTTTAAGAGTCTACCTATAACGGCGCTGACTGACGGACGGACAGACATTGTTCCAAAAACAATAGGATTTCGTTTTTCCCTTGACCATACCCAAAGGGGGCGGAGAGACATTGTTGCAAAAACAATAGGATTACATTTTTTTACGTACCCCTTTGGGTACGGCAAAGGGTAAAATAGGGATTATTTGAGTATCGTCACGTATTGTCATCGATATCAAAATATCGGCGATACAGATAAACCATGTGTACAAACAAAAAAGGTAAGATGGCATTGTCATAGAAAACAAGAGGATCTAAGTCTCTAGATATCGATGGTCTTAAGTAGAAAGGCGATAACTCGTATTTTTTTAGAAATTGAGTTTTTCGTCCCAAAAATTTATTGCAATAGTGTAAAAAATTACGTTTTTACAAGCAGTTGTACCCATACATTACAAATTACATTGTGAATATTACAGTTTCTATTATGTTTTTACCTTCTCCAGTAAAGTTACAATTATTTGAGTTAGGGCCTTTCTATTTGAGGCCAACGATTTTCCAAAAAAAATTCGATAAAGTTTTTACGATAAAGTTTTTGATGTGATACAAAAAATTTCTGATAAAATTTTTACAAAAAATTTTTGATAAAATTTTTAACAAAAAAATTTCGATAAAACTTTTACCAAAAAATTCGATATAATTAAAAAAAATCTATATAATTTAAAAAAAAATTTCGATAAAATTTTTACAATTATTTTTCAATAAATGTTTTAGAAATTTTTCAAAAAATTTTTTATATAATTTTTTTTTACATAAAATTTTTACAAAATAATTTCGATAAAATTTTTGCAAAAAAATTTCGATAAAATTTTTACAAAAAAATTTCGATAAAATTTTTACAAACAATTTTCGATAATATTTTTACAAACAATTTTCGATAAAATTTTAAAAAAAAATTTTCGATAAAATTTTTCCATAAAACTTTTACATAAAATTTTTAGAAAAAAATTTCGATAAAATTTTTAGAAAAAAATTTCGATAAAATTTTTAGAAAAAAATTTCGATAAAATTTTTACAAAAAATTTTCGATAAAATTTTTCCATAAAACTTTTACATAAAATTTTCGATAAAATTTTTACATAAAATTTTCGATAAAATTTACAAAAAAATTCGATATAATTAAAAAAAATCTATACAATTTAAAAAAAAATTTCGATAAAATTTTTACAATTATTTTTTAATAAATGTTTTAGAAATTTTTCAAAAAAATTTTTATATAATTTTGTTTTTACAAATAATTTTTAGAAAAAAATTTCGATAAAATTTTTGCAAAAAAATTTCGATATAATTTTTACAAAAAAAAATTCGATAAAATTTTTACAAACAATTTTCGATAAAATTTTTACAAAAAATTTTCCATAAAATTTAAAAAAAAAAAAAATTTCGATAAAATTTAAAAAAAAAAATTTCGATAAAATTTAAAAAAAAAAATTTCGATAAAATTTTTAGAAAAAAATTTCGATAAAATTTTTACAAAAAAATTTTGATAAAATTTTTACAAAAAAATTTTGATAAAATTTTTACAAAAAATTTTCGATAAAATTTTTACAAAAAATTTTCGATAAAATTTTTACAAAAAATTTTCGATAAAATTTTTTAAAAAAATGTAGATAAAATTTTTTAAAAAAATGTAGATAAAATTTTTAGAAAAATTTTCGATAAAATTTTTAGAAAAATAATTCGATAAAGTTTTTGATTAAGATTTTACAAAAAAATTTTCAATAAAATTTTTAAAAAATTGTTCTATATCTTTATATTATTTTTGTATATTATTGTGAAATTGGGAAACAGAACAGAGTAAGGTAATATTAAACACTTATTTAACATAACATTATATTCGGCATGGCCGAATATAGCACTGTTACTTGTTGCTTTTTTTAAGACAAGACTATCTGCTAGCTTCTGGCTTGTCTGCATAAACTACCCAGATACTTTGGCGAGATTCGAAACCGCAACCTTCAGACTGATGGAGGCCCAAAAATAATTAAATTTTCATCTTTAATTTTAAAAGTCACTAAATTTAGTGGACATTTATTAAACTGGTGAAAAAACAGCAAGAAATCTAAATTTTAACAAAGCTTAGAAGTTAAAAAAAAATTTATATAAATTTATTAAAAATCTATATTAAGAGATTTTTTTTCAATTTATTTTATTTTATAAATATTAACAAGAATTTAATTATTAACAATGTCACTAAATAATAATTTCGTTGTATTCAGACGTAAGGAAGTGTCTGAAAAATGGTTTGAAAAATTCCATTACATTGTAGCATACATACAGGCGTAGCTACTTAAAGTATATTAAATCATATGTATGCATAATGCTTAAATATGTTGATGTTAATATAAATAAGTAAAATTAAAGCACATAGAAAAACAATCAAATTTATTTGTTATTATAATATTTTGTATAAATTTTCATTTAATTAATTTAGAAAAAAAGTTCTAACGATTTAAAATTTATCTAAAGTATACTAACAAAATTTGCTAAATAAGTTCCCTTACCATCTTTAACAGCATCCATTTAACAACAGCATTTAGTTAAATGAAAAATCATCTTAAATGTGTTTGTATACTTGCAGATAAAATATAACCAACAGAGGAAACGGACATGCGCCATATTTAATGAGAGTGTAACTACAACAACTACTAACAAAAACAGTTGGTATGGTAGTGGTAACGTTAACAGCCAACAACCGCAAAGGCAAAAAAACTTGGCAGCAAAAACCAGTTAACACTCTTTAAACCATTCACATACACAGCCACATACAAGCAACCATACCAAACAGTCGAAAGCAGTCAGTTAAGAGCATTAAAGAGAATGTTAAACGTACTGGCATGAGTATGTGAAAAAACACTCAATTAAAACAAAACAAAATAAAAGTTAATACAACCAGTTAAAACACACTCAGTTAAAAGTGTTAGTCAAAACTAAGAAGAGTAAAAAGTTTTATTAAGAGATGAGATGGCTTTTACACGCCATCAAATCGAAAAAAGACGTTTAATTGAATTGGTAAAAGTAAATCCCATTTTATGGGATTGTCGTTTGCCCCACTACAAAAGATCGGACAAGAAAAAAGCCTTAAAATGGAATGAATTGGGCCGCATATTTAGTGTCAATGGTGAAAGAGTGCAAAGAACGTTTACTTCTTTAAGGGAAATTTTTCGCCGAGAATTAAATCATGAAAAAATGCTGGGCACTAGATTTAAATCCAAATGGGAGTACTATGATGAAATGGCTTTTCTAAAGGAGGTGATAAGAGAAAGAAAGTAAGTGGAGGCAGTTTTCAACTAACATTTAATAAAATTAATTAAAAAAAAAAAATTTATATTTTATAGATCTCGAGAACGTGCAAAATCCAATGACATCATGCCGCCTAATTTGAACAACACTAACAATAACACTTCTACCGGCATAGATGAATATCAATATTTTGCACCCAATGATCCCAACAATCCACAAAATCAATCTACAACACCGCCTCTAACGACTACAACGGCATCTGTTTTGCCCTTATCACAGCCCCTGCCCGTGGCTGCCATGCTAACAACACAAAATGGCAAGCCAATGCCTATAATGCCCAACACTTACCTACCCAATTTACCCATACCCAAAGCTTCCATAGCCACCCCTCAACTACAACCAGATGTTTTGCTCAATTTAACACCCAATACTTTGGCAGCTTTGCAAAAACTTAATGCAACGGGCAACAATTTTGCACCACAACAACCCTCACGGCCCCTATCAAGAGCACGATCTCTTACAATACGCTCTTGTTCCTCTTCACCCTCCATCTATATTAAAGACGAACCCGACTCTCTAGACGACACCATTTCGTTGGACACGAATTCCAATGGTAAAATCAAAGACACTCACAAATCTTTAGCCACCAGATCCAAGGATACTTCAGCCAAACTTTTACTAAATTCCAAAAATCTTAATTCCTCTACCCAAAATCTAGTCATAGATGAGCGAGACTGTTCGGACTTGGACGATGATCCTGACGATGATGTTGACATGCTGGATGATCGCCTATCGATTGACACCTCCCTGCAAAGTCTTAATAAGGAATCGCCAGCCGCAGCAGCAGCCAGCACTAACAACCAGCATCCTGCAAAGCGTAATCAGCAGCCACATAATTTATATCTAAAGCCAACACCAAGAGAAATTCTTTATGCGAAATTCGGTGAATTTTTGGCGGCACGTTTGAACACGCTCAATGAGACAGTGGCCAATGAGCTGATGAATAAAATTCTCATGTTGATAGCGGAGAAGTAAGTTTTGGAGAGGTATTTTAGGTAAATTTATTTTGTTAAATTCGAATTAAAAGCATTTGAATTGGTGCTCAGTGTGATCAAACACCTTTTTTACCCCAACCTTTATAAGTAGTCTGCATTTTTAACCGACGTATTAATTCGCCAGCATTTCTTCTCTTTGGGAGAGCAGAACTTCGCCATTTCAGAACTGTTTTTGCAATTTTATTTGACTACAGATTGGTTCTACTTAAAAAAGATATTTCATAACTTAAAAAATTAAAGGGTGCCCCATACAATACTTGTGATTTTTAAGAATCTTTTGCATTTTAAATTTTCAAAATAGGCGATCACTTAACTCCTAATAACAAAAAGAAATAAAAGACTGAACTTAAGAAGTAAAGGGTCTGCTCATAGGTGATTTGACCTTTAAGGACACATTGCACAATGTGTATTAAAATGTATTTTTATAAATTAAAGGGTGTTCCAATAAGTAATGGTATTTTACGTCTAAGGCCTTAGCACTTGAATATTATTGACAATTGAAACTTACGCGGTTGGTGTAGTTATTACTATGCCCGCTATAACAACAAGTATTAAATTAAAAAGTATGATTTAAAGGTATCATCTTAGATGAAGTAATTTAACGAATATTGCGTTATCTTCTGAATTGCTCTAGCAAGTAAATAGTCTAAAGGGTGTCCCTAAATGCAACGTTATTTAAAGTATATGACCTTATATTTTGAACATTTAAATACAGATACTAGAAACTTACACAAGGTGTGTCTTACAATATTTTTGAAATAATAAGAAATATCAAAAATTAAAATAAAAGTTAAAGGGTGTCGTCATTAGTGACTTAATCTGATGTTTAAGGCCTTATCTTTCAAATCGTTATAGACAGACAATTAAAATTTACACAGTATGTGTAGGGAGATGTCTTCAGATGTTTTAAATCAAAGGGTGTCCCCATGAAAGACGTGATTTTGGTGCATATATCATAACTTCTAAATATTTACTTATGCCCGTTGCAATGAAAAGATGTAAAAGCCTAAAATAAACATCTTAATGTGACCCATTTAATAGGCAATTTTTACAAATATGGGCCTGTATGCACAGTTACAGGCGGACTCTTGAAATTAACATAGAGTGTGCATGACTTTGTCCGCTATAGTTTCAAATATAAAATTAAAATTGAAAATTACATTGTGTTCCCATACAAGACGTGATTTTGACAGTCCATTTTGAAGTCGGTTTATTTCTCTAAATTCAATGCAGTATTAAATTAGATTTTGCGATCGCTTATACAATTATTTGCTTCTATTCCCAAATGAAAATCGCCACATTTCGCTAGCTAATCGCAGCCCCCTAAAGGTGGTACACAAAAAAAAAACTGATTTTCAACAATAAAAAGTTTTAATTGATTTAAGATTAAATTTTATCAAATAATTAATTGATTCAATTCATTATTTAATTAGAAATTTGATTGGTGTTTTAAAAATATATATATTGAATCAATTAAAAAATTAATTAAACTTTAATTTAAAACTGACCCTTAATTGGTGAAACAAAATTTTCTCTGTGTACCCATTTGAAATAATGTTTAAAATAGAGCCGAGCGACATAGCGATTCAAACTTCGTTGAAGACATCCACAGCATATTCAGTTTAAGTCATTTTGTTCTGAAAGAAATGACTGGCTATGTGTAGGTATTCAAATTGTGGAGTCGTTAGGTTTACAAGCCAGTCAGCATTGGCCTGCAAAAGAAGTAGTGAGTAATCTCTGTGACAAGTGAGTCGCCTCACTCACTTCAACAGGAAAAAAAGACGGGGTTTCGACGATTGATTCTAGTAGTGAATACTTCCTACCTCGCCCCTTCTTGTTGCGGTCAAGATTGGCCGTAGCATTTCTTGCCCCCAATATGGCGATTATCTCAGTTTTTGTTGTTTTCCTTAACATAAAAAATCAGGAGATCATATTGGATGGCTGTAATTTACACATTATTGAAGGCTCCATGTACGTCTAGGAATGTACTTACACGCCAAGGTGTATTGTTTATTCTCTAGAGACCTGGCAAGGAGCCGTTTCCGTGGAGGGACCATTTAGGTAGCCATGCTGACTACCGGGAGTTTCGAAGATGTATAAGTCGCTGCCTTATGTTTGAGTCTATAAGTCGTTCCAGCATCTTAATCCGAAAAAATGTAGTCCCTTGAATTCTCATATTTATTTCTAATTTTTTTGGATGAAGATCACTTTTTCCTTCCTCCAACATGGTTAAGGGCGTTCAAAGAAAGAGAAACTTTATAAAATCTATGCAGCTCTTTGCTTTTACGTCCCATAGTGAACAACATAGTGATGGCCTGTGTTGGTTGTCACTAGTGTGTACAAAAAATTTGGAGTTAAATTTTTATTTTGAAAATTTCTGACATCAAAATTATAGACACAAATTTTTGTGCCGCAAATTAATTTATATTTTCCATCAACTCTAAGAGTTACAGATAACAAGTAAGATGACTTTCTTCCAAAAGACTTTTAAGTTTTAACATTACAATTAGTTTAATTTTAGAACTTTTATATAAGAATTTATTTTAAAATATCTTTAGCTTTTAACTATTATTATTATAATTATAATTATATATAATTATTTTTATTATTATTATTATACTCGTTTTAGCAAGTAAAATATTTAACTGAATTTGGTGCCAAAAACATGTTTTTTATATTAATAAAATTACTTTAAATTAAAATACTGGAAAGGATTTTTATAAAGAAACTGGTAAGTATCATGTTCTTAAAAATAGATATATGAAAAAAATTCTTCAAAAAGCTTTGTTTGTTCATTGAAATAGTTTTTCAAGCAAAATACTGCTCAAGTTAATGATAAAAGAAAACGACAATATCAAACTGTACCCAACGTCCAGGGATATTTGCAAACAATTAGGATGCATAACTAAAAACAGCATACAAAATAATCGGACTAGCTCAATTATCACACATAGCGTACTATATTAAACTTAACATTAAAAGTCCCACAAACAAGGCGCTAAAATGGTGGTTTATTAGGTAGTTAACAACACTTTTTTTCGTACCCACATAAAGTTGGAGGAAAACAATAAAAATACACAACCAAAAATTTAAAAAAAGTATGAGTGCTATAGTGGGCCATGCCGAATCCAATATACCCTTCACCATAGTAATGTTAAATATTCCCTTACCGTATTATGTTTCCCAATTTCACAATAATATACATTCGGTTTCTACTTTTATGATTTTCTACTTCATTATTACAAATATAATGTAAAGATATAGAAAGTTTTTTGTAAAAATTTTATCGAAATTGTTTTGTAAAAAATTTATCGAAAATTTTTTAGCAAAATTTTGTCGAAGTTTTTTTTGTAAAAATGTTTATCTTTTTTTTGAATTTTATCGAAAATTTTTTTTTAATTTTACAGTAATTATGACTATCCTCCTATTGACTGCTCCTTCTATTCTAAACTTTATAGGTCACCAATTTAAAATTTAAAAAAAACTGCCTATCACTATAGCTGCCAATAACAAAAAATAATAAAAAAAAATAAAATTAAAAATTAAAGGGTGACCCATAGGCGGCATAATTTCACCTTCATGATCCTATCTTTTGATAGGACGAACATTTGAAAGTTGCACAGAATCTTCATTACTACGTCTGTTACAATAAGTATAAATATTTAAAATTATAAATTAAAGGGTATCCCAGTAGTTGGTTTAATTTGATATATATATGGCCAAAATTTTGAACTGTTATAGACAGACAGTTGAAATTTACAAAAAAATTGTATCTTATTTTATTAAGCTATAAAAACAAGTATAAAATATAAATTTGAAAATTAAAGGGTGTCCCAACAGTTAATGTAAATTGATATATATGGCCAAACTATTGAACTTTTATAGATAGACAGTTGAAATTTACAAAGAACCTATATTGCTTAGTCCGCTATAACAACAAGTATAAAATTTAATTTCGGCAATTACAGGGTGTCCCAATAGTTAGTGTCATATTATGTATAGAGCCTACTTTTGAACCGCTATATACAGATAGTCGTTTGGGCATTGGTATGACCTGAAAAAAAAAGAACTCCGGGGTCTTGTGCCCCTATATACTTCTGAAGCACTGCTCCCCGGGTAGAAAATCAACTGATATTTGCTTTCGATTATTGAATTCTAAAATTAGTTTTTTATCTGAATTGACATTTTGTGCTACGACATTTAATATATCCCGCTACAATATTCCTCGAATATAATATTGTTACGAAAGAAGAATTTATTCATTATAAGCTCTGAACAACAATACTCTCGAACAACAACAACATTAATGGTTTATTTTCTTACAATGATGGAAGAAAGAAACGCCTCGTACAAACATTCGCATTTGCCCATATACACACACAGATTAAATAAACACTCTTCTGTTAAATACACAGCCACATACATAAATACAAGCATAAACAAATAAACAGCCACAGCTACAAGTATAAAGAAATAAATAGCCACACATACAGGTATAAAGAAATAAACAATCACACAAACAGAAAACAAGAGCAATAACAATCGAACCTGCCAGACCTGTCTGGAATAGAACATTCTGGTGCTTTTAAATCACCTATATAAGTGAATCGTGCTGGCGAGTAGTATGGCAGTATTAATTTGAAAGTCAAAGAGTTAAGTTGTCGAATTTTAAGAGTGTTTAACAGTTTGCTGTATTTTTGAACAGTGGTGTTAAATGAATAAAGTGACTTACAGTAAAAGTAATAACAGTGTGTATTTATTTTGCAATTAAAAGAACCCAACGTAAAGTAAAAACGTAACAATATAATCATTGTATAATTAAAGAAATGTGATTTTAAGTTTGTCTGGTTTGAAGTTGTTTTTTTTTGTAAGAATTATTAGACTTGCCGTTATACATTATGTGTAAACTTAAAGCGTCTGTTAATAACAGTTTAAAAATAAAAATTAATTAGTTATCTCTGGGGACACCCTTTAATTTTTGATATATGCTTTTTACTTTGTATTGTTGGAAGCTGTAGTTATCTATAATTGTTGAAAATTAAAGAAGCCACTGTTTAGGCTTTAAAAGATACTTTTAAATCACTTATGCTTTGTGGGGACACCCTTCTTATTTTTAAATTGCTTTAATCTTCAAATAATTTAAAATTTTAAATCGGCTTAGTAATGTCGCAGTTCTCAATTAACAAATATTAAAAATACGCCTGCCAACGACTTGATAACTTTCCTACTTGTTTTGAAGTCGTTTTAAAAGCAAAACTAAATTGTTTAGACACTAAACAAAGTGATGTGGGATTTTTTTGTCACTGAAATTGACTGAAATCATATTTTTGAGTCAAATACAACATGGTAAAATTACGGCAGAACTCTTAAAAGCAATAAGGCTTTAATTCTACATTTCTTAATGATTATTTGAATTCTTATTTTTTTTAAGGGAATAAGTTTATTTTTTATTTTCTAACATTTTTTGGCTTTTTTATTACAAAAAAAAAAAATCATTCATTCATATAAAAGCCTTCTTAGAATACCTTAGTGTTCATAAATTACGAGTTCAGCCTTTTTGCAATTTTTCTAAAACATTTGTATTTTAACTCTATATTTTATTTCAGTTTATTTTATTTCATTCAAAAGTGTAAATTGTATGAATTCTTTACAGCTTCTTAGACACTAAAACAGCAAATGGCGAAGGGTTTAAAGAAATAGTATTTTCTTACTTTTTGTGGAAAGTTGCAGAAGGAAAGAAAAACACTTCTTTCTTTTTACACTACAACTAACAACATGTTTGAAGGGGTTTTTATGCTGTTGCCATTTTAACGTAATAAGATTGATTTTTTTTTTGGTTTTTGTTTTTTTCTTTTGGGGGGTATCGAAAAGTGCAACACATATTGTGTGCAATTATAACGGATTTTTACTGCCAAAATGCCACTTAGAAAGCAGTAAAATAAAAAATACAAAAATAGGGCATAACATTTGAAATTAGATTGCCCGAATAAACTGTTTGGCATATTAAATACCCTACCATGTGATTTAGCATCGTAAGTTGTTTACAACAAACATTTAAGTACTTTTGGGAGCATGAAGTATGAGGTCGACAAGGTGGGAAGTTTATAATTACAGCACAAGCACTAATAACTTTTAACGTTTTCATACGCTAATTGTTGTATTTAGGTCACAGTTAAAAAATATCTAGCATTAAATTAATTTTATTAATTAAAATATTAAAACGAAAAAAAAAAACAAAATTGTCGGTAAATTTCAGGCTTTGGGTTTGCTTGTTGACATATTAAACTGCATATTTTACAAATAAGAAGTTTAAACAATTTAAGAGAAATACAAAGAAGAGAATTAATTAATTCCATTAATTAGAATTTAAATATTTTTTATTTAAACTATTTTTATAAATAAATTCATAATTTTTCTGACTTAAGTTCACAATTATAAGAAGCAGCAGGCAAAAAAAAAGGTCGGAGGAAGCTTGAAACTTTTTTTAATTTAATTTGATTTTAATTTTTTTTTTTTTTTAAAGACAACACAACCTCCGAAGCTTTTTGCTTGTCTGCAGAAAACACCCAGAGTCTTTGGCAGGAATCGAACCTGCAACCCCCAGACTGATAGACTAGCGCGCTACCAATCGGTCTATCGAGGCACTCATGGACTTTTATGTGCTGCATCCAAATCAGTTCACAGGTTTTTTCTATCATATCTAGTTTTTGAGATATTCTTAGCGGGATGTTTTCCGAACAATGACTACTAACATACTTTATATATATTTCAACCAATTAATGCTTGTGCTAGTCGTTGGTGATATGATGTTTTGTTTGTCCCATATATAGACGATAGTAGGTGTGAATGATCTGAGGATAATTCAAGTAGTGACGCTTCAACTTTAATCATTTCTCTCGAAATACCCTTAATCACGCCAAAATCAATAACATCAGGTACTTTTTGTCGATCAGTAGGTCATTCAGAAGTATTTTTGATATTGTCATAAATAAAACACGACCTTTTGGAGTTATTGGGCGTGATCCCCAAAACGTATGTTTAGCGTTGTAGTCGCCTGATGCTATGAAACAGGTACATAGTGATTTGTAGAAGTCGCTATACTGACTTTTCGATATTTGAAATCTAGGAGGTGAATAAATCGAAAAAATAACATAAAATAGCTGTGATGAAATTCTTCAAGACAGATATATGTTGTTGAAGGTAATCTCGCAGTAAATAATGTTTGATTCGGGCCATAATAAGTATTGAAATCAGCAGGACATAAATTTGTTGGTTCTTGAGGAAGTATTCGAGTTCATTTTTATGTTGGCGTAAGCCGTTTGCGTTCCAGAAACATATTTTTAAACAGTTGATAGTTTGTTTAGTACCGCCTGCAACATCATAGATTGCATGCGTACCATTTCTTGCATCATGCTGCTCATTGAGCTCATAAAACTGTTTAACGAATGCACTAATGTTTCGATGCTTGCTTCGAGTCGAGTATAGTTACCAGATGATGGTTGTTCTTTAGGTTTTGGGTGCAAATTTGGAGTAGAATTATTTGTCGGTGTCGCTTTATGTACTGAAACATAATTGGTTTTTAACATATCCGCGTATGAAACATGTTGGGTTGTTGGTTGGGTTAACTGAGGATAACGAGCATTTGCTCGTTCTCGATTTCTGAGATTGTCTACACTTTTTACCTTAAATCCCGCTTGTTGGAGGAGGCCATCTCTAATTTCAACTGGGTCAACATATAAGTATAAACCTTTACTAACTACCTGTAGACCTTTACTACTCTTCAGCTGATAGGTATAAAAGTTCTTTTTGCAGCTTTTAAGCTCGTTTACTGCTTTACGATAACTGTTTTATCAATAAATTGTATTTTTGTTTAATCAATGTTGCCACGCTTGATGGGATTTACATAAAACGAGTTCTCACCAATAACTGAAATTAACTTCTTTACACCCAGAGAAAAAATGACACCATCCCTGTACAAAGTGATCACATTCGGTGTCGAAAGTGTATCAACTTCGTTTGTGCTCAAACTGTAAACGACCGGTGTCAATTCGACAACGAAATATTGGCAATGAAGGGTTGTTGAAATGACAACGAACGTGTATACTTTGAAACCATATTGTAGTCGAAGTAACACCATACCGGTATTGATTTGACACCACACCGTTGTAAAGTTGACACCATACCGTTTTCGATTCATAAATGCTCATTCTTTTCCAAATTTACCATAATAATAAAACAGATTGTAATAGATCATAAATTTTTATAAAATTATTTTATTAACAAATTGTGGTTTTAATTACTAGTACAAAATGTGTCATCGGAAATTAATTCCAAAGTGATGGGTTCTAAGAATTTTTTTTAATTTTTTAACTTCACTATCATCGTTGGCTATAAAGATTGAATCTTTTACCATCACAACGTCTATAGTCGTTTAGGGTCAATCTCCAAAAGTATATTTCTCCATCCATATTATTATTTTTAGAAATGCGTCTGCATAAATTGAATAAAATTTTGACAATGAAAAACATTTCATTACATTGCGTTGATAATTTGAGCACGTTCGTTGAAAAGTTGACAACGGTTGCTGTCTACTCGACAACGCTCGTTTACAAGTTGACAACGGGCGTTGCCAATTCGAACACGTTCGTTTGTAAGTTGACAACACCCGTTGTCAAACAAAAGTGACAACGTAGAGGTACCAAAGAGACCACATTCGTTGTCGATTTTGCAACGTCGTTTTTCCCTCAGTGTATTAATTCATTCGAATTTTTCTCCCTTAAATAAATTGGAGGTGGTTTGGACGAGCTGGGTGCTGTTTTAGGTTCAATTGTTACGCTATCTAAGATAGAAAAACGATTGTGGGAACTTAAGTTATTCTACACTATCCATATTAGTTTCGGTAACACTGTGTTCAGAAGGCGACTTGTTTGTAGTTATTTTATTGTCATCGCTTAACAAAAGCGATGAACAAGATTGAGCACGTAGAACTGGCGTAGCATTTATACAAAAATAATTTTTAGTTTTTTTTTGCTTTTATTTAAATCAAAATTATATAAACAATCTCGTTAATAACATAAACAATCTCGTTAATAACATAGACAATCTCGTTAATAACCTGGCTTGACCAACCTGCCCTCCGTTGGCTACCTCCCCACACTTCTGACTCTTCTCTATCTACTTCTATACTTTTTGTCTGTCTGTCTGTCTGTCTGTCTGTCTGTCTGTCTGTGACTTTATCTTATGTCTTCTTTTTACGCTTTTTCTCTTTTCTCTCTCTCTCTCTCTCTCTCTCTCTCTTTTCCATCTCTCCCTCTTTTTCCTGTTCTCTTTTGCAGGTTACACAAAGGGACCAATACTTGGACCCAAGTGAGCTGTATTGGAGCTGCCTGCTTAACCTAACCTAACCTAAATCAAAATTGTCCACATTTTTGTTCCTTAAATTATAGTAGCAATACAATAATTCCATTGTAAAAAAAGATAGAAAAAAAATACAGACAACTTTGTTGTTGTATTAAAACAAGTTTTTTTTTGCTTTTGGTTGAATTTATTCACACAATTTGTTTTTGTTTTTTGTTAATGGCGAGCTTAAAAAAATCGCGACCGCACTTATCAACGTACAAACTAGAACTGAAAACTGGAGAAATGCTTCTGTTTCTTGGCCACCAAGATCGTGCGATTTGATGCCTCTTAGTTATTTTCATTGGGTAGATTTGATAATCCAGCAACTCTTGAGCCATTTTAGGTCAACATAACTTATGCCATTAATAAGAATAATATTTAATTTTTAAAAATTGAGAAACAGTTTTTACCAATTCTGAAATTATATACATTTTTGAATTACATTGTATTCTAGAATTTTAGGCCGCAAGTTGCTCTTTAGGTAATTTAAAACATTCGTTTATGTTCTTATAGGTTCTTAAATTACAAAACTAATTAATTAAGACAAAACGGGCTTCATTTGTAAAATGTTCAGTTATTTTTCTTTTTTCATCTGATTTTTTTTTGCAGGCAACGTTCCCAGCTACTTGTACGGCATAATTTTTATCAAATCCACTTTACTTATAAATTCCGAAATATAAAAACAAAATTACATGTGTTATTTCATACCTAATATTATTAAACGAAGAGCTATAAAAATATATTTTTCCATAAAATAAAAAAAGTTTTGCCAAAAAGTTTACGCTTCTGTCTTATCTCTTTTTGTTTCTGTGAAAAATAAAAAAAAAACTATAAAAGAACACTAACCTCAGCTATAAAAAACAAACCAGGACTTTGTTGATGAAAAGGATGTAAAAGTTAAGTAAAAACTATCATTTACCTACAAAACGGAAACATCGTGTGAGCTTAAAGTTTTGTAATGAACCAAAACTGATTGTTACAAAAGAAAAAAAAAAAACAAAAGTTACTTCCGCTACATTTACTTTACGATCAAAATTTAACAAAAATTTAACTATCAAATGTTTTTGATGCTCATTTCTTTCAGTGATGTTTTTGATGACAACAAACATTTAAGTTTTCTATCATAAATAATTACTGTGTGGGAATTTTACAACTGCATTTTTGATTTGTGGTAGTAATTTTGGGTTGTCAGCATCATCAATAGCAGCACGTGTAATATTGAAGTCTTTTATGACAGCATGATTTTCTAGGTTTTCTATAATTTTCTACATTTTTTGTTATTGTTTCTGTTTTTTTTTTTCTTTCATAAAATCATTTATATGTTATGAGTATTTGTAGTTAAACTTTAGCCTTCCATCTAACAGCCATTAGAAAGTCTTTAAAAAAAGAACGAAGAAAATAAAAGAAGACGTGATGTGATTATCAATATCTTTCGATATGGATCCTTAAGGTATAAACATAATAATGGTATTATTGCAGATATTTGTATCGAATATTTGTGACTTGCTCAGATTACTAAAACAGGCTAAGTAAATTCTTTAAATGCAGGTTTGGCACGACATATTTTTTTTTTTGCAAAAAATTAAGGTTTCTCTGAAAATGAAATTTTAAGGATGACGTCAGGTTTGACTTTGCCATTCTGATTCACGAACTAGTTGTGCCCGCCAGTTCGTCAGCGTCCTTGCAATATTTTTTTCGATTTTACTTTGAAAGCAATCCACAGCAAAGACCCTTAATTTTTTAGTGCTTTAGCTATGGTTTATGCTTTTACTTTATAATGGGTGATTTTTTTGAGGTTAGGATTTTCATGCATTAGTATTTGACAGATCACGTGAGATTTCAGACATGGTGCCAAAGAGAAAGATGCTCAGTATGCTTTGACATTTCATCATGAATAGACTTACTAACGAGCAACGCTTGCAAATCATTGAATTTTATTACCAAAATCAGTGTTCGGTTCGAAATGTGTTTCGCGCTTTACGTCCGATTTATGGTCTCAAGAAATGGACCGGTAAGTTGGCCACCAAGATCATGCGATTTGACGCCTTTAGACTATTTTTTGTGGGGCTACGTCAAGTCTAAAGTCTACAGAAATAAGCCAGCAACTATTCCAGCTTTGGAAGACAACATTTCCGAAGAAATTCGGGCTATTCCGGCCGAAATGCTCGAAAAAGTTGCCCAAAATTGGACTTTCCGAATGGACCACCTAAGACGCAGCCGCGGTCAACATTTAAATGAAATTATCTTCAAAAAGTAAATGTCATGGACCAATCTAACGTTTCAAATAAAGAACCGATGAGATTTTGCAAATTTTATGCGTTTTTTTTTTAAAAAAAGTTCTCAAGCTCTTAAAAAATCACTCATTATTAAGGTTCTCATCCCTACTAAAATATGCCGCCTTAAAGTATGCATATCGGTTATTGTTTCACTTATGGTTGATTTATATCCTTTAAATAAAGTGAAATTATGCAGTTATTTTAGTAGGGATAAGACTAAATTAACTGCATAATTTCCCTGATTTTTCTTCACTTTCTGTTGGAAATAAAATATTTTTGCGGAAAAAAAGTATACTATATTTGAATCAGGATATTAAGTTACCTCCTTATACAATTTTATTAAAATCAAACCAGTAGTTTTTACCTGATGCGAACACAAAGAGAAAGACAGACAGACAGGAAATGAGTTACTGTTTTATTATATGTATAGATTACAGCTAGATATTTCTCGTTCTGTCGAAAATATTAGGGCAGTGGCTAACGATGAAGCTAAGGACGGAGAAATGTCACCCAGAATACGAGCAACGTAATTCAGCATTATCAAACGGACAACGGCTGCCGATGACGCCGAGAACAGAAAAATATCAAGCAGAGGACGTGCAACGCAACTGGGCATCACCAAACGGAATTTTAGTGAATACTTATACAGTTTCCGCTATACAAAGTTCAATCAGTGTGCGTCAGTTAATGGTTAATGCTTGCTGGTCGTCAGTCGTGTATGAATTACTGCGAAAACAAAGAGGATGATTTTTAGTTGAAAGTTATCATGAGCGATGAGGGGAATTTTTATTTAAGCGGTTACGTCAATAAACCATATCTTCGTTTCTGGGGCCATCCGTGTGTGATGTACGAAAAACCATTACATCCACTCAAAGAAAATATGTGGAGAGACGTTCACGTGAAAGCAGAAATTGGGCTGTTCGCCAGTTACTGTTACTCACGAGCGCTAAAGGGCCAGGATAAAGACTTCTTACTGCCGGAATTGCATGAGCGGGACTTGATGAAAATGTGGTTTAAAAACACAGTAGAACCTAGCACACAGCAGCAGCCGCAATGAGTATTGTAAAGAAAGAGTTTCGTGGTCTCTTAATCTCCCGTTTGACATGGCCTAGATTATAGCTAGATCGCCCGATCCCAGACTTCTTTCTTTGTTTATGACAACAAGCCAGAGACAGTCTCAGCTCTTAAAGAGAATATTCTACAGTAATGCAAGCAAACAATTACACCCGGAAATTTTGATGAAAGCCATAGAAAATGCAAACAGAAACTGGCACAAATATGTATAAGCACTGACGCTAGCCACTTGAGAGATATCATCTTTACCACTTAACAGATAAAATTCTAAAGACCGAAATTAAGAATTCCATCACTTAAAACTATTTTCTTTTTTATTTAAAAAAAAAGTTATTCAAAAACAAAATTGGCTGATAAATTTGCGTCACACTGTACAAGAAATAATTTAAAAAGACAAGAAACATTCCGATGCCAAGTAAATTACCCTGTGAAACAATTGAACGGCGGAAAGTTGGACTAAAACTTTATGGAGAGAACTGAGAAAAGGAGCTTGCAACTCACTCGTACTTGCAAGCACTTGCAAGTTGTAGAAAAAAGCGATAGTATGGCTGACAATGATGGAACATATTTTATGCCATTGTCTTTCCTTTTGAGGCTTAAACATTACTAGGGGCCAAATCACGGCATTCGATATTGATAGAAATTATAACAGAATTTAAATGGGAATTTCGATCGATATCGAATGCTGTGATTTGGCCCCAGATACATAAAACCCTTTAAAAAAGCGCTAAATAGTTACTGTTAAGGAAATTTGTTCATACCTCAACAATTCTATAATCCAAAAGTTTTTTGCATTCATGCTGGAAGAGTGCACAACAAGCCGAATCTCAAGCTTCGGACTTGAGATTTTAGTTTTGACAAAAAATAGTTTTAGTGTTTTTATGCTTGAATCTCGAACATTTTCTTGATTAGAATACATATTTTATGGGTTTCTGGGCCCTTAAACAATCTTTTCAAAGTTTCATATGAACAGGCCGAAAGATTTTAAACGCTGCATTCTGCATAGTGCAGACATTTCTTGCACATCCCCAGTTTTTGATTTTATACAAATAAAAAAAAAAAAAAAACTTTTTAATTTATTACTTTGCATGCAAACTGATTTGAATTTGTAATTGTTCATCATGCTTTCATGCTTTTATATTTTATCTTTTGTTTTGCGCACAAAATTTTAACAATGCAGTTTAAAAATCTTTGAGTTTTATTTACTTTTTTATTATAAAGTTTTTTTTTTCTCCAGCTATTTTTGGTCATAATATTGCACAAACAAGATTTAAACAGCTGGTGCTGATTTTATGCAGCATTTCTAAGGATTGTCTGATTGATATAAATGAATACGTTTCGTTTTTTATGTGCAAATGCAATGATGAAGTAAATTTTATTTTTTATGCATTTTTCTTTTAAAGAGCTAATACTGCACCTTAAAGACTGTTAAAAATATGTTTGCATTCTTTTATCCTGCTTCGTTTAATGCTGCATATAAGGATTAAAAGTTAAACGTTAAGGTAATATGATTAGCCTCTTAAATATAAGGAAAATATTTTAAGAAATCAGATGTTCCTTAATTTGTAATTTAGCTTTAATTGCCTTTATTGCTAATTTTTTCATCTTCTATGTATTTAAATGCTCAATCTGTTTCAAATATTAATTATAATCTTTCTTTTACACACAGAGAAAATATGTTTATTACGGGAACCAAATTTGTTGCCTATAGAATTTCACCGACTAAAACAATATCCTTATACAATTCAAATAACTGAACATCAGTGTTACAAAGAAAACAATATTTTCAACAATTATAAATTTTAATTTAATTAAATAATTAATTAATTCAATTATTTGTTTAATTAAGAATAATTCTGTTTTAAACAAATCTATATTTCAATCAATTAAAAAATTTATTGAACTTTAATTTAAAATTAATTAAAACCTTTAATTGGTGCAAACGATTTTTTTCGTGTAGTAGAAGGCTTTCCAGTACAAATAAGTAAGTCCTGATAAGGTCCATTGTTTCACAGCTATGTGTCATTCCTTTGCAAACAAATATCGTTTACAACTAAATTTGCAATTTTTATGTCTTTACAAAGCAAAGTTCTTGTGTTGGGTGCAGAGAGTAAAAGAGAGATCGAGAGAGTGGTATATATGTATGTGTGTTGGGTTCCCCTGACTCTGTTACACACAGCTGATTACGTTTTGTAGACGTATGCACCTTGGCTGATTGTATGTTGAAAATTTATATTAAAAAAGACCTTAAATAGTTCACTGGAACAGATGTCTATGTAAAATAGGCTTCGTAGTTACAAACGCTATATATAATTTTACTCTTCAATCCAGATGATTAAAACTTTAAATACCCTAGAAAACTTTGTAATTTCAACTGTAACTTCTGTAATGTTCATTGGCGACCAGGATAGACCAATTAGTAGGGCGCTAGAACTATCAGTCTAAAGGTTGCGGGTTCGATTTCCTCCAAAGACTCTGAGTGTTTTCTGCAGATCAGCTAAAAAAGAGTCGCAGAGGTAGTATTAGTCTTAAAAAAATAACCTTAACTTAGTATTTATATTTTGGAAAGCTTTAGCAGGACAAGTCTTTATTTATTCTGGACTAGCCCGCCTTATTATGGTGGTCGAAGACCCAACACGTGACAATTAAAATAATATTTGATAAGGTTTAATTCGGCTCTTTATGATCGAGCCTCGTCTTAGGACATCCAATAACATTCAAAGGCCCTTCTCTAAAAACATTCAAAGGCCCCTCTCTAATAATATTCAAAGAACCCTCTTGTTGTTTTGATGTCCTTATTCCCGATAGGGTCCTTTGGGACAACCAGTCTTGCTGGCACAATCTAATAGACCAAATGTGGTTTACTGATTGCTGCAAATAGGAAAATAGTGAGCGGCAGCAACGGACCATTGCTATGGGCAAATTCTCATGAAGTATATACCAACCTCATCTGTGCCAGGGAATGTTTAAGGAGAAAGACCAAAGTATAAAAGTATTTCTGATATCGAACAGCCAACCTGCGCTAAAGGCCTAAACCTCATTTAAGACAAGGTCTGGGGTAGTCGTAGTTGTGGCGCATAATTTCTAAATGAACCGGGTTCCCACAGTAGTTGAACACTATGTTGGCTTCCCAGTTATTCGGGTCATGTTGATAATGAGTGGACAGACTGCTTAGCTAACCTAGCGTCTCGACTTGGATTTATAGGGCCAGAAACCTTCTGGATATGCTTAGGAAAAAACTCCTGTCAAAGCGTCCCAATGATGAGAGAACTCCGCTTCGACATAGAATTTTTTTCCTAAGCATTTTCAGAAGGTTGCTGACTCTATAAATCCAATTCGAGACCCTAGGTTAGCTAAAGAGTCCGTCAACTCAGAGACGGACTGTTTGTTTGTTTGAGACCTAGACAAATAAAATATTTTATCACGTTAATTCGGTGTACATACCAAAGGCTACTAAGACTCAATATGAGTGACCTAAAGCTCCTTATGGGACATGGTGATCTTTGTTAACTTTAGTTACCATTAGGAAACACCGAGATCGGAATTGGTACTGTGAACTGTACGATGAGACTTTGGAACACGAACTTTGTGAGTAGAAAAAAATCCTAGGAGGCTCTCTGTTGCGTCCAGGGGATGTAAATGATCTCGAACTAAGTAAGATTTGTGGCTTAATCGGTACCCTAGATCTTGTTTAGTGAACAAAAAGGCTGGACAAAAGGTGCTTTGGGTCGTGGTACTTAGTAGTCCCTGGAACCTTATTGGTATCGCGAGATTTCTATTCTAATCGTAGAGCGAACGTGTCGAGATGCATTGCGATTGGGTGTCGAGGCCCAAAAACAGGCAGAAGTTTTATATAGTTTCCGTTCCAAACCAAGGGGATGCTATGTTATCGAATTGGTACTTATTTATGACTTGTGCGTGGGTTCAATATTTTCACCATCGTGTTAGTGTCTACATGGCCAGGTATTGACGCAAATCCGTATCACGAATAACAACTATTGTCGAAACATCATTACAAAAGGAAACTAACTATTAGCTATGGTTTAAGGTGGTGACTCCATGAACTAGTAGGTAGTGTGCTAGTCTATCAGTCCGGGGTTGTGGGTTTAATTCCCACCATTGAGTGGAATTTTTAACTATAAATTGGCAGAATGACTAAGACTGCGTTAGTGACAGGTCACGGACTCTCAAGTATTATCTGGCCAAGTTAAAAATTGAGGTAAGACAATGCTTGCACACAGCGCCTGAAAACAGTCATTGGACCACGGGCCGACACATATTAAATGGAGATGCTGTGAAGACCTCAGCCTTAAGCAAATGTTAGCAATTGCCATAGACACTGTGATGAGAACGAATGTCGACATGTATTAGTCACCATTCTGTAATCACTACAGTTGAGAGGAAAAGGCTAGTGACAGCACGAAACTCAATGAAAGTAATATTCGTAAATTTCAAGGCGGATACCAGAAATCATTGAGGAACGAAGGGAGTCGAAAAGGAACCCATGTGGTCTGATTTTAATACGGTTTAAGAGGAGGTGGAATTAGGGCTTCATATGTCTTCATAAAGAACGATGGTCGAAAGGTTTCAGTCAACTGTGAGTGGTATACAGACATGCTTGCTAACTTGGTCGTGCCTCATTTGAAAGGCATTAATAATAAAAACATGTGGTTTGAGCAGGATGGAGTAAGCAATTAACGTAATTTACCGATAACAACTCTTGGCGAATGAATAATTTCAAGAAATAAACCATGTAACTGGCCAGCTTGTTCATGTGATTTGACGCTATTACTTTATTTTCTTCTTGTTGCAATAAAAATAAAATTAAATTTTTTCTGTGTATTTTTTTTTGTCGGAGCTGTTTAATTTTTGCAAGCTCCCTATGAAACTAAATTTCAAGGATAATTGCTAAATCTCCAGTAGTATTTTGTTTAACAAACTACTTATGCATTATTTTCAGTAATAAGAAAGATTTATATAAAACCAAATTTGAGGATTGTATTTCCAGGATTTTCTTCCCTATTTCTTTCTTTATTTCTTTCTTAACCCAATTGACTTCTTTTATTTGTGTGCCTCATTCTCTCTGTATGTGAGTGTGTATGCTGTGTATGGCTTGTAGCAATAATTCCCTCTTTGTGTTATTAATGTTGACCATTGGGAAACAAATCTTGTTAAAATTGTACAATTATTAAGAAAACACTAGAATTTCCACGAGACCTGCTGTTTGTTGCTGTTTAATCATTTATTTTATATTCGCAGATTTTCTTTTTCATTTTGCTGGCATTTCTTGTTTGCTGTTTGATTTAATTTGGTCAAAAGAAAGTTGAAAACCCTTGAGATAAAAATTATAACAATTGGATATTCGTTGATTCGTAAAATTCATAAACATAATTGTATTTTATTTATTTGAATGTTTTTTTTTTAATACAAATTTGTGTTTATTTTCAGCTAAAGAAATGCAAAATATAAATTTTTTAGCATTGATTTTTTAAGGCAAACGAAATATAAAATATATCTTTTCAGATTTTATAATCATTAGTTTCGAATACCCTACAATTCGAAGGAAATATTTAAAATTTTTCAGCAACAAACTCATGAACACATTCAAAACTTCACTATAAGAAAAACAAACCTTCCTTGGAATTGTTGAGATTGTGACAAATATTGAATATTATGTTGCTTAAAGCATGATGACAGCCGGCTATTACCTACGCACAATCTCTCCAAACCATTAACGATTGCACAAGACGGCTGTTGTCGCTGTCGCCAACTTAGAAAAAATTCTATTCTTGTAAATCCCCGTCCAGACATGGAAACTTTTGTTTTGCAACTCGTGAGTTTGCTATGTTTGTTTCTGCAACTCGATTATTTGTTGTTAGGAGAGGAAATAAAATGGCATCGGGCAAGATGTTTCATGTACTTGAAACTCTGCTGCGACTCTCTATTGTTGTTGTTGTGTATACAGTCGTCAGAAATACAATTTTTAAAGTATGTTGTTGGCTCTTTTCGACTTGTGGGCGACTGTATAGAAGTAAGTGAGAAACAAAACTTTCAATGTATGACAACGAATGCAACTTAAAATGAGAATTTAAGAAAATTGCAGAAACAAAAAGATATACGCCTGGACGGGTATTAAGCGCCAATGAGCAGATCTAGTGCTACTAATGTTAAACAGTTGAGAGAGAGAGAGAGAAGGAGACAGCATTTGTCCCAACAAGGATCTCCAGTTGGTCCTAATAGCGGACCAGCCAGTATGTAGCAACCATCTATGCATCAAGGACAAAATTACAATATTTTTAAAAGTTTATTAAAACTTATGAGGTTTTCAAAAAAAAATATTATTTTTTGTTAAAAACTATCTATCGATATCGATAACTATGGTTTGACAGCTGAGAATTTAAAACTGAGTTGACATTTTTGTTGACTAAGGTTTGGCAAGTCATCATGATCGTTTAAAGCCAGAATAACGCGTGGAAATGTGAAAACTACATCTGGTGCAGGAATTGGAGCCAAACGAATATCGTTTGCATCCTACTCTTGCTGATTGGGCTCATTTGAAACTGACCGAAGATGAGCATTTTTTACCAAAGAATTGTGTTTAGTGATGAAGCTTTTTGCTGGTTAAATGGTTACCACTCTAAGCAAAAATATATGTATTATTGCAAAAGTGGTTCTGTTCTCTGGTCCCTTCGTTTGTGTGGTTGAACGCCTTTGGATTACCTATTATAAGGCTATGTTAAATCGTTGGCTTATGCTGACAAACCTGCAACTTTTGAAGCATTGGAAGCCAATATGCAAGCTACCATTGGCGCCATACGGCCAGATTCATTAAAAAAAATAGTTAAAACTTGGACTGATCGAATGCAACTCGTATCCCAGGCGGACATGTGCTGGAAATCATAATTAAAGATTATAATAAAAAAATATAATAAAACAATAAAAATAAAATAAAATAATAGAAAAAAATCATTCGAATTGTCACCCTCTGTATGCGTGTCCACACCGATTTCAGCTGCTTACAATGTAGTTGTCATGTTCAGTGACTAACTAAATAGCAGCGTTTTCAGCCAACGGTAGTTGAAGTCGTTAGTTTTTGTTGTTGTAATGTTAATAGCGGTCGCGATTTCCTCGTCTATTTGTATAGTCTGCTGCAGTCTATTTGCTTAATTCATAATATTTTGGTAATTTGTCTGTTTTTTATACAATCAAAGCAAATCTTCAAACAAGTTCACAGCTTCGTGTGAAACGTGTATTGAAATAGGTTAGGAGAAGCTGGCTTTAGAAGGATAAGGCTTCCCTAAAAACCATTATGAAGCTCTAGGATTCCCAGGCGTTAAGAAACGCCTTACAAATCCTATTAGAAGTAGTCTTAAATGTAATGTTTTTCTCCTGTGTATGGCTATTACAGAGTAGTAGGTAAACTGACTCCTCGCCTTTCTTATCTAAACAGCTTGACATCACACAGTGTTCTTTGTTAATGCCTACTAGAAACGATTTTAAATTTCATCCAAAAGCCAATGAATTCTCGATTATCTGCAAGTTTAAACATATTGTTACGAAAGAAGAATTTATTCATTAATGGTTTGTTTTCTTACAATGATGAAAGAAAGAAAAAAAAAACAACAAACAACATCTCTAGTCATCTAGTTGTAGTTGTCGATTAGTCTAGAAACGCCTCATGTACAAACAACAAGCACGGGATGAATGGCCCATATACACACGCATATTAAATAAACACTCTTCAGTTAAATTCACTGGCGCATACATAAATACAAGCATAAAGAAATAAACAACCACACAAAAAGGTATAAAGAAATAAACAACACAAGCAGAAAACAAGAGCAATAACAATCAAACCTGCCAGATCTGTCTGGAATACAACATGCTGGTGCTTTTAAATCGCCTATAGAAGCAAATCGTGCTGGCGAGTAGGATGGCAGTATTAATTGAAAAGTCAAAGAGCTCAGTTGTCGTATTGTAAGAGAGTGTTTAACAGTTTGTGTATTTTTGAACAGTGGTGTCAATAAATAAAGTGACTTACAGTAAAAGTAATAACAGTGTGTATTTATTTTGCAATTAAAAGCACCCAACGTAAAGTAAAATTGTAACAATATCAACAGCTGCGACCGATGCTTTTAAGCCCTTATTTTTTTCGCTCTTACCCAACAACCTGATAAACGCCTTCCTGTAAGCTGCTATCAAACTTGAAAGATGTAAAATAATAAATATGGTTGTAAACGTTTTCATAGGAACTCTTACAAAATACGATAATATGATACATCGTGATTACAAATTCCTTAATAAAAAAAGTTATTCATTGTTTTGAGTCAGGTATCTGCTAATGTAGTGAATTTTTAAGTTTTGTAAACTATCAGCGACTTCCTCCTCCTCTAGTCTTTCTCTTAATCCCCATTAATTTGATTTACCCAGTTCAGTATCTCACATAATTTTATTTTTTTTTTGTTTTTTTTTTTTTTCTTCAAAATTTAATATCCTAAAAACTTATTGGTTTTTTAGCCATAGGGGCGTAAAAGTTTTCAATATAATAAAACTATTTTTTACTTGATAGATTTCAAATAGTTTGAGTTTTTTTTTTTGCTTTGATTCGCTTAGTTTTAATA
The DNA here is from genome assembly GCA_949628195.1 of Phasia obesa. Classification (NCBI taxonomy): domain Eukaryota; kingdom Metazoa; phylum Arthropoda; class Insecta; order Diptera; family Tachinidae; genus Phasia; species Phasia obesa. The sequence goes on from OX451217.1 coordinate 142,108,299, forward strand.
AAAAATAGTAGATTTATCTTTTTTGTACTATTTTGCTTGATGATTTGCTACTTTTTATATGATTTTGTTTTTAGCTTTTTTTTGCTATGCTGCAAAAGAATATTAAAACAAAAGTGTGGAAGAAATCTTTCAATCATAAAAGGAAGAATGATTTCAATATGTCTGACGGCATTTAATAGTTTTTGCAGTTGATAATAAAAAATGTCATAAAATGTTTGCAGCAAAAACAAAAGAATTGGTAATAAAAGTAAAAAAAAATAATAATAATAAAATGAAACCATAGAACGTGTTCGTATATAGAACATCATATAAATTTATTGGCTTTAACCGAAATTGATTAAAAGCTTAAATTCTGTTTGGATGTCATAAACTTTGTATTTAAATAATAAGGAAATCTAGAAAAGGCTTTTTTTATGTACATCTCAAATCACATGTTTTAAGAAAATAGGGATTTTTTATATGCTACACTGATAGAAAAATTCATCATTAGATTTTTTTATTTCGTATAGAGGTACCGTAACAGACCACTAACTTTTTGGCCCCTTTTCTATCCCTTTAATACCTTAATTATTTCTACCTTATTTTCATTGAGTCTCGTGCTGTCACTAGACCTTTACTCTCTGATAAATGTCGACTTTCTTCTTCATTACAATTTCTCTCGCAATTGCTAACATTTGTCTAAGGCTAAAGTCCCCATAGCATCCACATTTAATATGTGTGTGCCTGTGGTTAAAAGCCTAATATTAGTCGACAATGTGCTGGATATTCACTCATAACATTCGCTACTCTCTCAGCATTTTTCCAATCACATTCTTACCGCGATTGCCATTTTCGCCAGATGATACTTGAAGTTTACAAGACCTGTCACTAACGCATTTAACCAGTTTAATTTACCCAGATTATATCTACAAACCTCTGTGGTCTTTTTGTCAACTTATAGTAAAAAATAGCAATGACTTTGGTGGGAAACGAACCCATAACCGCTGACAGATAGACTAGCACTCTACATACTAGCCGACTGTGGCACCCAATATAACGTTGCATTAATGACGCCATGTCATCGGAATTTGACAAATGTCATAATAAAACTGTAATGAAATGACAAAAGTCATTATAAAATTTTGTCATAATTTTGGTGTCATCTATGTTATGACAGCAATGTCATCAACTCGATGCAAAATTTTGTGTATTAATAATAGGTAAAATATGTATTGAAGAAAAAAGTGAAATAAGCATTTTTTAAAATCTAAATCAAATTGCTATAAAATTGTCATCACTATCATGACAAAACTAATGTTTAATTCAATAGGAGAGCAAAGTCGGAACACATACAAAGAGCATGAGCTGAACATTACACCTTGTGTTCTTTCTGATGACATTTTGTCATCACTTGTGGTGCCAGCGTAAAAAAAATATGAAAGTAAACTGACAAACAAATACGGGTTATATAGCCTAGTTGGTAATCACGTTGGCTACTAAGCTTGTAATTGATTTGACTACTATCAAGAGCCCCAATGCAAACCCCTAAGGGTCTGTGAGCACATACACAATCTCAACAAGAATCTCACAAAGAGAATAAAATATGTACAAATTTTAAATCAGTAACATACCAGCTTTAAACAAGGTAGGTTTATGTCACTTTGCTAAATAAATAACAAACCAATGCATTTTCATTTTAACCACATTTTTTGGGTGGGGGCCTTTGCTACTATGGATGTGGGATATCTCAGTTGTTGCCCATTAAAAAATTTTTCTGACATGTATACAGCGCCCTCCTTTGTCGGTATTTATCAATAGCAACAAATCTTAATAAAACAAAGCGGATACATCAGCTTCAAATTAATTCGTCAGAGTTGTTATACAAAATTAAACTTTCTTAACATCATCAACATCTGTGTTATTTTCTCTAACGCTTTTCAAAGAAGGTATAACCATTACTTAGTGGATTGTGATTGCCTGAGAGTTACTTGCTTGAAAAAAGAAAAAAAAACAAATTTATTAATTGAATATCAATTTTTTATCATATTAATGACAACCTGTCATTAGTTTGATGTGTCTTTGTCATGTGTCATTGATGACAAAATTGCTATCGCTGCCATTGACAACAAAATAACCAACTGATGTAAAGTTTAACATTACAATATGATCACATTATCATATCATATACGCAGACGCTGTTGATGTCCAATGACATCAGCATTATGATAAACTTTCTGTCAGTGTAGTAGACGGCAGAGTATTTAGCATTTTGGGGGTAGTTTATTTAAGTAGTGTTTAAAATATTTAAATTTATATACATGAATTTTTTTTTGTTTATTGACAAGAATGAATGAAAATAATGACGTGGGCTTATAACTAAGAGGCTTTTAAAATAAACGGATTAGAAATTTACTGGTTGCAGTAAACAAGATGTAATCAAATAATCATAAAATTAAATTTACGATGTTCAAGATAATTTATAGTCGTATTTCTTTAAGTTTATTGCCGTAAGAAAAAGCACTAATATCAGTTTCAGTTAGTTACGCATAGTAGGATTCACGCATAATTAGATAATACAAAGTGGGGAATATGAAAACGTATTTAAAATAAATCGATTTCTTCTAAACGGTTTTGTGTGCCCAAGTAATTGTGAGGCTTTAAAATACTTTGTTCGAACAACATTTATATTAAAGTTCTTGCTGGTGCTTGAAATTAAATTATGGTACTAATAACCCAGGCAAAACTGCGAAATAATAAGGTACCATCACAACAGAAACAACCGCACAAAAAAAAAAAAATTATAAAATCGTTTTGTAATACCATGTAAATACGATATGGTGTATTCACAATAGTCATATAACGCTGCAATACTGTAAAAATACGATTAGAACTTCGTATGCTGTGTCTAATAATTTCCTTCTGATATTAACAACCAATTGTGCCCACACATGTTGTGTTCGACCTGACAATATTTTGTTCGATTTTTCTTTGAAAGTAATCCACACCCAATTGTAAGACTCTTACGTATTTACTTATGTAAAGGAACCCATCCCTAGATAAAATTCTAAAATTTATATAAAATTCTAAAAATTATTGTAAAGCTCTGTAAAATGTGTTTAAAAAATATTTTAATATCAATGTAATTCCACAAAGTAAAAATACAAATCAAGTACAAATTTTTATTTAATTAGCTTTTTGGCAGTAAGTAATTCATATTTTGTCATTATTTTAAAACAGCGTCATCTGTTGCGCAACCGTGTTTAAAATATCCCATTTTTAAAAATAGAACATGCCTTAAAATATGCAGTACCTTTAAATCGGTACAAAAAATCGACGTACTTGTTGATATTTTTGCGGAAAAAGGTATCCTATATTGGAATCCGGATACTAAGGTACCTCCCCACAATAATTTGTCTAAATCCATCCAGTAGTTTTTACGTGATACGAACACCAAAAAAGAAAGAGAGACTTATTATTTTATTATATACTAGCTGTGCCCGCCATTTCGAAAGAGTACTTCAATTTGTTCGATTTTGCTTTTAAAGCAATCCACGACAAAGACCCTTACGATTTTAGTTTTTTTTTAAAGTAACACTCAGACATTTAATGCCTATATTAACTGTGTTACTTTCTTTAGAAAGGGATAGTAGTAGATAAGACAGATGGTTAGAGCGATAGTAAAGCTTCGCAAGCGCTTTTGGTGTTCTTTAGGCGAATTAGTTTGAAGCTAGCATAGCCAATTTATAATTATTTTACTTTGCCGGCGATTTAGTGCTATTTGGTAATACCGGGGACTTATTACCATGTGGTAATACTGGCGTTTTTAGTTACGCCTTAAGATATGCTACGTATCAGTTTATGTATTTTTTTTTTTACTTTATAAAAAGTAAAGTATTCATATCCGGTTAATTCAACTACGTACTTTCACTGCTTTTTCTCCACTTTCTAAGAAAAAAAGTTTCCTATATTGTGACCAGGATACATAGGTACCTCCTCACAAAATTTTGTTAAAATCCATCCAGTAGTTTTTACTTGATGAGAACGTCAATGAAAAGCAGACAGACAGACAGACAGACGGAAGTGAGTTACTATTTTATTATATGTATAGATATGGATGTATAGATATTGTAAGTTGAGTAACGCAATATTTTAAGTTTATATATATGGTATTCAGACAACATTCAAAACAAGAGTCGTAAGACTTCTCTGTGACGTTCCTCATTCGTAATACCAATGTAAACATGGCAAACAGTAGGTTGTAATAATGTTAAAGTACGCTACCCTAAGCAACATCGGAAAATCTTCTAAAATAAAATACCAGCATTGAAGCAACGGTCAATGAGTGCAATCGCTTTTATCAGGTGAATATTTGCCCAAGAAAATAGAGACTGTGTAATTGGTAGTTAAAGTTATAACTAAAATTTATTGGGCGGTCTTGGAATAATGTATATTCACTGAACGAAAAACCATCATAATGTTGATGTAATTTGTCATCAATATTATGACAAGTGTATTTGTTTTTAAACCAGTGACACTTGTCATCCTTATGGTCAATTTGTCATCAGTGGCAACGATCATAATTCGTCCATTAATGGAATAACACACAGACATCAAATAAATTTCAAATAAAACCAAGTTAATGACAAGTTGTCATCAATAAAATAAATATTTGATATGCAATAAAAGAATTTGTATTTTTTGCAAGAAGTAACACTCAAGCAATTATTGCATATTAATCAATGGTTATTCATTTTTTGGTTATCTTTAATTTTAGAAAAGTGTTGCAGCGCCTCTGGTGTTTGGAAAATATTTGAAGCTGAGATAGAACATTTTTTTAAAATTATTTTAATTCACCGACGATTTACTGCTATTTATAGATACCTATGATTACAAATTGCTATATGTTTAAAAAAAATTGCTATATTAGTAATTGAACTGGGATAGGAAAAAATAGCCCTCCAATCAATTACATGCTTAGTAGAAAACGTGCTAACCAACGTGCTAACCAACTTAGCTTTAATTGAAAGTGATTTATTGGCCCTTTATTTTCATATATTTAACATTGATGACACATAAGCGTCATCGATAAGAGGACGAGGTGTTTTTCTCGTATGATATATGTATGTATGTGCATGTATGCTATTCCGACTTTTGTTTGAATGACGTGCTTATTTATAAATGACAAATAAAACCAATTTAATGACAAATTGTCATCAAAAAAATAAATATTTGATATTCATTAAAAGAATTTGGTTTTTTTATTTTTATTTTCGAAAGAAGGCAATAATTGCCTACTAATCAATTGCTATAGATAGGAGTCAGGTTGTAAAGTAAGTTGCACTTTTATTAACAACACTGTAATGACAAGTTATTTTAAATTTTAGAACAGTATTGCAGCGCCTAGGATGGAGGCGGCTGTACTAAAAATTTGTATATATATTATAAAAAATTATTATATTGTTAACTAGCTGTGCCCGACACATAGTTAGCATACTGACAATATTTTGCTCGTTTTTGCTTTGAAAGTATTCCACACCAATTGTAAGACTCTTACTTTAATAGTGCTTCAGTTATGGTTTATGTATTCACTTTATATAAAGATACCCAACCCTGCAGATAATTCTAAAATTTGTAAAAAATTCTAAAAATTATTGTTTATAATATTTTAATAACAATGTAATTCCACAAAGTATAAATACAAATCAAATACAAGTTTTATTCAATTGGCGCCATCTGTTGCGCAGTAGTGTTTAAAATATCCCACTCTCAAAAATAGAAGGTGTGCAACCGTGTTTAAAATATCCCAGTTTTAAGCTGAAAATATTAGTACCTTTTAAACGAAAATTGCGTACTTTCACTGTTGTTTCTCTACTTTCTCTTGGAAATGAAATATTTTTGCAGGAAAAAGTATTTTATATTGGAATTAGGATGCTAAGCTACCTCCTCAAAAAATTTTGTTAAAATCCATCCATTAGTTTTTACTTTATGCGAACACAAATGAAAAGCAGACAGACAGATAAATAGTAAATTGTATTATATTTACAGATTGGCAACGGATGAGATACGAACCCCTGCCCCTCCAATGAATTACATGCTTAGTAGCCAATGTTCTAACCAACTTAGCTCTAAGCATTACATTGCTGCTAGATTTTTTCTCATTGATGCCTTTTGTCATATCACTGATGTCATATTTCCGATTATACGGCGTCAATAACACAACGAAGAATTTTTTTCAGTGTTGGCAACTTGAAAAAAAAAAACAGTTAAAAAAGAATATGAAACTTTGCCTCCTCCAGGATCTGCAGCGGGACCTATACATTCCTGTAGAAAGTGAGAATTCCTAGTTTCCTTGCCAAAATTAAAATGAGTTTAATGGTGCTCCTCCAGTTACAGAATTTGTCATTTAAAGTTTTATTGTATTCACGCATAATGCAGCATTTATCTTATTCTCCTGAGTTAGCTCCCAGTGAATCTTATCTACTTCCAAACATAAATTGAGCGGCTCAAAAAAATCGGGTGGAATGACTTTAAACGCAATTTCGAAAGTTCTATTATCAGTTACCACTTCCACGTATACGCTGGTCTCCCGACTCGTCTGCTTCCCTGCGGGTTCCAATCTAGGCATTTCTTGGCAATATCATCGTGTGGTTTCATTTCCGCTTATTTATTTCCTTACAAATAAGCTGCTGGTTTGCCTTCATATCGAGTTGGCTATTGTTGTTGTTAGCATTGTTTGTCGGGTGGCGCCATGTTCAAGCTCTCGCATCCATATAGTAGAGTAGATTTTATGTTGGGGTCAAATAATGTGATTCTAGTTTGTCTCGAAATATTGGGGGATTTCCAAACCGGGTTTAATTGGGCAAATGCACCCCGCGCCTTATTTATGTGAATGGATATATCTGCTGCTGAGCCACCAGTTGTATCAATTGTGCTACCCAGGTAGCAGAACAACATAACATCTTCAATATCAATCAGGTGACGATCTGTAACACTATTGATGCGGAGCGATTTAGTTTTAGATATGTTTATCTTCAGCCCAACCAATTTTGCGATGTCATTTTGATGGTGGAAATTTTAGACTGCATCTCTGAGAATGAGTGGCTAAGTAGACATATGTCAGCTGCATATTCTAGATTCTCTAACCTTCCTTGTAAGCCGCATATAATACAGCATCGAGGTGATAAAACACAGTGTTTTATAACTCCAGTTTTCACCGTGATCCTGTTACTCAGTTGTTTTTCATGCAACACACGGCAAGTGGCCTGAATTAGCTATACTAGTTTTTCGGGGACTACCTTCCATACCAGAGAGTTCCATATAGCGTTATGGTTTAATGTGTCAAAGGCCTTCTCAAAGTCTATAAAGATGAGGTATAATGGTGACCTCCATTCCACTGATTGCTCAACGATAATCCTAAGACTGTTTACTTGGTCAACACAAGATTTTCCGGAGCGAAGGCCAGCTTACTCATTTCTGAGTGATGGCGAAATTGTTGTCGATACTGTTCTAACACCATTCTTTGATTTAAAAAAGCTTTATATTTGCAAGATAAAGTGTCCTTAGCTAAAAGAGACATTCTTAAAAAAATGCACAGTAGGCCCAAATATCTATTTTTTATCTTTCTGTAAAGACTTATTGACTTCCTCTCCTATTTGAATTTAGAATCATTTAAAATGTTGACTTTGATAGCTTTTTATTAAATTAAATAAACTTTTAAACTTGAGTATTTATTGATAAAAAGTTTTTGCCTTTGTTTATGCAGTAAAAAATAAACAGCAACAACAAAATAAATAATTAAATCTCGTGCCCGAAAGTTAAACATTTTTTGTTGTTTTACTAATTTATTTCTACAACCGAATATATTGAATTGGTTTTTCTGTTGGCGGTTGTTTGCCAATTAAAGTTTGTTTTTCTCGCCTTTTTTTTTTTGTTTTAGATATTTTTGAGGTTTTCTGGCCATAGAAAAAGTGTAAAAGGGTGTAATTTGTTTCTAAATTACAAAAAGAGAAAAATAGCATTTAATTACAAAGTGTGAAGACCTCAATTTTAGTTCGAATGAAAAAAATGATAACAGCAAGCAATCAATAGAAACAAAACCACCACAAAGTTAAATTAACAAACATTTACCTGATTTGTAATCCCAAAGAAAGGAAATAAATAAAACATGAAAAAATAACCATTTTAAAACCAACATATGTTGTTATCGCATCCTTTTTTGTTTCTTTTTTTTGTTTTGTACAGGATACCAATTTATTTTTAGTGACTATCCCTGTAGACAAAAGAATGGAAAAAAGGAACTTTCTTTAAACTTTATTTCATCATATACTCCTTTGGTTGTTGTTGTTGTTGTTGAAAAATGATGATGAGGAGTTGAAAACTTTACAGAAAGAAAATCAAAAGTTGCCCTTTCATCTGGCTCCCGAGGGAAACTTCATAAATACCCAACTTAACTAAAAGTATTAACCAGATGACATTTACTACATACAATATTTAAAACTTCAAAACATACTTAAGAACAAACACACACACACACACACACACACACACTGCTACATGTATAAGCTTTTCTATACTAACTTAGTTACTCACACAACACACAACATACAACATAAATAACTAACGTGCTCTATCATCGATTTCGAAATTTAACCATGTTATTCACATCTCTAGATATTTTGTGTTTTTTTAGCAATTTTTTTCTCAAACATAACCTTCAAAAATGTTAAAAAAGCAAAAAGCACTTAAAAATAATAAGAAGAATTCAGAAAAAAAAATCAGCGCTTGTCTATAGAACAAACGAACAAAAATCCAAACTTTCATTTGGTACGGCAAAGGACAACAAAACTTTTTCCTTTACTAACGTAGTAGTACCCTACAGTAGTAACACACTAGTTGAGGTTCAACTAAAAGCTGGTAGATTTTGTGCAGAAAATTACTTTTTCCGTTAAGGAAAATAAAATACTTAAATGCTCTGTCATAGATAAATATCTAAGAAGACGATATTTGGTGACTGTGCCTGGAAAGGAGTGAGACAATAGTCACGCAGATGGTGTGTGAATGTCCAGCACTGGATAGCGTGTATTTGCTAGGATGGACCTTAGCGTTAATGTTATCACAGACGAAGAACGTCGGCAATGATCAGTGTAAAGTTTGAAATCACTACGGTGGAGAGTAAAGGTTAATGACAGCTCGAAAATAAATAAAAATTTATCTTTGTCTTAAATGATCAATCGGGTACCATATAACATTGTGTATGTCCGTTTGTCTATCTGTGTTCGCATTACGCTAACCCTACTGGATGAATTAAAAAAAAAGAATGAGGAGGTACCTTAGTATCTCGATTCAACTATAAGGTTTCTCCTGTAAAAATATCTAATTTCCAAGAGAAAAAACAGAAAAAGTAGTGAAAGTACGCAATTTGACCAACTGAATGGTACTGCAAACTTGGCAGCACCTTTTATTTTTGTTAGCTGAGAATTTTAAAAACTAATTACAGAACTTTAAAATAATTTTAGAATTACATATCTATATATATATATAAAGCACAAAATGTGTTTGTTTATATGTATGTTTTTTTGTATGTATGTTTGTTTGTATGTATGTTTGTTTGTCGGAAAGCTATAGCTGCCTACACCAGTGAATGGATCTTTCTGAAATTTTTACAGTTTGTTATTAGATATAAGGTAGGTAAAATGGGGTACTTATTTTTTGATATTCGACGTGGGCGTGGCACCTTCCATACAAAGTAAATATTTAGCATCGTGTAGGCTGGTAACAGTAATAGGGAGCGCCTTGATATTTTGAATCCTTAACCTGTATATTAACATACATATGTATCTAGTTTAGAGAAAGATAGAATGGATTGGAATAGTGGGCGTGGTGCCTCCCATTCAAAGTGAAAAATTATTATCGTGTATCTAGAGAACTGAATTAGGTAGCACCTTGGAATTTCGCACCAGTAACCCACATATTAACGTACATTGTCAAGCTAACAACAGGCCGTATTGAAATAGTGGGCGTGGTACCTTCCATACAAATGAAAAACTATTATCGTGTTCCTGCCGAACCACAATAGATAAAGCCTTTGCACGAGTAACCCCTATGCTAATGCGCATTGCCTAGCAAAATACAGACTGGATTAGGGCAGTGGATGTGGTACCTCCTATACAAAGTGAAAACTTATTAACGTGTACCTGAGAACTACAGTAGGTAGAGTCTTGCAACTTTGTACAAGTAACAATCAGAGTAATGTGCATTGTCTAGCAAAATACAGACTGAATTAGGATAGTGGGAGTGGTACCTCCCATACAAAGTAAAAAATTATTAACGTGTTAATACGTATAGTCTAACAAAAAACAGATTGGATGGGAACAGTGGGCGTCGTACCTCGCATATACACGATATACATTTTCGATGTGAGAATAACGTGCGTTTTCCAGTTAAAACTTGGTCATACTTTTCTTCCAAGTGCAAAGCGCACCGGCAATAGTATATAATGTATATAAATTTTAGAATTTTATATAAAACCTATGTTTTTGAGTAATGTTCCAGGGATGGGTACCTTTATATAAAGTAAATGCATAAACCACTATAAAAGTAAGAGTCTTAAAATTTGTTGTGGATTAATTTCAAAGCAAAAGCGTACAAAATATCGTAAAACCCCTGACGAAGTAGCGGGCACAGTTAGTTCATAAATTAGTCATATATAGAGCTTCGTGCTCTAGGTATTTTTTTTTTTTTTTGGTTTGCTTAAAGAATTTAAGTTATCTATTTACTAGAGAATATTTGCATACAGGAGATTAATGCAGTCGACTGATTTGTTATAACTGATAAACTTAATTTTTGAAATTTGTTTATTTTGTCGATATCAGAAGCACTATCTTATGGTCCAAAGTTTTGACAATAATCTGTTGCCCAGTAGTGTTTAAAATATCCCACTTTCAAAAATAGAAGGTGTGCAACCGTGTATAAAATATCCCAGTTTTAAGCAAAAAATTTCAGTACCTTTAAACCGGAAATTCCATCCTTTCACTGTTGTTTCTCTACTTTCTCTTAGAAATTAGAAAAAGGAATTTATATTGGAATTAGGATGCTAAGATACCGCCTCACAAATTTTGTTAAAATCCATCCATTAGTTTTTACTTTATGGGAACACAAATGAAAAGCAGACAGACAGATAAATAGTAAATTGTATTATATTTACAGATTGGCAACGGCTGGAATACGAACCCCAGCCCCTCCAATGAATTACATGCTTAGTAGCCAATGTGCTCTCCAACTTAGCTATAAGCATTATGGTCCAAAGTTTTGACAATAATCTGAAAATTATTTTTAATTAATACATTAACAAAAATATTTTAAGTAGTTTGGGATAATTGATAAACTTGTTTTTTTTTTTTAATTTTGACTTAGACCACTTTTAAATTAGCGGCCCATGCATATCGCACACTTAATCATTTTCAGTAAAATCTCAAAATTTACAAATGATATAGAGAGGAAAAAAAATGTTTTTCGATTGTAATTTAAGAATCAATTTGAGTTCCACAGTAAAGAATATCTTCTAGTTAAGAAACGAAATTTTCGTGGTTTTTAGAGATTTAATCTGTGAAATGTTTTTTGAATTAAAACCAGGTCGAAAACCACATGACAACTTTAAGTATCATCTGGCAAAGATAAGCAGTACTTTTATAAATCACTATTGCCGAAGATTTCCAATTTATTTTTTGCCTTAGCTTAAACCCTTCACTTGAACAAACCATATATTGACAATTGTTGAAAAAAAAACTTTGCTAAGTAAAAATACCCAAAGAAAAAAAAAAAAAAAAAAAGATTTTCCTTTTACTAACTTAATTTTAAGTTGAAAATATATATATTTTTCTTCTGGCTGCAAACATTTATTATTTAAATACTCTAAGGTATTCTTTAAAACTTTTCTAATAATTCCTTTTGAATCACTTCATTTACAGGATATTAATCTCTATGGAGTTTGTTGGACATTTTTGTCGATATATGTACGTATGGAGGTATGTATGTACTACATACTGGGAATATTTGTAACATATTTTTGATAAAGTTTCTTTTGGAAGTTTAGCGTTTCAGAGTTTTGCTTTCACAAATGGTAAGAGGGAGAATTCGATAAAAGATTTAGACATTTTTAATAAATTTTATATTTTAAATAGAGATAGTTAAAGTATAAAAAGAATATAGTAGATATGCTGTTTTGTTATCTATACATATAATAAAACAGTAACTTATTTGCGCTCTATCTGTCTATCTGCGTTAGCATCACGTAAAAACTACTAAATGGATATTAAAAAAATGTTCTGAGCAGATACCTTAATATCCTGATTCAAATAACGGATACATTTTTTTCCGCAAAAATATCTTATTTTGAAGAGAAAATGGAGAAAAAGTAGTAAAAGTACGCATACTTTAAGGCGCATAATTTAGTAGGGCTGAGACTCTCTATATAAAGTAAATACATAAACCATAACTGAAGCACTAAAAAGTAAGGGTGTTTGGTGTGCATTACTTTTAAGGCCAATCGAACAAAATATTGTCCGGACGCACAAAATGTGTATGGGCACAGCTAGTTTTGTAAATTTTTAGTTTGCAGACAAAGTGTCATTCCAGCCTCGAACAACTTATGGAAAAAAAACAAAACATTATAAAAAATGGATATTAATTCTGTAGAAAATAAGGCTCAATATTAAATGACAATTTAGCTGTCATACTTATGTGAACAAAACAAATGATTTTTAAAACACTGCCTGCGTATTGTCGTGTGAGTTAAAACCAAGAGTCACTATTGTACACTATCGTACGAATCTATCACCAACGTTTTTAGAGAGCTTTGTCCTAATTAAAAAAAATCGTTTCAAAATGGCTTTCTAGGTGTCACACTATTATAGAGAGAAAAAAATTTTATAAATTTTTTTTAAAGATAATTATATCGTTCAGACCTGTCTGTCAAACAAATGTGCTTTTTAGCCTTACCATCATACTTTTTGATCACAATTGTCATTTTTGACAGATCGAGGGACTGAGTATCATAATGAATCTTGGCCTTAACAGCCTATTCAATGACATTTTTCCTTTGTATTCACGCCTGGCATGAAGTTCCCAAACGGTCTCAAAGGAATTCGATTTAATAAATATAATTTTATAGGTTGAAGAATTTTATAAGTGGGTACATTTTCTGCTGACATTGTTACAGATATGCCAGCAAAGTATATTCGAGAACATATGTATAGCATATTTTTGTTGAAATAAGCAAGCAGGAAACAGTTTTCATGGTCAACTTAGGCCCACTGTAGCTTCGTGTGTATTTAAACTGTATATATTCGCAGGTTATTATTTGACCCACGCGACATTATTGTCTCTTACTTATATACATATTTATTACAATTTATTTTGCGATTGAATCCATACTCCACAGAAAATATTAATTATATGAAGAAAGAAAGCAAGATACACTAAACTCCGCTTACGTATTACTTTACACAGAAAACATTTTTGCACCAATTAAAAGTTTTAATTAGTTTTAAATTAAAGTTCAATTAATTTTTTAATTGATTCAAATCAATAGTTGTTTAAAGAAAACAAATTCTTAATTAAACAAATAATTGAATCAATTAATTGTTTAATTAAATTTTAATCTGAAACAAATTAAAACTGTTAATTGGTGAAAATACTTCTTTCTATGTAGATTCATTTAAATAAACTTATATTAATCATACAGATGAAATTTTAAATCAATCTTAAGTTCGTTTTTATTCTCTCTAAGAAAAAATACATTAAATTACAAATTAGGTGATAATATTAAAGAAAAATTGGGAAAATTTAATTTTCAGACATCAGCAGAGCGGAATGCACATTTTCGAGACAGCTACGTCTGTCATCAGCACTCTTCGTATCTATCTGTTTTGGGTAGTGTTTAGTTGTAAGCATCATCTATTTAACCAACCAAACTCAGATAAAGGAATACGAGAAAACTGTATTCAATCATCAATCGTCAGTTGGTGAGGTATTAATCATATTTAGCCTTATCATAAAATATTTTCAGTGGAAAAACAAATTCCAACAACAAAGAGGTAAACTCTTTCGAGGAATTTCAAATCTTGGTGGCTTTGAATTTCTCTGTGCCGCCTGTGACCAATAGCGTAGAAGGACTTATTGTCTAGAAAGGGCTAAACCATTATTATTCGAGAATAATATTCGGAAAATAAATATATGGAACTATTTTTAAAATTACTGGGTAGCAACATTAAGTCTGGAGGAGGCATTGAACCCCCTAGAATCACTATTCTATGCCAATGCTAGCGACCCAAACAAGAAAAAGTCTAATGGGGTCCTGGTGAGACAACTATGCATTCGTTCACGAAAAATGTCCAATATAGCATGAGCTGTGTTGCACGTAGCCTATTAAACCAAATGATGCTGTTGTCCATATCATTTAATTCAGGTCAAAAGAGGTTGGTGGTTCTCGAGCTAAAGAGCTCGCTGTGATGGCCTGGCTCACCTCGTTTTCATAGAAATATTCACCAATGACGGCTGCAGCTTAAAATCAACACCAAGCAGTCACTTTTTCGAGATGCATTGGACGCTCTTGAACCTCATGTGGATTGGTATCGTTTAAAATTCGCTAAAGACGATTTTTTGGCAAATTTTTGTAATAAAAGAATTTTATCATTTGCTGGTGCAATTGAACACTATACCCCTCCATGGCAATGTATTAAAATAGACTGAAGAAATAACAGCCAATTCGATAGATGTAACTTCTATCCTATTGGAAGACCTATTACTTCGAGTAATTTTAAGAAGCCCCTTTAAAATTTCTTTAGTTTTTTTTTTGTTTCTATTTTTTTGGTACGTCTGCTCACTGGCCATTGCGCCACTAGAGCAAGAACCAGCAGATGGGTCACCGGTACATCGGACTTTTGTTGGATGGGCAGGGACGAAGACGAGTTGGAAACTGTAGAGCATATTATGTATGCCAATTGCTAGGCGAAAAATTTCTCCATGGGCTCTTCGACATCGTGCGGTGTAAAATCGATGATGTCGTCGGCTTCATCAAGGAAATTCTTAACCTCACCTAACCTATTTGTTTCTATGTTTAGTATTTTTTACTAAAAAAAAGGCTTGTGGTAAATATTTTACACATGAACGGTATTCAGCGTTTGATGCAAATGATGTGGAATATATGCAAATTCGTTATATCATAGCTGGATTTTCAAATTCAACAAAAAATATTGGTATTCTGTTATTGGTTTTAATAAAAAAATTACGACATTATGAACTTGCACTTGCACTCTCACCATAGCATTTGCCTCAAACACTGTATTTTTTTTTTTAATATTTTAAAATATTTTCTTTTTGTTTTTTTCTTTCGCCAGAAATTTCTCTTAATTGTAATTACCCGCACTTATTATTTGTGTATAATTAACTCCATATGTTGTCCTTAAAAATTCCCCTGTTTATATTTACTTAAGGTCTTCATTTGTTAGTTTTAATAACACAAACATATTTTTTTTTCTATTCTTTAGATTTTGATGTTTTATCTTACTCGTATTGTATTTCAGTTTTAATTTTAATGTATCTCCTAGAGAAAAAGCATCTCTATTACAACGAAAATGAAGAAATGTAATGAAAGACCAACAAAAAAAAAATAAAAAATAAAAAAAAGGAAACGACAAAAAATAACATTTTTGCTCATTACAAATGAACATGACAGCATTTGTTGTTTTTCTATTTTCTTTTTATTTCATGTAATTGTGGATGGTGGGGCCAAAGTAAGAAAATTTGACAACCAATTTTTATTAATTTTTTTTTTGGAATGGAAACGAAGATTTTTTTTCATATTAAAATTTGATTGAAGAGCTCCTAATATTAAAATCGAATTTATTGTATTTTGGAGGCAAAATCCTTAAGTGTTTTACCATATAATTTCATTTGGTAAAGCACCTTCCAAATCTTAATATATACATATAATAAAACTGTAACTAATTTAATATCTGTCTGTCTTTCTCTTTGTGTTCGCATAACGTAAAAACTACTGGATAGATTTTAACAAAATTTTGTGTGGAGGTACCTTAGTATCCTAATTCCAATATAGAATTACTTTTTCGCAAAAATAATGAAAGTACGCCAATTTTTTTTAACCGATGTAAATGTACAGCATACTTTAAGGCATCTTTCATTTTTGAAAGCGGGATATTTTAAACACGATTGCGCAACAGATGGCGCTATTTTAAAATAATGAGTAACTCATTTCTTTTCTGTCTTTTACAGGGCTTTACAATAATTTTTAGAATTTTAGTATTTTATATAAATTTTATATAAAGTAAATGAATAAGGATTACTTTCAAAGCAAAAAACAAAAACTTCTTCCAAAATTACGGATTTCCGACGATTGAGTAAAAAAAAAAATAGCAGGCTGTCGTGTGGACTGCCATAAGTGACGCTTTACTAGCACACTAACCATATGTCTTATCTACTCCTATCCCTTTCCAAAGCAAGTAACGCAGTTAATATAGTCATTAATTCCTACTTCTCTTTAAAAAAAAGTCGTATTTTAAATTCTTCATCTACCGACACCTGCTTCTTTCACAGAGATGTTGGTATGCAACTAAATGTTGCTATTTTGAAGGGTTTCACATTAAAAGCAGTAAATGGTGCCTTCACCCAGTCGTAAAGTTCTGCAGGAGAAAACACCGAAAACGTCACCAAATAATGAGAATTTGGCCAAACTGATTTTTCCAAATAAATTTCATGACCATAATTGTATTTGTTCCGCTAGTGAAGACCTTCGTCATTGGCTATTTGTTGCGTATGGTTGGTGAGTACTTCCGAATTAGCGATGTTGGAATATGGTTAGCCATCCTTTTTTAGATAGTAATGGCGTGTACAGGTAATTCGTTCGTTAGGATGGTGTCTATGTAAACGGTGTTATTCAGGTAGATTGCTTGCTACCTGTAAGAGTGTCCGTCGTGAAGTAGTGCATCGTTTTAAGTCTCTTTTGCTAAGCCCATGTCAAAATTATAGTTAACGTTTTCTGGTTAACGTTTCTCGTCTAGGTATTGAGGAATATAGTTTTTTCATGTCAAAGGTAACGAAACGCATTTTTAACCGACTTCAAAAAAGAAGGAGGTTATCTATTCGTCTGAATGTTGCTTTTTTATGTATGTAACCGCAGAACTCAGCCATTTCTGAACCGATTTTAAAATTTTTTGCTTTATTTGAAAGGTTATGCTTCAGGGTTGGTCCCATTTTAAAAACAGTTCATTATATTAAAAATTAAAGGGTGTCCCCATACAACATACATGTTTTTTACGTGTATTAAGAACCGTAAAGGGCAGCAAATTAAAATTTTAAAAAATTGCGTCCCGCTATAGCTCCCAACAGCAGAAATTAATAAAAAAATAAATTTAAAATTTAAAGGGTGTCCCCATAGGTGACATAATATGACCTATTTGGGTCTATCTTTTGAACCGTTATAGACTAAACCTTGAAAATTTAACAGAATGTCGACTACTATGACCGTTATAATAAAATGTATAAATACTCAAAATTTTAAATTAAAGGGTGCTCCAATAGTTCATTTAATTTGATGTATATGGCCATACTTTTGAATAGTTGTACACAGACCGCTGAAATTTACAAAGAACCTATAGTGCTAAGTCAGCTATAACAAAAAGTATAAAATTTTGAATTTGGAACTTAAAGGGTGTCCCAATAGTTAATGTAATTCTATGTATGTGGCCAAACTTTGGAACTGTTAGAGACAGACAGCTGAAATTTACAAGGAACCTGTATTGCAAAGTCCACTATAGCAAGTATACAATTTGAAGTTAGAAATTAAAGGGTGTCCCCATAAATTACGTAATTTGATCTATATGGCCGTATCTTTTGAACCGTTAAACACAAACACTTGAAAATTAGGCAGAATGTCCACTACTATCTCTGGTATGATAACAAGTATAAATAATTGGAATTATAATGTAAAGGGTGTCCTAATAGTTCATGTAGTTTGATATATATGGCTAAGCTTTTTAACCGTTATAGACAGATAGTTGAAATTTACAAAGAATCTTTGTGACCAAGTCCTCTATAACAACAGGTCTTTAATTTAACATTGTAAATTAAAGGGTGTCCGAATAGGTGATGTTATTTGATCTGTGTGGCCCTATCTTTGAAACCGTTATAGACAGAGGCTTGAATGGTGTCCCCATACAAGACGGATGCTGGTGAAAATAACTTAACTTTTAAACAGTAATAGGGAGATGCTTGACATTTTTTCCCTCTAATTTTGGCGCATCTTTTATTTGGTTTAAATCTAATTCTTACAGATTACTTCTTACATTTTTAGTTTAGAATTGGTGCCCTTCTATCTGTTTTGAAGTCGGTTTTTTTTTGCAAGAACTATTTAGGATGACGTTTATGACGTTTTTATTCGAATACTTTTTTTTTAAGAAAACATCCAGAGACTTTGGCGTTATTCGAACCCGCAATTCTACGATTGAAAGACTAGCGCAATACTAATTAATCTATGGTTCATCCACTTTGAAAATCGCCTAAGGGGAAAACGGCGAAAACAATATTATACACCATAGATTAGAAACTGTGTACTTTGCTTCTTGGATTATTTTTTTATTTATTTATTAACTGTTACAATGCAATTACAAATTATATTCTGAGAATTTAAATTTTATTTAAATTTTTTTTTTTAAATGAATTAATTAAATTATATTCTTTAGTATAGAGATGAAGAAAAATTAGGTACCAGCAGAATGTAATGTGGGCAAAAATTATAGAGCATAGCAACGAGGACCTGCACTCGTTGTAGTGAAAAACCCATAGTCTTTGGTCGGAACACACAAACCCGCAGACTGATAGACTATCACACTATCTCCTAGCCTATTTTTTTAAGCGCTGTTATATTTAAAACGTACTTTTTTAATTTTGTATAGTTTGCCCCACTATACTGCAATTGTATCACATTATAAGTGTTTTTGGTTGATATAATTCTTTTTTGTGGCCAAAAACATCAAAAAATTGCAATAGAATGAACATTTTTTGTTCTTATAAATGTTATACCATTGTGTTTTATATTTTTTTATTTCTATTTTTATTTTTCTTTTTTTCTTATTGCAAAGTATAAATATAATACAACTCCCACAACATAAACTAATTAAAGTAGTACTTGAAGGAATTCCCAAAACTATAACAGGAAAATCAAAAGGTTTGGTTGGAACATGGAAATTAGGAAATGTAAGAAAGAGGTTGATGAAATATAAAAATATAAATTCGCGAGAAAACTTGACTGGCAATAAAGAATGGTTAAATAATTCTTAATTTAAAAGAGGTTTTTGATTCGTCAGGTATTTCAAAAACTAGAAGGGAGTTGGTATACAAAATGGCCGTTTACTCTATTCGGTTGTCGAGTTAAAATATGTATTTGCTACGTCAGCGAAATAAGTCATAAAATGAAAGATTCAGGTCATGATGCAACCCATCTACCAAACTATAAAATAGTGTTCCAATGGGATAAGAGTAGGTGTTGTAATTTACCTTTTTTCCTGCTGTGTGACTTACTTAAGTTAGATGAAAGGTTAAGATTTCTTCCTATGAAAGAAGCCAGCAGCTAGTAGGGGAGATTTCCTAATAATAGAAATGGTGTCATGGAATATTTTCTGTCTTTCTAAGTTATTGGAAGATTGGCTATGTTTGCCACTTCGTAAGTGTCCTGACAATATTTTCTCGGTTTTATTTTTAAAGTTATTCACACCAAACTTTAAGACTCTTACTTCTGTAGAGCTTCAGTTATGGTTAATGTATTTTATTTATATAGATGGTAACCATTTCTGACTAATTACTCAAGAACAAAGGCTTGATATAAAATTCTAAAATTTAATAATTTCAAAATTCCAAAATTATTGTAAAGTTTTGAAAATAGTATTTAAAATATTCCGCTGTCAAAAATAATAGCTGCTGTCAAGTTTGCAATACCTTTAAATTGCTAAAATTGCATTGCAATTTCACAAATTTTTCTCTATTTCCTCTTAGAAATGAGATATTTTTAAAGGAAAAAGATATCCAATATTTGAACCGAGATACTAAGGTACCTCTTCGCAAAATTTTATTAAAATTTATTACGTAGTTTTTACGTGATACGAACGCATACAGACAGAAAAAAATTCTAAAAATTGCTGTTTTACATTCCACTTCGATTACTATCTGCACAAGAAAAAAAATTTTAAAAAAATATTTTGATATACAAAAATGATCCTCTTACAGTTTTATTATATGCATAGGTTAGCTGTGCCATCACACGTTGTGTGTGCCCTGACAATATTTTGTTCTATTTTTCTCTGAAAGTAATCCACACGAATTTTTAAGGCTCTTACTTTTATAGTGCTTCACGTATACGTATTTTCTTTATATATAGGTACCCATCCCTGGAAAAAATTCGAAAATTTATATAAAATTCTAAAAATTATTGTAAAGCTTTGTTAAAGGTGTTTAAAATATCCTGCTTTGAAAACAAAAAAGCGCTCTAAAGTATGCAGTGCCTTTAAAATATCCCGCTTTCAAATTTCTAATTTTACCGATATGCCTTAAAGTATGCATATGGGTAAAATTTCGTACTTTCACTTTCAGTTGGAAATAAGATATTTTTGTGTTTAAGTATTTTCTGTATAAGTATAAGTATATTTGAATGAAGATACTAAGGTACCTCCTCACAAAATTTTATTAAAATTCATCCAGTAGTTTTTATGTGATGCCAACTCAGCCAGGCAGAGAGACAAATAGACATACAGGAAAAAATTAACTCTTTTATTATATGTATAGATAGATTAATTTTCATTCATTTAACTTCCTGGTCTATAAGCTTTTTCTATGGGGCCGAGATTACATGATTCTTAAGGGCATTAGAGTGGACATTAGAGTGGGTCAATTCGTATGTATTGAAAAAATGTACCAAGTGGTTATCAAAATCGTAATCTACCACGAATTCTAAGAAGGTTTTTTTCAAGAAACCATGGGTCTAAAATCAAAATTGAGCTTCCCGATTTTCATACATAAACATGTATGATTCCGTCGATCCATAAAGCGCAACATAATCATTAAGAATAAAAGTATTACGATAACCATCCATAGCGAAATTAATCACTCTGATAGACAACTAAGAGCATCATAATATTCACGGAAATGATCAATGAGTTTGTGGAATTAAACCAAGATTTTCAAAATAAATTTTCCACCGAGCATTTTAATCTTCTGCTCCTACTTATCCCTCTAATCATTTTCTAACCTCCTAAATATAAAACTATTTTTAAATGATTTGTTTCTTGGGCACAAAAAATAAATAAAATATAATGGAATGAAAACCACCAAAATATCATTCCTTTAAAACACTTTGTCGATTAGTTTTGTTATTTTTCTTTTTCTGGATACTTTCAGCTGTGAAGGGTTTTCGATTTCGCGCTTCATGTAGCAAAAACAACAGTTTTTCGAAAAATATACCGAATGCTGTGTCGTTGTTTTTTCAGAGGTTTCATTGGTTTTTATTTAATTTTATTCTTTTTTTTTTTTGAATAGAAATAAATAAAAATAAATTCACATACAATGTAAGATGAGATAAAACAATTTTAATTAGATAAATGTAAGAGATATTGGATAGAAATTCTTTTCCAATTTCTTACTTGGGAAAAATAAATATTTTTAATTTTTAGAAATGGTATTGTTAACAATATATAATTAACATTCTATATATGAGCCCCTGATTATGAAAGTGGTATAAGTCATATATTTCTTGTTACGAAATATTAAAAGGTTTGCATTTTAAAGAATTGAAAAATATTTTTGTATTATGGAATAAAATAGTTTGACAATTAAATTGTGCCAATAAATACGTATTTATTATGATTGTAAAATCTATAACCATTTTTAAAAGGAAATGTGGTTTTGAAAGGTTGAAGTGACCTACACCATTTTCAAAATTAACTGCATGACTTTATAAATGACTTAAACATAAAGGAACAATTTTTAGTAGAAATTAACATTTCATTTAAACTCATTACATTACAACTACTAGTAATTTATTTTTTTGTATTAAGGGAAATAAAGTGTTGGTGGAAAATTGGTGGTATATAGGGCAGTAAATCCATCATATCTTTACGTTTTTCTTGTATTATTGGTCTAATGGTTGTGCATAATGGTAGCAAATTACTATTTTCGTATATTCGTGGTCTTTCTATTTTAGGTGAAAGGTCTAACACTTTGATTTCGGAATTGTCATCCAAAGAAGTTTTTTTAAAACATCTTATATGGAGCATTTGTTAGAAATCTGATCGATTGTATTTTACTCAAGACACAGCTTTTTTATTGGCGTTCCTCCTTCTAAACGGTGGTCCATTTCGAGGTACTTTTTTCAATAGCCTTTTTTTGACAGATCATGCTATTTTTGTTTAGTATTGTTTGGCATTTCATAAGGGAAAGACTTACGCCTGAGTCGCTTCGCTCTATAAGATCTTGAAAAGTTCCAAGAAGATTTGACGTGTTCGAGCAAATTGGCAAAAATGAATCCCATTTCTGGCTCAATGGGTATGTAAACAAACAAAATTGCCGCACTTGGAACGAAGAGCAACCACAAGAGCTGCCACTTCATCCAGAAAAAAACAACGGTTTGGTGTGGTTTGTGGCCCGGTGGAATCATCGGTCCATATTTCATTAAAAATCGTGCCGTTCCGAACGTAACCGTCAATGGCGATCGTGCCATGATCCGATAACCGACTATTTGATGCCTGAAATTGAAGTTTGTGATCTCGGTTACATTTGGTTTCAGCAAGACGG
The DNA here is from genome assembly GCA_949628195.1 of Phasia obesa. Classification (NCBI taxonomy): domain Eukaryota; kingdom Metazoa; phylum Arthropoda; class Insecta; order Diptera; family Tachinidae; genus Phasia; species Phasia obesa. The sequence goes on from OX451217.1 coordinate 142,131,132, forward strand.
CGCGCGCCACTTCCCACACATCGCATCGATCAATGGATTTATTGAGAGAACATTTTGGTAAGCACATAACTTTACGTTTTGAGCCGGTTGATTGGCTGATATGTAAAGTCTAAAGTTTATGCGGACAAACCAGCTTCGATTCAGGCCTTGAGGAAAAAAAAAACAAAATTAGTTGTCTATATAAACTTGTTAATATGCTTAAAATGCTAAAATAAAGTGACACAAACCTTTTTTCTTAGAAGCTGGTATGCTACTGATTGAAAATTATTATATGTTTTGTTCTCTTTGTGAGAGTCTTGTTGAGACTGTGTGTGTGTGTTTGTTCACAAACACTCAGGGGTTTCCGTGGGTACCTATGCTCATAGTTTATGATTACCTCAACTATGTTTTATCTTTGCAAAAACTCTCTATTCAATTTCAGACTTCTAGAAAAGCCAAAGGAAGCTACGATCCATGACTTCTACAATCTCCTTTAATACAAAAAAAAAAAAAAAATAAAGTTGAAACATTTATTTAACTTAAACTCATAATTTATACACTTAACAGAACTTTAAACCTCAAATTGAAATAAAGTGTATCAAGTTTAATGATTTAATAATAATTTTTTTTATCGCTGTTTCAATTTTTCAATCTTTCTGCATTGTTTTAACATTCATCATTCATCATTCGTTAGTGCAACTGCAAGTGGAGACGAGTATGATTGCAAGTGTTTTGCGTTTAAGCATCTACTTATTTATGTAGAGCTGTAGTTATGTTTAATAATATAATTTAATAACTTAAACCATAAATATTATAAAATTAAATACACGAAATGGCGGCGAGTATGAGCAAATAACTTTGTATATTGTAGCCGCTTTTTTACGAACACTTTGTAATGGAAATTTGAATGGTGAAAAGGCTTGATAAAAAGCATTTTGTGCGCGCACACAAAAATAAAAACAATTAAATTTGGTCAATTTACTGTAAGTAATCGTAATTACTTCCGCTTATTACGACAGGTATGTTGTGATAGTAGTAGTCGTAGTAGTCGTTAAATGCACCAATACAACAACAAACAAGGATACAACTAGCAAGGATACAACTATTTTTACATGCATGTGTAAACGTTTGTTTATTTAAATACCTGTATGTGTGTGTGTACCGACATATTTCATTTATTCATTCATCATCAGTTTGTGTTAAATCATAAATTTCATTTGTATGTAAAAGAGTGTATATGTAACTGAGTGTCTGTGTGCGTGTGTGTTAATGTATATGTATGCAATATTTATTCATTAAACACACTCCCTGAATTTGTTACTTTTTGTTTTTTTTTTTAATGTGAAAAATAAAACCACATCAGCAATTTATTCATGGACAAAAGTATTCGCAGATGAAAAGCAAAATGTTCCCATACAATGACAGACCAATAAACATTTTATTTCATTGAAATTTGCATTTATTCTGTGTGCATTTGGAAAAGTGCAAATGTAATGAAAATTTCATAAAAATGTATTGAAATGTGGCAACACCAAAACGCTATTGTTTACGAATATGCATTATTTTTATCTTTCATCATTAATGCAAATAGTGTTTTGCAAAGAAAAGGGGGAACTTAAGTTTAACCGATAAATGATGCAATCGACACACCATTGTTCTTTAAAATCTTATTATAATTATTTTAATGGCTGAAAACATTATCAACAACAAATTATTCTTCTGTATTCGATATTTTATTTATATTCTTCTGTGAATTAATGGTCCCTTACGAACCGACAAATGCTTATGTGGCCATGGCAACCACATTATGTTCTCTGTAACAATACATGTTTGCTGTGAACAAATTATAATTATTTTTAAAAAATACTTTGGTCATGATAAACAAGTTTTTCTTAACAGTTAATCATTCAATGGTTATAAGCACCAAAAAAGCAACATGGTTGATTTGAACCATATTAAAATTCAAACCACAACCAATTGTTTTTTTTAATATTTAAAAATAAAATTATATTTATAACCATAATATATTATTACTAAATATAGTATGTTAAGTATGACTAAAAATAAACAAATAATGTTTTAAAAATACATATTTTGTTTTGGTCTTTTTATAGTTCAGATATATGTGTGTAATAAACATTAAATACACATTTGTTTTCAACAAATAATTTGTTTTTTGATAGTTTCAAATTAAAAATATCAAACTTATAAAAAGGTAAGCAGAAAATATCAAAATATGGAAATATTCGTGTATTTGTTTTTTATTATTTATAAATATCTTCTTACGTTGCCACATATAACCATTAACATGTTTCACATTATATTACACAGTGCAACACGGAAAAAAATAACCATATACGGACACCACTACGTGATAAAAGACCAAAAAAATAAGACCCCTGTCTTCCAGTTTTGCCCAAAGTCCTCCAGGTTTTTTTATGGGCCCTCAAAGATGTGGGGCCTCAATGTCATTTTTACAAAAAAATGATCATTTACTCAAGCTTATATTTTGCAAACCGTTTATAATTTTGATATACTCTCTGGGGGAAAGTTGTAGCTCTTGTCATAAAGAACAAAAATTGTTAACATATAAAATCAAAAAACTTCATCTTCAAGGTCAAAATCGCTAAACACTTTAAAAAATTCAATTTTTTTTACCTTTTTTCCCCTGTTCAGGTCCATAGGTAGCAAACCGTTCAAAATTCAAGGAAACAATCAACTACAAAAATGAACCTAAGATCTCGGTAAACAACTTTCTAGAACATATAAACTTCCTAGGCATGATTCTTAATACCGTTTAGGTAGCGCTTATGTAGCCGCAAATTTTTCACTTTTATATTAAAAACATAGTTATGGTTGTATTTTACAGTGTTATTTTTATATAAGACAATAATATGTTCCAATAACAACAATATTATTATTGTGGTTTAAAATAATATGGTTTGAATATAACCATATATTTCAACCATAACGTGTTGCTCTTAGATTATGGTTACCTCAACCATGTTTTTTCTTTGCGTGTAAAGTGGCTATACCTTTATTTCTTTCTTCACTTCTTGTTCCCCATACACAAGGGCGAGTAGATATCTATCTATACATTATAAATATAAAAAAAACTGTAACAGGATCATTTTTGTACATGCAATACTTTTGAAAAATTTTGTTGCTGGTGCAGTTATTAATCGAAATGGGATACAGAACAGCAATTTTTAAATTTTTGTCTGTCTGTCTGTCTGTCTGTCTGTATTGGCATTACGTAAAATCCACTGGAAGGATTTTGATAAAATTTTGTGAGGATTTGGATGAGTTTCTGGCTTTTAAAAAAAAAAAAACGCTACTGCACGTTTCGCTATTTCTGCTTTAATCTCGCTCGAGAAACTCGTACACCGTTTCTCCTTTGCCATGCAGCTGTGAGCTTCAGATACTCTAATGCTTTTTTTTTGTTGTTTTCTTTATTGCGTTAGAGCAGTTCAGGTGCTCAAATTTGCATACGAGTTTTTACAGTTGCCGCCCTTTAACATACTTTTTAATCATTCGATTTCGAAAGTAAATTTTAAACTTATCTATTCTAAGAATAGACGTATTTGCACCATCTTCTAATCCAATAGGTTTTTAAATAAGGAATTTTTATTAATTTTTAAACGCAAGTGGAAAAATCATCTTCGACCCCCATTACGGCCATGTGAGGGGTATTGGAGCTAACCCAAACGCTTTTGTACAATGCCATTTACAAAAATACTAGCCTGGCTTTATAGTGTTTTTTACGATTTGTTAGATTAAAGCCACCAAATGCCGTTATGCGGGGGAGTTAGAGGGTTAAACAAAAATATTTGCCATAACATTTTCTACAAAGTTGATGAACATACCCTACACCTCAGGTGTAAAGAAAACCGATATGAGCAGAGCAGGAAACCGCCTCTAAAATAATATTCCGAAGTGAGCTTTAAAAACGCCGACACACGTGTATTTTTTTGTTTTTGGTCTTCTTTTACAGAATTGATCGTCGGATAAACACAAACTATAAAATCTTTCTAATAAGGAAACATTTTTGTTCAATAGCTTTGAATGAAAAATAAAACAGTATTTTGCAGAATGTATTTTTACTCCTGCAAACAAGCATAACAAAAACAAACAACAGCCAATATACACATTTTTTCACAAACACACAAATATTGATACAGAGAAACGTTAATAACAATACAGGATAAAGGACAAAGGATTATATTGAAGGAACGCATGTTTAATCATGTCATAATTTTAATGGTTTGTAAACAATGCAACAAAAGAAAATAAAAAACAGTTCAGCAAATCAAACTCAAACTCATCTGTAGTATCCTTTCATTTGATGAAATATGTACATGAATAAATTTTTCTGATAAACAAGATGATGACGCTGTTAGTTAGTGCCTGTTATTGTAGTTGATTTACACATACATGTACTGGCAAAACATACACACACACACACACACAGATACCTATAAATAAAAAAACTGCCAGTTCTTGCCAACATTTTGTTTGTTTTTAAATGAATGATAAATACAATCTTGGATGAATATAAAAATGTCAATCAGGTGAGAGATATTGCTTGAGGCAAGACGTCTCGCTTGCGTGAATTTACAAAAATTACGTTAAACTGTGAGCATAAATTTAGGGTTCAATTCTTTTATCGTTTTGAAAATTAGAAGGAGGGTTATTAATTGTCCGAATTTTTATTTCAGATGTCTGCCATTTCTAAACTGATTTAAAAAAATTTAATGCTTATTTAATCGCTTTTATTTTGCTATTTAGTTGTAATGGTTAAAAAATTAAAAATTAAAGGGTGTGCCATATCAATCTTATAATTTTGAGATATCTTTAGGCCGCACATGGCAGGGCACTTTAAATTTTCATGAAAATAATACATTTTCATAGAAATAATAATTAAAAACTAAACTTTAGGAAATTAAAAGGTGTCCCCATAGGGGACGTTATTTGCCTCTTAAGGCTCTATGTTTTCAACCGTTATTGACAGACATTTTAAATTGAAGCAGAATGAGTAATGCTATGTGTCGCATAACATGAGGTACCGTGAAATATATAACCCAAATAAAATAAACTCAAAGTTCCATACAAATTGGAAGTTATTTCATAATGAAATAACTCCCAATTATTTGGAGGTTATTTCATAATTTTTCATTGGGAATTATTTCGCAATAAAATAACTCCCAAATGAAATAACTCCTAACTTAATTCTGTTGAGAGTTATTTCATTTGACTAAAATTGCATTATTCTGGATACAGAGAAGTCAGCGAAGCCGGTGTTTGTTATACCATAGAGAAGAAAATCCTTGCGCCCGGCCAAAGGCCGGCTATGCAGAAAAACTTTAGTAAGCGAAGCCGGTGTTGGGTATACCATAGAAGAGAAAATCCTTGCGCCCGGCCGAAGGCCGGCTATGCAGAAAAACTTTAGTAAGCGAAGCCGGTGTTGGGTATACCATAGAAGAGAAAATCCTAGCGCCCGGCCGAAGGCCTGCTGTACAGGAAAACTTTAGTAAGCGAAGCCGGTGTTGGTTATACTATAGAGGTTAAACTCTTCCATACGGCCGAAGGCCGGCTACACAGGCCGGCATGGCTTAATATAATTTGTATTGCAAATATAATTTGTATTGGGAGTTATTTCATTTTTGTTGGGACTTATTTCATTTGGGAGTTATTTCATTTTTTTTGTAAAAATATAATTCCATTTTGGCGTTGGAAGTTATTTCGTTTTTTTAATTTGGAAGTTATTTCAACTTCGTTGGGACTTATTTCATTGGGAGTTATTGCATTGGGAGTAATTTCATTTGGGAGTTATTTCACGGCACCATAACATGAAGATAAAAAAATTGAATTAAAAGGTGTCTCATAATAGACTTTATTTGTAAGTGTTTATGTGGCTCTATATTTTGAAACTTAGTAAGCAGACGCCTGAAATTTGCACAATTACGAAACATTAAAGGGTGTTGCGATTCTGATGTGCTTTTCAAGTATAAAGCCTAATTTTTTGATCCGTGATATGGGATCATTTAAAATCTAAACATAATATTGAAATTTATGCTCCCTATAATAATAAGTATAAAAAATAAAACTAAAAAATAAAGTGTGTTTTGATTGTGACGGGATTTGCATATACAGTGGTGTTCCATAAAATAGAGCCACCTTTTTTACTACAGGGTGGGCCAAAACAAACCAAGGGCTCTCCAAAAATTTGTCTTAAAAGTGCCATTGTGTCTCGGGCAGTATGGGCAGTGGCTCCATCCTGCTGAAACCACATACCAGGTCTGTTTTCAAGAGCAGGACGTAAAAAATTTTCTATCATAAACCGATACCACTCTCCATTTACGGTTACAGCACTTCCATCTTCATTCTCGAAGAAGTAGGGCCCAATGACATTTTCAGATGTGATCCCACACCATACTGTACACCTGATGGGGTGCAATTGGCGTTGATGAATGGCTCTTGGATTTTCAGAACCCCAGAACCTACAGTTCTGCTTATTAACAAAGCCATTCAAATGAAAATGAGCTTCATCACTCATAATCAAATTTTCAATAATGTCGGCGATATGCTCTTTGCGTTAAAATAATTGATCTCTGGTTTAAATAATACAATTCCAAGTGTTGTCTATATAATCTGAAAGAAAAAATAAAAAAAAGTTAATAAACAAAAAAGTTATTAAAATTTTACACCCCTTGGTTTCTTTTGGCCCACCCTGTACATATTTCGAAAAAGAAAAAAGTAGACTAAATCTTCATAAAAAATTTATTTTTGTGTGACCAAACAACTGACCTACTAAAATGCTATAGACCTGTTTTAATAAAAAAAAAAAAACTTAAAATGAGATATACACGTAAAGACATTCGAAATTCAAGATTTTAGGTGTGAAAAATAATACAGCCATCCACTTCAATTATCTAAAAAACAAAAAAATTCCAAGAGATGAATAAAATAATATTCTTTAATTATCTTTATTACCTTAGTACTAAGTGGAATATAATTTATTATTGATAATGGCTAAGCACTGTTTTGGCGTAGGGTCAACAAGTTTTTGTTATGGCTCAATCGGAATATTACTCCATGCTCCTTTTACTAACGCCCACAAGTGATCTTTATTTGTTGCATGTTTTCCCTTAAGAGCTAATTTAACTATTTGCTGCAAGTACTCAATGGGTTTAAAACTGACAACTGGGCAGGCCAGCTTAAAACATCAACCCCATTTTCATTTTTCAGAACAAACTTTTGTCCACTTCGATGTGGGTTTCGGGTTATTGTCTCGCTGAAACAAAAATTGACGAGGCATTTTCCATTTTGCGTAAGGCATCACATAACTAGTGTTAAGCAGATTTCTGTAAAAAATAGCATCCATTCTTTCTTCGACCCGTATGATAGGCCCTGCTCCATAATATGAGAAACATCCCCACACCATAATATTTCCGCCACTGTGTTTAATGGTCTTTATGGTATGTATATTGAGGAAGAGATTTAGGAGGTTTGGTGTTTGGTGGTCTTCGTAATCATCGACTGCTTCTGTCAGAGTTCAATAAATTTATTTTTGATTCGTCAGACCACAAAATTTCAAGGGAATTAAGGATAATAAAATTAACGATAAAAAATGGAAACTGGCTCTATTTAATGAAAGTGGCTGTCCCCTTTAGTGAAGGAAATATAATTTAATTTTTTTAAATCAAATAATAACAACATAAAATTAAATAAATGCGGCTCATAGAAGAGGCATGAAAAAATTAATATCTTGTAATTTTAATGTTGTATTAAATATAATGGGTGTTCTTTATAGAGGTATAGAACTTTAAGTTGGCATTACTTTTCAAGATGGCGACCGATTTAACAGCTGTCAAGTGATTTATTCTCAGTTTGGTTTGGCAATTCATCATGAATAGACTCACGCCGAACAACGCTTCCAAATAGTGCAATTTTATTTTACTGTTGTTCCCGATTTTCATAAGCGAATTTCGTTTAGCGATGAAACGCACTTCTGGTTGAATGGCTACGTCAACAAACAAAACTGCCGCATTTGGAGTAAAGGTTATCCTCAAGTGTATGTCGAAACACCGTCATATCCAGAAAAACTGACTGTTTGGGCGCTTTATAGACTGGTGGAATCATTGGTCCGTACTTTTTAAAAATCGATAGTGGCCAGAACGTTACAGTCAATGGTGATCGGTATAGAGCCATGATTACTAACTTTTTCATTCCTGAATTGAATAACCATGATGTCCAGGAGATTTGATTTCAACAAGACGGCGCAACATGTCACACAGCTCGTGCCACAACAGATTTATTGAAAGACACGTTTGGTGACCGCCTAATTTCACGTTTTGGACCTGTGAATTGGCCTCAAAGATCTCGTGATTTAACACCGCTATGTAAAGGGGCTATGTAAAGTCATTGGTCTATGCGGATAAACCACAAACGCTTGACCATTTGGAAGACAACATTCGCCGTGTTATTGCCGATATACGGCCACAAATGTTGTAAAAAGTCATCGAAAATTGGACGTCCAGATTGGACTAAATCCGCGCCAGCCGTGGCGGTCATATGCCAGAAATCATATTTAAAATGTAATGCCACAAGATTATCTTTCGGATAAATAAAATCCATGTCAATCGAATAATCCATCGTTGTTTTATTGCAACTTAAAGTTCTATACCTCTATAAAAAACACCCTTTAGTACGAAACCCTACGTCTGTCTCAGTCTGACTCACACTTGATTGCTTTATTTGATAAACGAATAAACGATACCACAGTAGCTTGTGAATAAAACAAACATAACCACCAAGGTCTGTGAAAACTTATAAGTTCCTGATAGAACCTTCTTATCCAGCAAAAAATTAAGTTTACTTGTAAGCAGGTTTGTAAGGCGGGGATTAATAAACCTGCTTCAGGAAGGCATGATTTTTGTTTGAGATATCCCTGTTGGTAGGTCTCTTTGCTTCACCAAATACTTTATAAAAACTTATTCGCTTACATAGCTGTATCTGCGTAAGCGAGAGAGGTCTCTCGGTTTCACTAAATTTTATAAAGAAAATTTATTCGATTACATACATACCTGCATCCTCGTAAGTAGGAGAGGATGAAGTTCGTTATTATTTATGTCTTACAATTATAGCATTCTCGAATGCACTTATGAGATCCGCTTTTGAAAGACATGAATTTTATTTTACTGCTTACCAAAACCCAAAAATTTTTTGCTGAGTATTGGAGCTGCTTATCTTCATCGCAGGAACTGCTTTAAAAAAAAAACTTTTCAAAACTTTTGAAAAATAATTTAATCGTGTATTTGTATTCCGATTGGTTTAAAATCAATAAAACATTTCAGCACATTATTTTGTAACCGATAACCAAAAAATAAATATGAAAAGAAGAAAAAAAATTATATAATTTCAACAAATATTGAATTGTATTAAAACTCAATTTACGCACATAATTCATACCATTTATATTCATTAATAATTTCTGGTTAATTTTTTTATTACTTTACTCACTTCCACTGTACAAAAAAAAACTGCAAAAAATATGGCTGCAATAAAAAACGTGTGTGAGTGCGTGGCTGTGTATGTTGAAACAATTTTTATTCATTATTTTGCAATTATTATTTTTGCATAAATTTAAACAAAACGAAAAGCACATATGTACATCACTAGCAAAAAGCGAGGAAAGAAGAAAAATGAAAACGGAAACTCACTAAAAGCTGCATACAAGCAGCCAAATATTTTGCATATAATGAGGATGACAAGAGGACAATGGTGATAATGGATAATAGTGGTTGCACATGATACCAGTGCTGAAGATGATGATATCCATGATATCATTATTATTTAAATTGATTGTATATTTATGAATATCAAAAGAATTGATAGGCACGTACACATACGGAGTAGTCAGTCACACGTATCTTTAAATTTATGCCATTGGCCAGGTTTCCGAAAATCATTATGTTCTTAACCAAAATATCTGCAGAGAGAAAGCTCACCTGGTGTTTAGTTCATACTACATTCTTGCAAAGTTTATTGAAGTTTATAAATTTTTTATTTGTTTTTTTTTTTTGCTTGCAGTTTGGTTGCTCAATGCAAAAATGTTTAAGGAGTCTTTATGATTCGTGACCTGTCACAGAATTAGAGATGTCTTAAGAGTATTGCTGCTTGTTAGCAGCGTTCATGCTTTGTTAGTTTCTTTTTTTCTTTCATGCACTTCGTTTTATTGTATCTTTCTCATAATCGATTTACTAAGCCTAAACTAACTAACTAAAAATAATTGAAGTCGTTCTACTCCACCACAGGAACTGTTTAACACCAAAATATTTATCAAAATTTAGCTGTGCCAACACAAGATGTGTGCGTCCTGACATTATTTTGTTCGATTTTGCTTTGAAAGTAATCCACAGCAAATTTTAAGACTTTTACGTATTTACTTTATATAAAGTTACCCATCCCTGGATAAAATTCTAAAATTTATATAAAATTCTAAAAATTATTATAAAGCTCTGTATAAGACAGACAAGAAATCAGTAACTCATTATTTGAAAACAGCGCCATCTGTTGCGCGCAACATTGCTTAAAATAAACAGCTTTCAAAAATAGCAGATGCCTTAAATGCAGTACCGATAAAAAACAGCATACCTTCACAGCTTTTTCTCCACTTTCTCTTGCAAATAAGATATTTTTGTGGAAAAAAATATCCTATATTGGAATCAGGATACTAAGGTACCTCCTTACAAAATTTTGTGAAAATTCATCCAGCAGTTTTAACGTGATGCGTACACGAAAAGACATATAGACAGTATAATTTATTAGAATCAGGATACTAAGGTACCTCCTCACAAAATTTTTTCAAAATTCATTCAGTAGTTATTACATGATGCGAACCCAGACAGAAAGATAGGAAATTAGTTAGTTTTATTATATGAATAGATGTTGGTGGGATGTAAACACTTGCCTTATGGATCGCTGTTCAACCCCATTCGTTCACGGAATTGATTTCAGGCAATCGATAGCCTTTATTCTTAACTGTAATGATTTCGTACTGTCGTCTGCTAAATGTCGGCCTTCTTACTAATCTCGGAGTCCTTTTTCATTTTTAGCAATTGTCTAAAGTGTAGATCCCCGATGGCATTCACGTTTAACAAGTTTTTGCCCGTGCATGGTCCTAAGCCTTATGCTTGGCAGTAGTGATTAGTTCCACACAATGTGTGCTACAATCTCAGTCTCCTCCAGGCAAAGTCTGCAAGTATTATCTTATTCGTTTATTATCTTGGGCAGATGATACTTGTTGTTTCCATGACGTGCAGTAAGAAAGCTTAAGTAACCCCTTACTGGCCTTTCTAACGACAGGTATTTAGAACACGAATTGAACCTCTCTAGCCTCCCTCTACCTTTTCAGGTTTAATGGCATTTGCTCGCACTAGACCTTTTCCCATTGCACCTCTGGGTTCTGGTCCACAGGAATTCACAATTTGCTAATTCGTCTGCTTCTTCAATTCCAGCTGGCCGTATGTGTACTTAAATCCACATCAACGTTACCTCATTTACCGAGGCACATCTGTTTAGATTTAGAACATCTTCCAGCACTAGTTTGAAGTAGACGTTCACTAGCCTTATGCGTTCTATACACGAATAATGCAATGAAACATTTTCTTTTCTTCACTCGACCTTCCAATAGATGATCTATCCAGCATTTCTGCCTGGTATACGGTCTCGTATTCCCTTTGAACGCAGGAGAGGCCCGACTCAACTGAGTATACGCCTGCTCACCCATCTTTAAGAAAACCATTAATTGTTGATGTCCAACTCCAAAAATTCATTGGGTAAAAGGCTCTTCCCAATGAGTGTTCGATACAGCGTTTCGACTGTTTTCTTCTATTGATGCGTAGAATCATTGATATTAATTGTATTCCTTTTTTGATAGTCTTATTCTTTGCATTTAGAGCAAAGGCCCCCAAACCAAAAAAAGTGGTTAAAACGAAAATGCATTGGTTCGCTAAATATTTAGCAAAGTGACACAAACCTACCTTGTTGAAAGCTGGTATGCTACTAATTTACAATTTATACATGTTTTGTTCTCTTTGTGAGATTCTCGTTGGGAATGTGTATGTGCTCACAGACCCTTAGGGGTTTGCGTGGTGGCTCTTGATTTAGAGGCAACATTTTTTTAAATTCAAAGAAATTATTTACAATTGATAATTAACAAAATATCGACAAAAGTTTGCCAAGTGTCAAATTAAGTTACGCAACTTTTGTCGCTGCAATCTTTATCTTTTCTTTTTAAAATTGCACTTGTGTTTATGTCGTGTAATTTTAATTGCAGCAATTTGTATTTTAAACTTCATAATTAAAATTACGAATGAGACTACAAAACGAATTTCACGAGTACATGCATGTGTGTACCCCTTTTAATTCCTCACTCCCCTCTCGCCTACTAAGTAAGAATTGCAGCGACAAAAGTTGCATAATGTAAAATGGGACTAACATTTTAAATTTAAATTAAATTAATTTAAATTTAACCAAAACTACTTTGCTTTCGATGGTTTGGTCAACTGGATACGAACATATTTTTTTTTTTTGTGATTAAATCATTCAAGTAAGACTTTTTGCTGTACATCTTGTACAACACGATTTTTTGCTCATGGATAAAAAACAAGAAATGAATGATGACAATAAATTCCTTTTATAACTTGTTTTTACTGAAAGTAATGAATGTTTTTAATAAAAATTTAACAATAAGATATTAATATGTTGTGCGAATACCTTACATAAAATTTTGCTGTAAATAAAATGTATATTTCTTATCTCATAAAAACTATTAAAATACAAATATATAAAAATATTAATGTTTTTTAATTTTGCATACAATATATATACCAGCTTTAGGATTCTTGATCTTACAGTTTCATAGAAAAATTCTTAAAAGTATTTCATTCTAATTACTTCGTTTCTATTGTTGACAAATGATTTTTAATTAAATACCAGAGTAGTTTAAAACCTGCTCTGCCGATTTTGCTAAATGATTACACGGTGCAACAGTAAAAAAAACTATACGGATTTAATTCGATTCTACTACCAAAGGGTAGTAAAATCCTATATTCAATTTGGCGATTTTGGTAAAGAATTTTTATTTATGGACCCCGAAAGTTTCTTAAAATCATTGCGTTCTTCCAAAAGAGTGTCTTCAGTTTTTGTCTAATATATTATTCATACTAGGTGATACCACCTAACTTTATTTCCAAAATATTTTGATTCTCCCCCACTATGCAATGGCTGGGGAACGAAGCCCTGGGTATTAAATCAATTAACTTCTTAGTAGGTTAAGTTTTCACTAACTAAGCTATAGCAGCCTTATTTAGGTGCAATTGTGGAATAAGATTAACGTGAGTACCTTCCTAGTCGGCCTAACCTCACGGTGGTCTTACCACCGAGTGAAACTTAGGCGTAGACTAGCGCCCCCATTGTGTAGTATAACAACACTTTACGATTGCCACCAATCGCTTTTTGTGTGTGATACAGTCACAATGAGTAGCAATTTATATAATATGGCAAGCCTTTCCAAGGCAAGCCTAGATCCACATTATAACCTCTTGCTTAGGAGTTTGGAGACTATCCAAACTCCGTCTGTTGGGAGTGCAACAGCACACTTGATCGACCGTGCACCATACCTACATAAATCGATCTTAAACCACAACCACCACGTGTACTCCCGAAGGGGACCTCACCAACAACCGGTGAGGCTCTCTGTGGGGCCACCGATTCCTGTGGTACCAGTCCTTTGGGCACTGGTCGGGCCTCGAAGAGGACCCTTGCATGAAAACAACAGACCTTTTCTTCCAGATTTAGGCTCTAGGAACCCTAGCGTCTGGTGCCCCTATTTTCCTCGAGTGAACCGCGTCAAAGCATTTGCCATTACTGCAGTGACAATTGGAACCCCCGGGGGTATTTAGGTGCATCTTTGCATTAACATTTTGTGTCATGTTGTGTCAGTATTATCTAAAACGTGATTTGATAAAAATGTCCTCACATCAAAAACACTCGCCAACCGTAAGTAAGCCATAGACGCCAGCCTTCACCGGAACTTAGGCATACAGTGCGCCTTGTATTTATCTCGCTTTTATCAGTTTATGTTACTGATTTATGTTATGTTATGGTACAGTTATGGTAACATGAACTGATAAAAGCGTGATAAATATGGGAATACTCATATTTAAAAGCACATAGTTTTGAACGTAAAAATGATATTAAGGTGAATCTTTTTTCGTTTGATTGGAAATTGCATCATTTATATCCATATATATATATATATATATATAAAAAAATAAATATTACAACAAAATTTGTTGCTGATATCTGAAAATTTCGAAAAATTATGGTAAAAATGGGCAAATTTAAGGGAAGGAAAAATTTTAAATATACAATAAAATTTTTATAAATTAAGCAAAAAAAATTTTCTGTGCATGTGTTGTTGATCAAGTAAAATGAAATGGCAAAAAATCTACAATATTAAAAGGAAGTTCCACAATTTCTAAAATAAGGACCAAAAATCCCAAAATTTGTATTTTTTACTCTTTTGCCCATAAAGTCTGCATACGGACTAGGGCTCATAAAATATTTTCAAAAAAATTTGGAGCATATATAGCTTTATTACAGCCGTCTTCTTTTTTCGATCCCAGCTTTGGCATTTTAGAATATATAGGCTAAAATCAAAATTTTTATGTAAAATAGGTCATATTGTGGGACCTCCATCTTTTACAAGGGTGATCAATTTTATATGAAATATATTTAAGCGTACACACATATAGTTAGCTTATACAAAAATGTAAAATTTTTATATATTCCTTAAAAATTTTTTTTCTATGAAAAAAAACGTTAACGTCCTTTTTTGGGCTAAAGTACACAAAAGTGCGATAATTTTGGATTTTTAAATTAAAAATAGTCTAGTTTTTAACTCAGTAAAGATACAATCTTCATATTTATCAAAATTATTTAGAATTTGGCTCGCTAACTACGATAAAATTTTTTTAAAAATTTGGTAAAAATTTTACCCAATATCTTGAAAAAACTGGACTAGGGTAGCGAAAAATCAAAAATTTTATTTCTTAAAATGCTAATAACTCAATCATTTTAAATTTATATTTACAAATTTAAACGCCATTTAGTAAGTATTGACAAGGCCTTTAAGAGCATGTATAATTTAAAAAAATCAGAATAAAACTGAAGAAATGGCAAGCTGTAAAATAATTTCCAGGTGCCAGGTTCCCAACTTTGAGACCACATAGCGCCACCCCTGGAGGGTTTGTGGTACCCATCTTTAAAACTTCAGTTCAGATACTCCTCTGCTATGCTCGTGTCAAATTTTGGATCAATCGGCCTAGCCGTTTATAAATTACTAGGTTATTGCCAAAATATATTGATTCTGCCCCACTGTGCATTGCAGTCATTACATAGATGACACCTATAATATAAAATTATTCTATGATAACTTTTATCATTACATTGAGGCCAGTTTTCAATTTTAACTTTTTTGATGTCAGTTTTTACATTAATGTCCTCATTCCGATGACAAGGCGTCATGATTCCCACGATGTTTTTTTCTATCAGTGTACTATCTATCAGTGATATAATATAGCAAGCGCTTACCAAATTTTCTACTTAGGCCATGAGCCAAAGACTCATGGTCACTTTGGAGAAGATACAGCAAGAAGTATGAGATATTAATTGATAATAGTAAATTTACAGGTCTGTTCTTTATCAACTCAATTTCTTATATATTTTTAATGTATCAAGAGCCCAAGCCAAAGGTACCCGGTTAATATGTGAACTATTATTTTGCTGTATGTGTTCTTAGGAGGAAATAAATCCCTTATGAAATATAAATAATTCCCTTGCAACAGGACTAAAAGGAAAGGAATGTTAAGGTGTCTTTAGTAGCATTACAATAATGCCTTTAGATTCTTACAACCTTAAATTATATTCTAAGTGCAATGAAAATGTTCTTTAAAAACTCACACAAAAATCTAAAGTTTTATTTAAAAACAAGTTCTAAATTCATCTTGCTCTTTTTCTGCCTTTAACTTAACCCGGCATAAAAAGCGCTATTAGTTTTCCAACATAAATTTGAATTCAAAATGACAGCAACATATGTATGTATTAAAAAAAGAAAAAAAAACCTCAAATGCAAAACCTGGAAAAAGAGTCATACATAAATAATCAGTAGAATGTTAAAGGTGTGTCAAGTATCTAACACTTGTGAGAATGATAGCAAACATAGTCATATGTACTCGTATATGCTCATGATAACATCGCTTGAAAACTATTTCCATAAAACTGAAACTAGAATAACTCTAAACGAAATATATATTTTTCAAATACTGCCATATAACTGGTAGAAAACGATGAGTTAATCAAATATGAAAATATGTATGCATGCAGCTCTTACTGAATTCACGTGCACAACTAACCAAAAAAAAAAAAAAAAAAAAAAAAAACGAAAAAAGTGCATGCATGCTCCCTTACACACATACAAACGCTTGTGCATATTTAACAGTAAAAAAGAGGAAACAGGAAATGTGCACAATAACTGAGTCAAGTGTTAGTAGTTAGTTAGTTTTTTTTACCGCTACCACAAATACTTACAAAAGTATAGACACATTCCCACACACACACACAGACACATTCAGGATCACTCAACAGCAGAGCTAAGTGCTTAAAGAAGAATTTCAAATGATGGCAAAACATTAAAGCTGAACAATCTGAACAATTAAGAGTGTGGCTTCAGGCAATAACGAATTCTATATACACAGCATATTTACGCATATAATAGCTCTAAAAAATAGGCTGTTTGTTGGAATCCTTATAAAAACAAAAATTATTTGTTCAAAATTACATAAACTAGGCTGCATGCCAAATGACCCTATAAAAAATTTACCAAATCCAAGAAATCCTCATATGAAAAATAACCCAACAATCTTGGGAGCTTTTGCGTCGTTTTTGAAGATTTATATCTTTTTATATTTAGGGAGATTTTTCCCAATTAAAAAAAGTTTTGCAACAATTTTTGATTTAACATTGCTCACAGATGTTGCAAGCTCTAAGCTTGCTCAATGGATTAAACTCGTATCAAGGCCACCGGATATGCGTTTTTACTGCTTTTTCTCCATTTTTTCTTAGAAAATAGTATCCTATATTGGGATCGGAATACTAAGGTAGTTCCTCACAAAATTTTGTTAAAATACATCCATTAGTTTTAACGTGATGCGCACACAAACGAAGAGCAGACAGACAGGCCGACGGATATGAGTTACTATTTTATTATATGTAGAGATTTAAGGTTCCATACCCAAAGGGTAAACACGGAACCCTATTGCTTTCGCCACAGTACCTGGAACCGTATTAGGTACACTCTTGAAATTTTCACAGAACACTATAGCAACAAATACCAAAGATTATAGGGTATTCCGAAAGTGACGTTTTATTCTTGAACTGTTGGAGGAGTACATTAAAAACTTACACACAGCAATTAAAACTATGTCCGCTATATAAACAATAATAAAAAAATAAACATAAAAATTAAAGGGTGTTCCGATAGTGACGTGATTTGCATATATATCACCTAAGTTTTGAACCAAAATAGGTGAACTCTTGAAATTTTTACAGAAGATTATTTTGCCATGTTAATTATAACAATTACTAAAAATGAAATGGAGTTCCGATAGTGACATTTTTTCACATATATTGTTTTAGTTTTTGAATCGCAATAGGCAGGCTTTTGATATATTCATAGAGTGTATATGACGATGACTGCAATAACAGTTACTAAAATTTAAAGATTGTTCAGATATTGATGCGATTTTCTCGAATATGACTTTATTTTCTTTAACGTAAATTTATGCAAAGTATGTAAATTAATGTCCGCTATAGCAAAAAATATAAAAAATATTTTTGAATGGAAATAAGAAGAAACTTTAAATCTATGCTAATTATGTATGATTCGTCTTCTATAACAGGTGCAAATATTAAACAAAAAATTAAAGGGTATTTCGATAGTCAAACAATTTTGTTCTGATCTTAAATTTGAACAGCTATAGGCTGAAACTTAAAACTTACATAGATTATAATTCCCGCAATATCTTCTATAACATCAATGCACTAGTAAAAAAATAATTAAAAATTAAAGGGTGTTCCATAAGTTGTGAAAAATAACACATTTTGTATTTTTAAAGTTGTACTAAACATAGTGCGGAACGCTACGTGTGTGAGCACTTGACTGATTTATTAATTTTTATTATAGAGCGGGGTTTCATTTCATTTTCATTTTGCATGCAACCTCAGGATCTTTAAACATTTTTTTGCTACCTCCGTTTGTGGTGAGAACTTTCACAAGATGCTAAATCTGGAGAGTATGTCAGATGGGGTAGCTGTTTATAGATTAATTCACGAATTATTGCCTTAATGACTACACAAGTGTGCGCCTTTCTGTTGTCTGAAAAGTACAGAACAGCACTTTTTTCTTCCCTTTATGAGGTCGTTTTTATTCATCATTATTAATTTGATTACAACATTGCAAACATGTTTTTAAAAACAGTTGTGACTGTTTATGATTTAGTATGCGATATGCATTCTGTATTTTTATTATATTAGATTTTTTGTTTTAAGCAAAACACAACAAAGATTTTTAAGTTGTTTAGGGAATTAAAAAGCAAGCAACCAACCTCAAAATACAACAAGATCACTCACTACAAGCAAAAAAATCCAATTTTCGGTTGCATTTTAATTGAAAATTTAAAACACGCATTTGTTCATTTTTTTCTAAACACCCACCCAAACAAGCATTTAGTGTAGAGTAGTTGATTTTATGTAGGTTAAAAGCTTTACACAAAATACTCGAAAAAAAAAAACTAATTCACACACACGGATAGACAATTCTTTAGAAAAAAATATAATTCCTATACCACACATACGATAGCTGAACAACTACAGTCGTCGCCGTGTAGTCAGCTACTTAATTATGTATGAAGACGATAACTACATCATAAACTCTGATATTGTTGTAGAAATACACATTTTACTTTTGTGAAAATAAAATAACTTTTTCATCAAATATATTTTATCACGTCCTAACAAGTAGTCATATTTGCTCAAAATAGTGAACTAGTCTGTCAGTCTGAGGGTTGCAGGTTCGATTCCGCCAGTGTTGTTAATGACCGTGACTAGTCGATTCATCGTCGTTCACAGCAATTGGGACTCTGTTACTCCACTGCGATGCCAAAAATGGAAGAGCTGAACTTGGCTGACATGTGGTTTTAACAAGACGCTCAGCACGCGAAACAAGGTCCTAATTGGCCGCCTATATCGTGCGATTTAAAGCCTTTAGAGTATTTTTTGTGGGGCTATATATTACCTCATATCTTATATATTAAAAAACATCATATTAATATCAAAAATTTAAAATTGACTGTAATTTAAATATTGTATTATTTTATTTTGATTCCGATATATGTATCTGTGTTCCACGGACCAATATGTTTTGCTTGACGCTTCTGTAAAATATATTTATATGTTAAGCACTTATTTTTAAAGTTAGTTATTGTTGTGTTGACCAAACTATACGTTTGTCAAAATGAACTTTTGGTCTAAATGTGGTGGCACTCCACAGCGAGTGCTGTACGCTACTTTGTTTGGCTTGCTAGTGAATAACACACATGGTTCCCGTCTTCGTATGTTGTATAACGACTGGAATGTGACTGCAGAGATCGACTCATGTTGACAATTTTCTCTATAAGAGAGAACTTGCACACTATAATCGCTTGCAAGGTGCAATTGAAAGCAAACGCCCGTTCGTTAAAGCTTTTTATTTTGGGCTTTAAAGAAGCTCCAATTTGTCACGGAATTTGGCCGGAAAATCATCTTTTCTGATAAGGTGCATGTAAACAAAATATTGCAACATATAAGGCATAGAAAACCCTACAAGTCATGGACGAGAAGCCGACACATCCACAGAGAGTGGCCCATTATTAATCGACTAGATTAATATTTGATTTGTAATTTTACTTTGTGGAATTACACTGTTATTAAAATATTTTAAAAACCTCATAGAGGTTTACAATTATTTTTAAAATATTATAAAGCTTTTAGAATTTTAGCCAAGGGTGGGTACCTTTAGATAAAGAAAATATGTATCTGGATGGATTTAACAAAATTTTGTGAGAACGTACCTTAGTGTCCTGGATCAAATATAAGATACTTTTCTTATGTCCAAGAGAATTTGAAGAAAAAGCCGCGAAAGTATGCCGATTTTTTTTTACCGATTTAAAGGTACTGCATACCTTAAGGCACCTTCTATTTTTGAAAGCAGGATGTTTTAAATACGGCTGCTTAACAGATGGCGCTGTTTTAAAATAATGACAAAACATTAATGACTTACTGCCAATTAGCCAATTGAATAAAATTTTTATTTGATTTGTGTTTTTACTTTGTGGAATTATATTGTTACTTAAAAATTGTAAACACCTTTTACAGAACTTTGCAATAATTTTTAGAATTTTTTATAAATTTTGTAAATTTTGAATTTTATTAGTCGAACTATTTATATTACATACAATGAAATTTGTAGTCAAGCTTGAGTTCGTTCTATTCCTTCTAAGAAAGAATAAATTAAATTACAAATTAGGTGATATTATTAAAGAAAAATTGGGGAAATTTAATTTTTAGACACCAGCAGAGTGGAATGCACATTTTCTAGACAGCTAAAACCGTTATCAGCACTCTTGGTATTTATCTACTTTGGATAGTGTTTAGTCGTAAGCATCATCTATTTAACCAACCAAACCCAGATAAAGGAATACGAGAAAACTTGTATTCAATTAACAATCGTCAGTTAGTGAAACGAAGTCATTCCCTCTGAACCTTGCCTCTTGTTGAATATTTTTAATTTAATATTTACCACCTTATTTTTGTTGTTGCCTCAGCCAACCTTCGGTTAGCAATGAAAGCTACTTTTGTTTATTTGTTTTCTTTGAATAGAACGAACTCAAGCTTGACTACAAATTTCATTGTATTGTATTATATAAATTTAAGAATTTTATCTAGGAATGGGTACCTTTATATAAAGTAAATCCATAAACCATAACTGAAGCACTACAAAAGTAAGAGTCTTACAATTGGTGTGGAATACTATCAAAGGACAATCGAGGAAAATATTGTCAGGACGCCCGCGACGTGCGAGCACAGCTACTATTCAATAAAGTAATAGCAATTTTTAGGCCTTAATTTAAAGTAAAACTTACTATAAACCAACCAAAATATAGACTGAAAAAAATGTTGCTCCTTCTAAAGGTTTTAATTTGTTACAAATAAAATATTAATTAATTTTTTAATTGATACAATTATATAATTAATTAAGAAAGAACAAAATAAAATTATATTTAAATAAATAATTGAATAAATTAAATATTAAATTAAATTTGTATCTGAAACTAATTAAAACCTTTAATTGGAGCTAAAAATTCTTTTTGTTTGTATTTTCACATACTTTTTAATCAAAGTTTAAACATTCAACATGCAAGGGTTTTTACAAGCCACTTAGGAAAACAAAATTAAGAGATTGTAAATTTTTATTGTCTATAGTAAACAGTAGTGAACCCAAAAAGCAAACGCACAAATTATTTTCTATTTGAACTTTAGTAACCAATATGAAAACTATTGTAGGAAAATATTGAGTACAACTCTACAACATTATACAGTCATAAACAACTCAAAACAAAAACTTTGCTAAAACAACAAATCAGTGGCAATGAATATGGACTTGCTACTACAAACAGTAATAACACACCAACAACTACAAACAAATTAACAAATAACTAAAGAAAAACCAATAACAACAACAACTACTACTACAACATAAATAATAGCAACACAATATGCACATAAATTAAAATGAAAGAGTGCTTGTGTATGTGTATGTGCATAATTATATATTAAGGGCTAGATGTGTATGTGCACATGTTTGTTAACAAATACATACATACAATTGAAAAATTGTGCCGCAAAAAAAATGTTTATGTATTGATTGGAAATACAAATAGTTCTAAAGTAAAAACAAAAAAAAAAATATCAAAAGACAACAACATAGAAGAACAACTAGAATACCATCATCATCAGTAGCAGCAGCAATGAATAGTAAATAACACTTGTCAATCAAAACAAACAACTTCACCAAGCCTTACTCATGACTTGAAATCTGTACAATCAAATACAACACAAAACTAGACTACAAATATGAAAGAGGACAAAAAACAAAATATCATACAGAAGTAAGTGCAGTACGAGAAGTTATGAAACCTTATTTTGCTTAATTTTTTTTAGCATTTAGCAACATTTTATTTCAATGCTTATTTCAATTTAAAACACCCTTCGTTCTTCAATGATTTCTGGTACCTGTTTCATATAAGGATACGATGATTACCTTTCAAGAGGTAGGCGGATTAATCTCCAATTGCACTCCTGAGGCAATGGACTCTGGCACCAAGTCGAAAAAGTTGCTGGGATATAATCAAAGTATCTTAAACGTTATTGGTATCATTGAAAAATGTATGATTTCTAGATTAATGTTTCTTAAAACATTTTTTTCGCCCTGCTTTTTCCAAATGGAAATTTCACATTGAATAGAGTTTTTCGTAAAAAATATTAAATTTATACTGACGCAACCCCTGGACGAACTGAAATATCCGTACAAAACTTTTAAACTAACATAGATAAGAGAGCTTTAAAATATAAGTGGTAGAAAAAATATTAATATCTTAGATTCAAAGACCTGAATTCCTAAAACGGGAAAGATATGTTCCAAAAAAATAGGTTTTTTTTCAATAAAAGTAGCTACCCTGTCCTTGCTAACCATGGGGATGTCAAATCCTTTTTGAAGTATGTAGTCAAGGGGTGGGGCTTTAAAAATCTGTTTACTTGTTTTTAATCTGTGCTTTTCACTCCGATCGGTTTTACCAAAAATCATACATTTTCTTTCAAAATTGGCTACGTTTGAAGACGGCTATAGAATAAACCATTACAATTTATAAACCAATTTTACTTTTAATCGCATTGCTATAGGTTTTCTTTAAAATATTTAAAAAAAATTTACTACCACCGAAGTAAATTTAATTTATATAAGCAAAAATGCTATACCACCTTTGTAGGGGAAACCAGTAGTTTTAAATCTTTCCCAACTCAGAGGCGTGTAACTTTTTACGGAAACGATCTCTCAGGATAAAACTTAAGTTATTTTAATTTAAATTTTATGAATAGTATTGCCAATATCTCAAAATAACAATCCGATTATAAATCAGTCAAAAATACTAAGTTAAAACCGGCCAAAGATTTAAAAAAAAATTTTTCTAAGTTAATGGTCACCCAAAGTCAAAGAGGACAACCCATACGTGAAGGTAAATTTCTTATAAATATTTACAAAGACTAACTAAAGATATATAATCATAATAATGGGTGATTCAAGTAGAGATACTTTTTTCAATAGTCTTTTTTGACAGTTCACGTGTGAGTCGTGTCATGCTGTCATGTTATTTTTGTTTAGTATTGTTTGGCATTTCATAATGGAAAGACTTACGCCTAAATCGCTTCTCTCTATGGGCTCTTGACAAGTTCCAAGAAGATGCGACGATGAGACCCATTTCTGGCTCAATGGGTATGTAAACAAACAAAATTGCCACATTTGGGACGAAGAACAACCTGAAGAGATTAAAGAGCTGCCACTGCATCCAGAAAAAACAACGGTTTGGTGTGGTTTGTGGGCCGGTGAAATCATCGGTCCATATTTCTTTAAAAATTATGGTGCTAACGTAACCGTCAATGACGGCCGTTATCGTGCCATGATAATCGACTATTTGATGCCTGAAATTGAAGCTCATGATCTCGGCGACAGGAAGACTGCGCGCCTTCCCACACATCGCATCAATAAATGGATTTATTGAGAGAACATTTTGGTGAGCACATAATTTCACGTTTTGGGCCGGTCGATTGGCCAGCAAGATCGTGTGATATCACAACGTTAGACCTTTACCTTTTTTTATGTAAAGTCTAAAGTTTATGCGGACAAACCCGCTTCGATTCAGGCCTTGCAGGGAAACATCACGCATGTCATTCGCCAGTTACCAGTCGAAATGCTCGAACGAGTCATCGAAAATTGGACTCAATGGATGGACCATCTGCGACGTGGTAACGACCAACATTTGATAGCCATAGGCTTAAAAAAATAAATGCCAAATAATGTTCTTTCAAATGCTAATAAATTTAAATTTTCTGTCATTTTTTCTTAAAAAAGCAGGGAACCTCGAAATGGAACACGCATTATTTGAATCTTAAAGAAACATTTTGTCACACAAGCCCCCCTTCACCCTATGGGGCCGTTCATTCGCAGCTCCTCTCAACATATCTTTTCTTTGCCTCTTTTAAATTTCATAAAGATATCTTTAGTAGTTCAAAAGCTACCGAACTATTTCAAAAATAAAAAGTTTTTAAACCATTGTGCATTGTTTTGTATTTCTATGATGTTGCTTGCGATAAAATGGTATTTCATTTGAAAATTTTTGCTGACTTAAGAGCACTTTTTCTTAAAGTAATTGCATTACATGATTAGCCGGCATCTCCATAATTCTCGTACAATTTAAAAAATTATACCTTAAAATTTAGCAGTAAATATTTTGACTACCCTCGTTTATATGTATGATTGAATGAATGTTCTCATATGTGAGTTCATAGAACACTACTCTATACTTCTATTATTTGTAAAAAAAAAATACATGGAATATTGGTATGTTAAGTGCATGCAGTGTATGCAAGAAAACAAAAACGCATCGTCACATGTAAAAATGCAATACAGTAAAGACTTTATTATAAGGACTACAGCACTTGTTTGTTTTAAATGCCTCTAATTATATAAAACAAACAAAATTTTCATAAATTTGTCTAAGTTCATCTAAGTCAATTTATGTCATAGTTCCCCAAGGGTTCCAATATTCCACCCATTTTCTATTTGTTGTACATATTAAATATGCAAACTTGCAACCGAATCACACACATTCACACATCGACATTTGCTGACAACACAGCTTTTCTAAGCATTTCCGAATTGCCACAACTAGCGTTATGATATTTAAAAAAACACATCTTTAATTTAGAAAACTAATTGCAGACATGGAGAATAAAGGTAATTGAATGTTCATACTGCATACTGCATGCTTCCCTATTTATAAATAATCAAATGATACCTTAAGCTACTGCAGTCAAATACCTCGGTCTACATTTTAATCGGTGTCTTACTTTGATAAGTCATATAGAATCAAAGTTATGACAAATTAATTTGAAAGCAGTCCAGTCGATCACTTTTGAAGCGGGCCACTGCCGCCGCCTTAAAATTGAAAAAAAAATTCAAAGGAAAAATTTTGATAACGATTACAGACGCGCTCTGGTTCAGTAACAGCTCGAAAGTCAGCTGTTCCAAAAATTTCTGTTCCAATATTTTCTGATGACAATGGGAGTATACTTGTTGCAAAAGATCAATATTACTTATACGCCTACAAGATGTCATGGCAAAATAACCATATACGGACACCACTACGTGATAAAAGACCAAAAAAAAGACCCCTGTCTCCCAGTTTTGCCCAAAGTCCTCCAGGTTTTTTTATGGGCCCTCAAAGATGTGGGGCCTCGATGTCATTTTTGCAAAAAAATGATCATTTAGTCAAGCTCATATTTTGCAAACCGTTTGTAATTTTGATATACTCTCTGAGGCAAAGTTGTAGCTCTTGTCATAAAGAACAAAAATTGTTAGCATATAAAATCAAAAAAACTTCATCTTCAAGGTCAAAATCGCAAAAAATTTTAAAAAATTCAATTTTTTTACATTTTTTCCCTTGTTCAGGTCCATAGGTAGCAAACCGTTCAAAATTCAAGGAAACAATCAACTACAAAAATGAACCTAAGATCTCAATAAACAACTTTCTAGAACATATGAACTTCCTAGGAATGATTCCTAGGAATGATTCTTGAGTAAATGATCATTTTTTTGTTAAATTGACATCGATGCCCCACATCTTTGAGGGCCCATAAAAAAAAAATTGGAGGACTTTGGGCAAAACTGGGCGACAGGGGTCTTTTTTTTGGTCTTTTATCACGTAGTGGTGTCCGTATATGGTTATTTTTTTCCGTGTTGCACTGTGAAATCATTCTAATGCAGGCCTGTTCTGAAAATCACACTTTATCAAAGTGATTTGAAATCACATACAAGGTGTGTTATACACAAACTAGCCAAATATTTACTGTCCACTCTAACGAGTTGCCACTGTATGTAAGCCTAACACTGTTTTATTATTATTTCGTATGCTGATAACTAATTTGCAAACTTACAGATTTCAAATGATATCTTGAAAACGAAAAAGAATTTAGTATATAAAAACTAAACAAGCAAGGCAGTGGCAGAAACCAAGCAAGAAAAAAAATAATAGACAAAAAGACAAGGGTGTAGCTGATATGGCAAGAGTAGTGAAAACAAAACAAAACAAAACAATACTAAATCTTGAGCTGTTGTAAAATGTAATATTGGAATTCGCTACATGTCAGTTTCATGGTAAAAACATCACATCACATGTTCAACAATCAGTTGCATAAACATACACATTTATAATGCAACAACTAGCAACAACTACAGCACAGCAATTGCTGCAGCGACTTTAAAAAAAATAAGAATAAAATAAAAATATTGTAGCCATGGAAAACTCAAACAAGTGAATAATCAGTATGTGTAACTTTAATGTTATGCAAAAGTTGAACTTGAGATACCCTTCTTGCAAACTTGATCCTATTAATATTTGAAATGTGAAGGTTTTTACGAGTATATTTGGAAGTTGATTAGATATGAAAGTTGGTTGGATAGATACCAGATTCGAAAGGTGCTCAAAGAGCTCCTTAGAAGGAAAGACAGTAAGGTGCTTAGATATTATGAAAGTACCTTGAGCTAGTTAACTGCATTAGTAACAGGTTGTGGAAGCTTCAAGTATTATTTGCCAAGATAAAAAACGCAAAAGATGATACTTGCAGACTGTGCCTGGAACAGGCTGAGACTTTAGCGCACATTTAATTGAACAAATCCAGTACTGGCTAGCATGAGGCTTAGGACCAGAAGCAGAAAATTTTTAAATATGGATGCCATGGACACATCTGAAATCACTAGAGTCAAGAGTAAAGGCTGGTGGTAGCACGTGACCCAATGAAAGTAAGGATGTCAAAAATTTCAAATTGGTTGCCTATAATCGTTGAAGACACAAATATGCAAAAAAAAAAATATAAACACGAAACATTATTAGGTTTATATCCCAGATAATTTTGTAATTTTCCCAATGTTATAGACTCAAAGACAATCGCGTTATACCGACTAAATATTCTAAACCTCTGTTTGGCATCAAATTAAAGTCGCAACAAAACTCTTACACAATCACACAAGATCGAAAATAAAAGAAGAAAAAATATCACAAGTTACGCTAGTTGTTGAATACCAAATTATGCAGTTAGTTAAATATAAGCAAAACCAAAACTGGGCACCAACAAGGCGCGGCAAGTTGTATGCGTTCATATGCACATACAATACGTAACCAGTCATCCAAAATATCAACATATTTTGTTACCTCCTACTGCTATTACTACGCCAATACAAACCCTGTTCAACAATCAGCAACAACTAAAGCTACTCGTAACAATGAGTGACACTTGCACTTCAATTTCATATTCTTTCAGCATTCATTCATTCATTCAAACATTCAAACATGCCTAGAATAAGGACTCACACATTCACAATATACATATGTGTAAGTATTATTTACAAAAATTGCAGCTAATACTTTAGTTTGGCTTCAAATTTACTCCTTCTTCTCTTTTGTAGTCTATTGTTGGCGAATGTTGTTACTACAGCTGATACTTTTTGATGCTGCTGTTGCCACTTAGACGGAAACAAACATTTGCAACTGCTAACAAAAGCCGCCAACATATTTTGTTTTATATTGTAGGAATGCACTTCGCAGTGTTGTAAGTTGTTTTTTTTTTTTTTTTTTTGAATTTGCTCCTGTAGATATTTTTTCTACCAAATATTTTCAGCTCTATAAATTTTTAGAATTTTTTCACTGTAATACATCTACAGTGTTACTGCAATTTTATGCATTGATTTGTTATGCATGTTTTAGATCTTTCTTTGCCAGAGATGGACTAACAGCAGATTTTTTTGTGAATAATAAATTGTTTTATATAAAAATAAAAGTCCTAATTTTATTGATTTACAGCAACATTAAAATAGCCCTTTTATTTAGCTTTAAACACGCGAAAGAAAAACTAGTGTTACCAAGCTATGTTGAGTTTAATAATAGCATAATGACAGTAAACATATTATGATTAAAGAACTCTATAACATGATTGTCCCGCTTATTATACAATTTACATGGAAGAGTATTTCTGCAATCACTTCCATCATTAAGACTGAATACCGAAGTTCCCGTCAGCAAAAAAAGCAAAAAAACTTTCCCAGTCTTTTACCTTTATGAATTGGCGCATTATAATTGCTCTTTGTGCCTCGGTGGGCTTGTAGGTAGTGTGCTAATATGTTAGTGTGCAGTTTCGTTCCAAAGCCTCTTTTATTTTTCACTACAAGTTGGCAGAAAGATCAAGAAGGTGCTTGGATTAGTCACGATAATTACTGTTGCCACGACCTAACTGTCACTAGCACAGTTATCGAGCTTAAGATTGCCCTATAACTTACGGGCCCCTATAATACCTAAGAATCTTACCCTCGGCAGTTGCTGAAGAACCATTCGAGTCTGTCTATATTTGAATGCCTCCCACTATCTTTTCAGATTTAATGAGTCTAACTCTTGTGTAAGATTTTTGCTTAAATTGCATTTTTGGAAACTGGTCAACAGAAACTCATAGAAGTTCCCCTTTTTTTAGATCGTTATCTGCTTCATTTCCAGCCTAATCCATATCAATGTTACCTCATTCACCGAGGCACATCGGTTTAGTTTTAGACCACATGCCAGCAGTAGTTGAGAGTACACGTTCATTCGCTTCATGCGATCCTTTCTTTGATGCACCAGACTTACCACTTCGTTTTACCTGTCGATTACATTTGAATATCGAAGTTCATCACTTCAAAATAAAGGTTTTAATATCGCCACCTAAAATGCAAAAGGCCGTAACTACACTTTTTAGTTTTGTACAGGAGAAGGAATAAACGTTATAAATTAAAGACTTCTTAAAACTTAATATCCACATTTTAGATTCAAACTTAAAAGATAATCAAAGCCAACTTTGTTTTGATTTTTTTTTTGAAAAGTGCAGTTACGGCCTTTTGTTTTTCACCAATAAAGTCGTTATTTTTGGACGTATACATGTAAAATTTTCTGTGTAGATGTGTTTCGGTTAAGTTCGTCATAATCAATCAAAAAGTAAATTTTGAATTTTTGAGTAGTTACGGTCTTTTGCATTTTAGGTGACGATATCTACATCCCTGATGTACTCTATACTTCCTTGTTTGAATGGAGTCTTTTTCAATTAATACAATGAAGTAATTATCTGATGCTTCTAAGTAAGGAATTTATCTATTTAAAATCTGACCAAAATTTATTTGACAAGTATTTTGTTTCACTTAAAACTAAAGAAAACCTGATTGATTATAATGGAGTTATTCCCTTTTGCTTAATTTCGCTTCAGGCTATTTCAAAATTTCAATCGATGATGCTGGTTTACGTGCAATTGATGCACTTCTATTGTTTGTCTTATTTATTTTATTTTTTGTTCGGAAGAATCACTTCACTGGTTATAGCTTTCCGCTGGTTATAGCAAACTTTATTTTAGATTCCGCTGTATTGATGAATCACATATTTCTCTACTGAGCTGTTCTGAAGTGGGAAAATGATCATAACGTTGTTGGTGAATACTCGTTAGCTCATTGAAAACTTTACTCTCTAAATCATTAATTCTTCGATTATTTCCTCCCCGACATGGGTTTATAAACCTTTTTATACAACATTGTAAACGTTCCATTTCGGGATCAAGATGATAGCTCGTGCTTCGTATTTCATTGCTGTTTCGTCGTTCCCGACATCGTACAAGTGTAACATTTTTTCCGTTTTTAACTGTCGGAGACCACTCACAGCAGATATCTTTATATTCGTCATCTTTGTTTGTATTTTGTTTGGCTCGCACGCAACGTTGGTTGCAAGATTGGTTGCTTCCATTAGGGCTATAATTCATTTTACAGAAATATCTTTTCGTTGTTTTTTTTTAGTAAAAAAAATATGTATAAATATTTGCTTAAAGAACAATGCTAAAATATATACATACATATATAATTTTCAATAATCCACTGAATATAGTTTATCTCAATATTTTTCTTTTAATTTAAAATTTTGTGTTGTAAACGAATAATTTTGTTTAATTTTTAAATTTTTTTTTTGAAATTAAAATATTAGTAAATTAGAAATTTATTCCAAAACTTCAATAATTAAATTATTTTTTGTTGAACAGCAAGGTATACAACACGGCAAATTCCTACAATGAATTCGCTATTACCACCGCCCGGTAGATGGATTCGCTTTGGTTGTGCCCATGGTATAATAATACGATCAAAATTGGTAGATTTCTTTTAATTAATGAAAGATTTAGTAGTATGGTTGGTTTGTTCCAAGGCGTATTTATACTAGGTGATTTCACGACGAATTCAGGCGTTTTCGCCTCCTTTGCATTAGTCAAATTTCAATTTGTTTATATTTTTTTTTATATGGATTCGCCTTGGTTTGTTCTAACTTTTATGTGTTTTTAGTAGAAAATGTAAATGGTAGATGGATTCGCCTTGGTAGTGCCCATGCAAGGAAAATTTTTCAGGTGGCCTCACTAAGTAGGAGAAATAGCGAAAATTTTTAATTTTTTTTTATAAGAATTTTGACAGTTAAACTTCCATTTAAGAGGAAAAATTGTATGTTTAACTGTTCAAATCCATATAAAAAAATTTAAAATTAATGGCTTAACATTTCCCCTGCGTAGTGAGGCTACTTGATTAATGTTGTGTGAGACCATGGTATAATAATACAGGCAAACCAAATTATTATCTTACCATGAATAAGGGAATGCAAGGTGAATTCAAAAAAAAACTAAGCAACCTGTATTTGCCGGACTGTGTCAAAATATTTTCCTAAAATATAAAGAAATATATAAAGAACATCATCTGTGTTCGCAAACACTTCTATGAACAATTAATCATTATAATAAAAATAACATGACAATAAAAAATAAAACTGGTCTGCTTTAAATAATTAAATTATAATAATATATGTATATAAATCAGACATGGGGGGATTCAATTACATTTCAATTACAATTACAATTACAGGTAATGTGTAATTGAAAATTTTCAATTACTAATTACAAGTAATTGTAATTGAAATCAGGGACTAAATCAATTACAACTACTTGCAATTAGTAATTGGAAATTTTCAATAACTAATTACATGTAATTATAATTGAAAAAATTTAATTATAAAATACAAGTAATTGTAATTGTAATTAGGCAGTAATCATTACTTCCAATTGAACGAAATTCAATTGCGTTGCATGATCAACAGTATTATTCAAACGAGCAATACAAAAACATGAAGGTAATTATCATAGATAACACATAGATAGTCAACTGAAACGTCAAAAACCTAAGTTTCTTGTCAAAAAACCTAAGTCTAAGAATGTATTGGTGGGCAAAATTGTATAAGTGTTGGTTTAAAAAAAAAATTCCGCACAGCACCTAAACTGCACATAGTTGTATAAAATATTTTGTAAAAACAGAATATTTTTTTACATTCAATTTTAAATGTTAAAATTAAATAATTCTTTTGCTTTTTAATAAAAATATGATTTTTTTTATTCTTCTAATATATTTATGTGCGAAAAACGTTAGATTGAATGCTAATTTTAAATATTTGCTATATTGATTTGAAAATGTTCATCCCCTAAAAGACAAAAAAAAATACAATACTGTGTACAAATAAATTTCACCAAACAAATGTCAATAAAATTAAAATTATTTTTTATTAAAATTTTTTAAAAACACTAAATTGTTAAAAAATGTTCTGTGTAAAAATTCAAAATTATTTAAATAATTGGAAAGTTCAATGGAATATCGCGTAATAGTGCCTAAATGTGAATACAAATTTTACTCCCCTAAGTGTGTTGAATTCACACCATACCCGTATGTGAAAACACATTTGAAGCCACGTTTTTGACATTTGGAGATTTGGCCATCTATGTGTTATCTATGGTAATTATCGCTTACAAAATTTTGAAAACTTTGCAGTTAAATATACATTTTTTCATTTTATATTTCGTAGATATTGAAAAGTTGAAAAAGAAAATAGTTTGAAATTTGAAATTACAAGTAATTGTAATTGAAATTTTTTAATTAAAAATTACAAGTAATTGTAATTTATTTTATTCAGTGATTTCAATTAGAATTACTTGTATTTATTAATTTAAAATTACAATTACATGTAATTAGTAATTAAATGTGTAATTAATTACAAAATGTAATTGATATCTCCCAAGTCTGATATAAATAAATTATATGTAAAGCCTGGTACTCTGTTCAGTTTTTCATGCGGAATGCTGTCAATCATTCATAAAAAAATTTGTATGAAAAAATGTTGCTTAAGTAGTACTTTGTTTTTGTTGTGGAAAAACATTGAAATGTTTCTGGCAACATTTTATCAAAGCTGTGAAATAAAGCAAATGGGCATTATTTCATGCGGAATTTTTTAAACAACAGCTGATCACCTGGCTTTTGTTAAAATTTGTAAAACAATGTGGTATACTTAAAAGCAATAAAATCGTAAAATTCTTCCAAATCGTGAGATAGACACCACATTTTAAATGTCAAATTTTCCTTGTGAAATAATAAATGTTGCTCTACATTTTTCACATACTCGAACAGAGTACTAGGCTAAAGAGCAATCTTCAATAATTCATTTTTATCAAGATTAAAATTTCTTAAGTTCAGCTTTCAAAATTATTCTTGTTGATCACCTGTACAAGACATAATAGAAAAGTAACCAAGGCAAATTGTCATTATTCCAAACAGCCCCTACATTGTGGGTTTCATTACACGACTGGTGAGTACTATTCGCCTTCATTAAGGGACTCTGTAGATATACAAGGACACTGCAGATATAGGAAGGACACCTAAAGAAATATGCAGTGAACTAAATCGAAAGAGATTAAAGCCGATATGGCTGCTTTAAGCAAGTCAGGAATTGAGTGGGCTGCTTATGACCCTAGCAGCAGCATCAAATACAGCTGACTGCTTCTTCACTGCTTCTTATCAACATTTAACTTTATTTTGATTTTTCTTTATAAGTATTTGGCGGATTTTTTTCTTCATGTACCTTTATGATCAGGAGAATATTTATGCAGTTACTACTTTACTATTTTCTATACACAGAAAAAAGTACTTGCTTCAATTAAAGGTTTTATTTACTTTTAAATTAAAGTTCAATTAATTTTTTTAATTGATTCAAGTAAATATTTACTAAAAACAGAACAAAAAAAATTATAATTAAACAATTAATTGAATCAATTAATTATTTAATTAAATCTTAATCTTAATCTTAAGCCATTAATTGGTAAAAAAAATTTTTTCTGTGTAGATTATTTTTAACTTTGTTTTAAATTAATAATTTAAAGAGCGCAGGTAGTTAGTATATATTTGAGTATTAACACCAAAGCGCTGGAGTTGAGAATGTCAATGTAGTGCCCTATTCTATTTCTTTTTTTAACTGGTTTAAATAAAAAATGATTAAAATTAGCTCGTAGAAGACAGCTGAAAATGATGTATTGATTAAGAAAACGCATTACCCTCTGCTGGTATCCAGTGTTTTATTTATGTCTTTATAATAACGAACTAAACCCAGAAAAAATATTAATCCAATTTATAATCTATACATATAATAAAACAGTAACTCATTACCTCTTTGTCTATCTGTCTGTCTGTCTGTGTTCGCATCACGTAAAAACTACTGGATAGATTTTAAGAAAATTTTTGTGAGTATCCTGATTCTCGCAAAGATATCTTACTTCCAAGAGAAAGTGGAGAAAAATCAGTGAAAGTACGCCGATTTAAAGGGACTACGTACTTTAAGGGATCTTTTCTTGAAAGCGGGATATTTCTAACACGGTTTTAATAATGACAAAATAGGCATTGAAAGCGGGATAATTTAAACACGGTTGGGCAACAGATGGCGCTGTTTTAAAATATTGACAAAATATGAATTACTTACTGCCAAATAGCCAATTGAATAAAATTTGTATTTGTATAAATTTGTATAAATTATTAAATTATTTTAACCTTTGTGTCAACAGCAACATACCCGGGTATGTTTTACGTTTTAAATCCACTATATCTCCAAAAATAGCTATCAGATTGATCTGAAATTTCTTGATATCCTTAACAAATCTGTTTTATATCATATTCCTATGTTTGTGTGGAATTGGACAACTCAGGTCTGAGATAAGTCCACTCTTCAAAACCTACCCCTTACGTCAACAGCTGAATACCCAGGCATGTTTAGCAAAATATATGAAAATATATTAATATTGCATACATACTAATTGCATAAAATTGAAAAGCAATCTTTATTTTTAAATACAAGTCACCTCTGCCTTTGTTCTAGTTTATTATCATTACTGGGATCTTCTTTAGACCTTCGACTTCGCTTCTGTTATGCATTGTTGAAAGGACTACAACTGATTTGATTTTCTTGGTCAAGTTGAATAATTTTGTTGGTAAAATCGAAGATGATGGATTCCACTTTACGTCCTATTCGAATAGAAAATGTTGGTGCTATAAATGTTCTTGCTGTTTCCTGTTTACTGGGTGCCGCCATTGCCATGTAGATTTTTCGCTTCAGCGGATAAGACGTAATAGTTACATACCCACCACTTTTGTTCGTATTTGGCGGGTTTTGATGGTATGAATTGAGTGAAAAAAATACCACCACAGAAAGCAATGATTACGTTGCCTCCTGCCGTGTAATTGCTACTTTGTTTATTGTTTAGCATCAAAAATATGACCGTTATTAGTGCCGCTTTCTTTCCGTTGTCAAAAGAAGGCTCAAATACGCATGAAAACCACTTTTCGCTGTTCTCTTTGCATTCTCACATCCATGGCATTGGTTCGTTTTTCCATTTATTTCCCGAATAATAAAGTATCACATTTTATCAGAAACTATGAATATGAATGTTTCCAAAATGGATAACTCTTGTCTACTTCGTCCAGATCTCAATATGTTGCGCGTAATCCAATAGGCAGTTTATAGTGGCACAACAGACAAATAGTTTCACATTTTCCTGTACATTTTCTCCATTTTCAGACGTTATTCGTTTTTCTAAATAATTATAAATAGAAAAAATCAAAAACATCCTTAATAACAAACAAATTGCCATATAAAAAGTACGTGTATACCCGGGTATGCTGCTGTTGACGTACGTATAATTTTTATGCTGTTGACATAAGGGTTAAACAGCTTTTCCAGAGGTTTACAATAATTTTTAGAATTTTATATAAATTTTAAAATTTTATCAGGGATGGGTACCTTTATATAAAGTAAATACGTAAGAGTCCTAAAATATGAGTGCATTACTTTCAAAGCAAAATCGAAAAAAATATTGTCAGTACGGACACAACGTGTGTGGGTACAGCTAATTCTTACCTATAATAATAAATAAATCACGCAAATAATATTGTTTTTGACACAATTTAAATAAATTTTTGATTAATAAAAATTCTGATAATAATTCCCATCTCTGAAATTTACTCAATATACTTTATTGTTGTTATTTTTGATTCGAACACATCATTTGCATCCAACACAAAGTCCCTATTGTTTTACAAACTCTGTTATATTTTTGCATGGTCATCATCAAAGTTCACACAATATACATGTGTATGTGTTGTTGATAATTTCTTCACCAACGAATTTCCCTTCACAAGTATTTCATTGTCACCAAAAAAAAAAAAAATCCACAAAAAAAAAACAAGATAAATTTAGATGATGTATTGTTATTCGAATTTAAAGACTGATTGTTGCACGCTGTAAATTTTTTGGTATGTTGATGATGCTGTGGCTGATGCAGTTGTTTCTGCAATTTGTAGTCAGTTTTTTTTAGATTTTCGTAACATTGCACAGTGGGGTATAAGAAGAGAATGGTATAGAACTGCTAAACTTTTAAGCATCAAACACATTGCAATTCACAGCAGAGGTCCTTGATTATCACTTATGGTACCTAGGAGGTTTTAATTTTATTTTACCAAATAGTTTTACTGGCCAGCAAAGATGACCACTTGTGAGTGAACATTTTTTTTTTTTTTTTTTTGTTAATTTAAACCAAAAGTACATATATCTGTAGTTATTTGCTGTCGAAACATATAATAAACTTGTTGCTGTGTTATAGTATATATCTTGTTTACTTTAGAAGTATTTTAAATTTTAAAACTTATCAGTTTTTAGATTTCCGTTTTATTACCACTTTTTCTATTTCACGCCACTGTGCGTTGCAAGAACACTTATGTAAACATTCATTCCTACAATAATAGTATATTTCGAGTTAAAATACACATGTTGCTTACTTGTACTCGTACACATTCGTTGTTGTTGTTGTTGTTGATTTTCAATTTTTATTAGTTTTGATGTGACAGCTGTCATAGAATGTTAACAACTAGTCTCAAAGTGTATTTCAGTTTGGGTAAGCGAGTCAAATAGAAATCATTATTGTTTCACTGTGGCATTAAATCATTGTCAAAAATCGTGTAAAGGAAATTGAGATACAGAGAAAATATTCATTTTAACGATTATTATGTGTCAATATACATATTTCTTTTGCCTGCTTTGATGAATGAATGAATGAATGAATGTTTTTTTTTTTTTGAAAATCAATTGCATACTTTATGGCAATTTTTTAAGTAAACAAACATGGGTCATGAAGGGCGTTTGTACAATAAAAGTTTTAAGCGAAATGTGAAAATGTTTTAAATATTTTAAGATTTTTTTTAGAATTTGACAATTTTGTTTTTATTTTATCTGGCTTCTGTAAAGTGAAGTTAATGTTATTTAAAGCAAATTATATAAAGCATACTTTTAGTATTTGTTTATTATAACGAAAAGGCAATATAGTAGGAATGAGATATGGCCAGGGGCTGGATGATCTATCCCTTAGTATAGATTCAGTTATTAGTTCTATGCATTTTGAATTGATCAACAAGGAGGTTAAGCCTAATGCCTACATGGACTATATGGAATGGCATCGGTGCTGTTTATGGATGTAATAGGTTACATCACTTATCACACCTTTCATGTCCATAAACATTTGTCTTGCACTTTCTCAGCCACTGGCCTAAAGATTGTGGCCTAAAAGTAAACCCAAATTAAAAGGGACTATAAACCATTTACCAGCTAAACGAAAGCTTAATACCTTAAACATATGGCGCTTAATAACTGGGATTTATCCTGGATTCCATTCTTTCGCTGCATCTTGTATGTTGCCATTACATTATAAAAATCTAGAATGATAGGGTCATGCTAAGATCTAAGAGAGGCTACATTCATATCTGAAGGTAACCTTTGCCTATTTTATATCTCAATTGAATTTTGATATCCTTTTTAAGGTATTGTTTCCTTCTAGGCGGGAATGTAGAAGGGGTAGCATAATATAAGACTGTAACAGCAGGATAGATACTTACGGACATAAGTGATTTTCTGGATATTAGGGAGACATGTAATGCTCTTTGATATGACTATGGTGTCATTGCTATCGTACCTCATAATATTAAATAACTGAAGTTAGTTGACTAGAAAAGAAAATAGCGGCGATATAATGACAATGTTAGTGAGCTGGAACTTTCCTACAATTAATACTGGCTTAGCTGTCGGATAAATAGTAGTTTTTTCCGAATGTCCAGCACTTCATTCTTCGAGACAAAAATTTCTTGGATCAAACGTAATTGATAGCCTATTTGATCTAATAAGCACCTATCAAGCTGAAAATATTTGACATCTCAATGCGACAGGATAGGTCTAATTATCTTTTTGAATGGGTGCCTCGGTGGACTAGTAAGTAGTGTGTTAATCTATATATATGCATATGCTAGCCTTAGACTAATATTAGGAATTATGAGAGATTCACGTTAAGAAAAAACATGGTAACATGAGCCATATCATGTTCTTTGTAACAATGTATGGCTGCGATGAACAAATTTTAATTGCAAGTTTTGCTTGCAAGTTTGGTCATTATTAAATGGTTACTACAACCAAAAAATGCAAAATGGTTGATTTGAACTAATTTGAACTAATTTTCAAACCACAACCAAAGTTTTATAAATATTCAAAAATAATACATTATTTTTAACAATAATATATTAATAAAATCAAAATATGTTAATTTATATGTAACCAAATAATTGATGTTTTTATTCATTGGGTTCGATAAATTTTCGTTTTTATTTTAAATAAAATAAAATAATAAAATAAATAAATAAATAAATAAATAAATAAATAAATAAAACAAATAAATAAAAAATAAAAGTGCTATATTCGGCCGTGCCGAATCTTCTATACCCTTCACCACGGTGATTTTATTTACACAGACATGTACAGCATTATCCATATTGTTGACTCTTTACTTAAATAAAGTTGTATGAGAAAAAATCATTATTCATGAGTTAAAGAAATAGAAGACAAATGAAAAAAATTCCGTTTGCTACAATTATCGCCGTGTTGTCAGCTACTTAATGATATTGAAGCCGACAGCTACATCGTAAACTCTGACATTGTTGTAGAAATACTTATTTTGCTTTTATAAAATTAAATTACTTTTTCAAAAAATTATAAATATTTCCTCCAAAACTTTTTGTTTGTATATGAATTTGTAATTTACAATTTTGTGACATTTTCTTTTGTTAAATAAAATAGAAATTAGACTAAGTTGACGACAGCCACAACGGTGACCGTGTAGCCATGTAGCTTTGCTGACTTCAAAATAATCGTTTTATTTTTGACAGTTTGTAGTCGGTATCCTGATGATATCTATGTGTTTAATGCACCTAGGTTTTAAAACAGAGATATCATCTATTTAAAAATCAAACGCATTTAAAAAAATATGTTCATATTAAATATATGTTATGTTACAGTCATGATTTTCATTTTCAAAGAAATATTGAAATTTTTGTTTTAATTTTTCGAAAATTGTGTGTAAAAATTATTTGTAAAAATATTTTTTTTTAAATTTTTTGTAAAATTTTATTCGAAAATTTTTTGGAAAATTTAAAAAATTTTTTTTTTCGAATATTTTTCTGTAAAAATCTAAAAACAAACAAAAATCGCCCATCGCAGGGGGTTATTGATCCCCCGAGATCTGTATGCACTCCTTGCGATCTACCTGTCGCAGTCTAATATTTATTTGACAAAAAAAGGCAAAACAGAATCATTAAAGCCGAAAAAAATTAAAAAAAAAACGAAAAAAATATAGGTGGGCGTGGTTTTTAGCCCGTAGCCTCCAAAGGAATGATCCGTTGTTGCTGAATTGCAATACCAAAATTTTCGAAACTATGCCTGACAGATTGGTGTGCTTAAATTTTTTGTATCTCTGCTGGTGCCTTGGCAAATGACATTACAACACTAACACGGACAGACGGACAGACGGACATCGCTTAATCAACTTCTCTATGTATAAGGATCCAGAATAAATATACTTTATGGGGTCGGAAATGAATATTGTAGAAATTACACACGGAATGACAAACTTATATATACCCTTTCCACCTGTGGTGAAGGGTATAAAAAAGAGAAAAAATGTGTTTAAACAATTTTTGTTGCAAAATTATATTTACAATATAAATAATTATATACAATGTATGGTGTTTGGCTAACATGTATCAATGAGATCTACTTGACGATTTTTTTTTTTTTTTTGTCATAATTTATTTATTGTATCTTCAATATTTTTGAACTAACAATAATTACTCGTATCTTAAGTCTAAAATTAAAATATACTTTTTAAGTCCAGCCAGTGCTAGACAAAAATAATGCTTGTCCCTCTAATGTACGGCCAAGAAAAGCAGGATTTCTTCCTTTTAGTCGAAAATAACCAGGTTCATTCAGCATGTTACGCGTCAAAGGGTTTGGATGAGATTCAAGCCTCTTTAGATATGTGACTGCATGTTTCGCTATTTCTGCTTTAACTGATGGCATGTTTAGATCTTTGTGGATGTTCGAATTTTTTATATAACAGGGAGTAGATGTAATAAATCGTAGAATCTTTGAATTTTTTCTACATTGCTAACTGAATCCCATAACACCAAATTGGTTTGAGGATCAACTTCTACAGTAGAAGTTTATAATCTAAGGTCAGGATGGAGTTTCTGCCAATAAGCCACTTTAGTTGTACTGCTTTTAGTTTCATTTGTGTTAACTTGAAATCAATGTAGCTTTTCCAAGTAAGGCGACGCACAGTGGTCAATTTCGCGAGATAGCGGTCAAAACTCTATAACTTTTGACCGGATTGGTATTTTTTTTCGCGATTTTTTTTGTTCAATAGGAGGGACTTTAAGCTTCAATTTGCGTGTTCAAACGTAAAAATCGACTGATAGGAACGTAAGTAATGTGGAGTTAAAAATGCATTTTAATTTTTTGTTGAGTTTCCATGTAAAAGTTGAATATTTTGACATTTTAAATAGGTATTTTTTTTATAATTTCTTATTTTCTTCAATCGTATTTTGCAACCAATACTTATTTATTATTCTTAAACTTAATTTGTGTCAGAAAATGCCAACATTTGGCCCCTGACATTTATTTAGTCTCAATATTCACAGGGGCCAAAGGTTGTTTTTTTTGGAAGAAAGCTAACTCTTGTGTGGATTAAACTGAAAAATAATACTGAAATTCCCAACAATATCAATACCATTTGGATATATTATATACAGAACACAACATCGATAAAATTTTAAGTAAACTTTTACTATTGATTTAAAGTGCACATATATTTTATTTAAATGTATTAATAAAAATTTTATAATTAAGTTTTTATGCTCTAGGTCTTTTTATAAAAATATTTCAATTTACTTTTATTTTTATATTCGATATTTCGCTACACCATTGGGTAGCATCATCAGGAAATGGAAAAAGTTTTATAATATTTTTTTTTTTTTTAATAATTGTGTATTAATAAAAATTTATACTAAAATTAGAAACAAATTATAATCTTTAAACTAGTATTAATTAAACAATATTAGTAAAAATTTCTTCCAAATAGCTTTGATTTTCATTTTGTAGTAGTTGTTTAGCTTCTTTATCTAACTCCAATGAGGTTGATTTCCATTTTTGTCGAATACTGGACATATATGGGTCTGATGTGCACAACAAAATATTAATTAGATCCTCATTAGTACAATATCTGGAAATTTTTCTTGTATTGTGCTCGCGAAAGAATCTGTAGTCTTTGTTCCTTTTTTCTTGCGCTTCTTCTGAGAGATCTCCAATTGGAAGCATATTGTGCTGAATTATTTGTTCCCCATGGAACAAAATTTTGTGAACTGTGGTTGGCATATGTCTCCAAGAATATTTTTGGTTATAAAGTGTTGCTGTCTCATTAGCATACTGACCAAATTTTTTTGCATCTATCTTTTTGCTACATGCTATAACTTCTAATATGATTTGGAATCGTCGTATTAAATCATAATCTACTCCAGTTATAGAAGCTGCAGTTTCTGGATCGGAAAAAAATCTCCTTGCTGTGTTTCCATCATTAGAATTTCCTTCTCCTTGCTTTGGCTGGTCAATTATAAGGCCTATCTCACGGTATTTTTCTTGAATATCTTTTTTTTTTTGCTTTCTTTTTTCCAAATTTTCTTTGTTGTTTCTCACTGTTTCGCCTAACGGGCCAAATTCCAAATCGTATCCCAATTTAAGAATATGCTCCATAAAACGAATTCTAGCATGAAGAGGTGACATTCCAAATTCATATGCTTCATTAAAACTATCGTCTTGTGTTGGTGGTTGGCTCAATTGACTTGTTGTTTTTTGGCATATGGTGCAGCTTGACGAAGACTTTGTTTCGGTTAAAGCTTGTGCAACTTTTCCATCGATCATTGTAAGTGACATTTTAAAGTTAACTTCGATGCATTGGTCATTAAATTCAAATATCACTGGTTGAAGTTCTTTAATTTCATCTCTTATTTTGCCAACTTCTTCAGTTATGACATCTTTAGTTTCTTTTTTGTAAGCAAACTTTATTGGTCTACAAAATTTTGTTGACGAGGGAATTTCATTCTTCCATACATCTATCTCTGCAGCTCTACTAGTTGACGGCTCTGAACCAATATAAGTTTTTGTTAAACGTAATGGAACGAAAGAAATCATGAATAAATTGGCATCTGATGAATTTTCCGCATTACATTGTTTGTATTGTTTCTGGCCAGAAGACCCATCACATCCCCATTTAGAAATTAAAGTCATGCTGCAATTTTTAAACTTCTTTAAATAGTCAGCATCAAATGTCTTTAATAATCGTTCTGCAGTGTGTTCAAGAAGATCCTGCAATTTTATTTCTGCTGAACTTGAAGTTACACTAATAGCAGTTGGTGAAGGTAAGCAATCTTTTTTGGCAGAAACTATATCTCGATATGATGGAAAAATTCCACAATTTTTTGTCATTGGTTCGCTTCCGCAATTCTGTATATTGGTTTTTAGTCATTTTCAAATCCAAAAATAGTGCAAATGCTTCTTCTGGAGTAAATTTATTTTCTTCAGTTGGTGTCGGCATACTTTCTAAAATCCTTTTTGTGCGTCTGGGGCTTGCTTCCACTATTTTTTCAATGATAGCAATTTTACTCATTTTAGTTTTCGTTGGTTGAATTTGATGCAGAAATGAATCCTTTATGATGCTACAAGAAACTTCTTCATTGATATGTTTAAGCTTGCGTCTTCGTGATCTTTCACTACAATTATCAATTGGCTTTGCTGGTCGACCACCTTTTCCAGTTTCCGTGGTAGTTACTGATGGCTTTTTAAAAATAAGTTTATTTCTTAGCCATTCTTGGTTGCGTGAGTAAAACAATTTCTTGTTTCTGGAACATTGATTGTACCGTTTTCTTAAAGTATTTAAAAAGTTTTTTATTTTTAAGTTATGAATTTTAATTTCTTGTTTGTCGCATATTTTGAAGAATGGATTATTCATTATATGTAAAATAATGTCGTTTTCATCTTTCCGTTCAAAATATATATCAGATAGAACACTATAACTGAATTTAGCCATTGTTTAAACAATAATGAAGAAAAAAAATGAATGCATGGATTAATATACTATTGCTCGAAGTTTCAACATGATCTTTTTTACCTCTTTGAAACATAATATAACAGGTACTTGGTTTTACCAGTTATTTCCATTGGTTTTAAATTTATTTGTAATTTTCAGGTATTTAAGTTGTGTAATATTAGATGGCAATAAAATCATTTTTTTACCTTTTCGAAATAAATTGCCAGATACCACATAATTTGAGAGTTCTATTGTCATTTTTGTCAAAATTTTGATACACCCTTCTATGTGGACTAGGTCCAAATATGGGCCAACTTCTACTAATTTCAATAGAATTATTTTTTGGGTCAATAGGAACTCTTGTACATAATTTCATCAAAATATATGCATAATAGCCACTTTCACATACAAATAACTTCTCAAAAAATATGACGTGCATTTGCACCGAATATCTTACCTTGGGTCAGAAAAATTGCTGTAGCTCAAAAAGTGCAGTCCCGATGCATGGATATGTATATATAGGAATGTAGGGGAGAGTTGGGACTACAAAATAGTAAATTTGTGTTTTGACTCAGCTTGACTCACAGGAGTTGTGCTCTATGAAGTAGGAAATTTTCGAGAAATTTGACCTTTTTTAAAAAAAATATTTAAATTGTTCTGAAAACAGTAGAGCTTCAATTTTTTTACCAGTAATAGGAATAAGTTAAGTTACAACACAAAATTTATTTCGTCCAAAAATCTTGAAAAACAAAAAAGTTATGATCATTTAAACTTTAAAAATTAACTAAAAATATCATAAATTTACTAAATTCTGAAAAAGCCCATTTTGGACCACCCTGTTCTCAGTGAAATAGTTGAAATAGAGTTCTAATTTTTTGGCTCCCGAGGTTTACTACTGTTTACTTTCATATGAGTATAATAACTTTAAAATCGGAGAACAAAAACCAAAAGGAGTTTTGGCCGCTATCTCAAAATATTGACCACAGTGCG